>OX104117.1:10472031-11075360 GCA_944474755.1 Limnoperna fortunei | reverse complement strand
AAGATAATAGAACATACATATTTAGGGAGAAAAGAAAAATACCAAAGGAAACCGACAGAATAACAAGATAAAAGAACATACATATTTAGGGAGAAAAGAAAAAAAACAAAGGAAACCGACCGAACAACAAGATAAAAGAATATACATATTTAGGGAGAAAAGAAAAATACCAAAGGAAACCGACCGAATAAAAAGATAACAGAACATACATATTTAGGGTGAAAAGAAAAATACCAAGGGAAACCAACCGACCGAACAACAAGATAATAGAACATACATATTTAGGGAGAAAAGAAAAATACCAAAGGAAACGACAGAACAACAAGATAAAAGAACATACATATTTAGGGAGAAAAGAAAAAAAGCAAAGGAAACCGACCGAATAACAAGATAATAGAACATACATATTTAGGGTGAAAAGAAAAATACCAAAGGAAACGACAGAACAACAAGATAATAGAACATACATATTTAGGGAGAAAAGAAAAATACCAAAGGAAACCGACCGAATAACAAGATAATAGAACATACATATATAGGGAGAAAAGAAAAATACCAAGGGAAACCGACCGAACAACAAGATAATAGAACATACATATTTAGGGAGAAAAGAAAAATACCAAAGGAAACCGACCGAATAACAAGATAATAGAACATACATATATAGGGAGAAAAGAAAAATACCAAGGGAAACCGACCGAACAACAAGATAATAGAACATACATATTTAGGGAGAAAAGAAAAATACCAAAGGAAAACACAGAACAACAAGATAATAGAACATACATATTTAGGGAGAAAAGAAAAATACCAAAGGAAACCGACAGAATAACAAGATAAAAGAACATACATATTTAGGGAGAAAAGAAAAAAAACAAAGGAAACCGACCGAACAACAAGATAAAAGAATATACATATTTAGGGAGAAAAGAAAAAATACCAAAGGAAAGCGACCGAACAACAAGATAAAAGAATATACATATTTAGGGAGAAAAGAAAAATACCAAAAGAAACCGACCAAATAACAAGATAATAGAACATACATATTTAGGGAGAAAAGAAAAATACCAAAGGAAACGACAGAACAACAAGATAATAGAACATACATATTTATGGTGAAAAGAAAAATACAAAAGGAAACCGACCGTATAACAAGATAATAGAACATACATATTTAGGGAGAAAAGAAAAATACCAAAGGAAACGACAGAACAACAAGATAATAGAACATACATATTTAGGGAGAAAAGAAAAATACCAAAGGAAACGACAGAACAACAAGATAATAGAACATACATATTTAGGGAGAAAAGAAAAATACCAAAGGAAACCGACCGAATAACAAGATAATAGAACATACATATTTAGGGTGAAAAGAAAAATACCAAAGGAAACCGACAGAATAACAAGATAAAAGAAAATACATATTTAGGGTGAAAAGAAAAATACCAAAGGAAACCGACCGAATAAAAAGATAACAGAACATACATATTTAGGGTGAAAAGAAAAATACCAAGGGAAACCAACCGACCGAACAACAAGATAATAGAACATACATATTTAGGGAGAAAAGAAAAATACCAAAGGAAACGACAGAACAACAAGATAAAAGAACATACATATTTAGGGAGAAAAGAAAAAAAGCAAAGGAAACCGACCGAATAACAAGATAATAGAACATACATATTTAGGGTGAAAAGAAAAATACCAAAGGAAACGACAGAACAACAAGATAATAGAACATACATATTTAAGGAGAAAAGAAAAATACCAAAGGAAACCGAACGAATAACAAGATAATAGAACATACATATTTAGGGTGAAAAGAAAAATACCAAAGGAAACGACAGAACAACAAGATAATAGAACATACATATTTAGGGAGAAAAGAAAAATACCAAAGGAAACCGACCGAATAACAAGATAATAGAACATACATATATAGGGAGAAAAGAAAAATACCAAGGGAAACCGACCGAACAACAAGATAATAGAACATACATATTTAGGGAGAAAAGAAAAATACCAAAGGAAACCGACCGAATAACAAGATAATAGAACATACATATATAGGGAGAAAAGAAAAATACCAAGGGAAACCGACCGAACAACAAGATAATAGAACATACATATTTAGGGAGAAAAGAAAAATACCAAAGGAAAACACAGAACAACAAGATAATAGAACATACATATTTAGGGAGAAAAGAAAAATACCAAAGGAAACCGACAGAATAACAAGATAAAAGAACATACATATTTAGGGAGAAAAGAAAAAAAACAAAGGAAACCGACCGAACAACAAGATAAAAGAATATACATATTTAGGGAGAAAAGAAAAATACCAAAGGAAAGCGACCGAACAACAAGATAAAAGAATATACATATTTAGGGAGAAAAGAAAAATACCAAAAGAAACCGACCGAATAACAAGATAATAGAACATACATATTTAGGGAGAAAAGAAAAATACCAAAGGAAACGACAGAACAACAAGATAATAGAACATACATATTTATGGTGAAAAGAAAAATACAAAAGGAAACCGACCGTATAACAAGATAATAGAACATACATATTTAGGGAGAAAAGAAAAATACCAAAGGAAACGACAGAACAACAAGATAATAGAACATACATATTTAGGGAGAAAAGAAAAATACCAAAGGAAACGACAGAACAACAAGATAATAGAACATACATATTTAGGGAGAAAAGAAAAATACCAAAGGAAACCGACAGAATAACAAGATAAAAGAACATACATATTTAGGGTGAAAAGAAAAATACCAAAGGAAACCGACCGAATAACAAGATAATAGAACATACATATTTAGGGAGAAAAGAAAAATACCAAAGGAAACCGACCGAATAACAAGATAATAGAACATACATATTTAGGGAGAAAAGAAAAATACCAAAGGAAACCGACCGAATAACAAGATAATAGAACATACATATTTAGGGAGAAAAGAAAAATACCAAAGGAAACCGACCGAATAAAAAGATAACAGAACATACATATTTAGGGTGAAAAGAAAAATACCAAGGGAAACCAACCGACCGAACAACAAGATAATAGAACATACATATTTAGGGAGAAAAGAAAAATACCAAAGGAAACGACAGAACAACAAGATAAAAGAACATACATATTTAGGGAGAAAAGAAAAAAAGCAAAGGAAACCGACCGAATAACAAGATAATAGAACATACATATTTAGGGTGAAAAGAAAAATACCAAAGGAAACGACAGAACAACAAGATAATAGAACATACATATTTAGGGTGAAAAGAAAAATACAAAAGGAAACCGACCGTATAACAAGATAAAAGAACATACATATTTAGGGAGAAAAGAAAAATACAAAAGGAAACGACAGAACAACAAGATAATAGAACAATACATATATAGGGTGAAAAGAAAAATACCAAAGGAAACGACAGAACAACAAGATAAAAGAACATACATATTTAGGGTGAAAAGAAAAATACCAAAGGAAACCGACCGAATAACAAGATAATAGAACATACATATTTAGGTTGAAAAGAAAAATACCAAAGGAAACGACAGAACAACAAGATAATAGAACATACATATTTAGGGTGAAAAGAAAAATACCAAAGGAAACGACAGAACAACAAGATAATAGAACAATACATATTTAGGGAGAAAAGAAAAATACCAAAGGAAACCGACCGAATAACAAGATAATAGAACATACATATTTAGGGTGAAAAGAAAAATACCAAAAGAAACCGAACGAATAACAAGATAATAGAACATACATATTTAGGGTGAAAAGAAAAATACCAAAGGAAACGACAGAACAACAAGATAATAGAACATACATATTTAGGGAGAAAAGAAAAATACCAGAGGAAACCGACCGAATAACAAGATAAAAGAACATACATATTTAGGGAGAAAAGAAAAATCCCAAAGGAAACCGACCGAACAACAAGATAATAGAACATACATATTTAGGGAGAAAAGAAAAATCCCAAAGGAAACCGACCGAACAACAAGATAATAGAACATACATATTTAGGGAGAAAAGAAAAATACCAAAGGAAACGACAGAACAACAAGATAATTGAACATACATATTTAGGGAGAAAAGAAAAATCCCAAAGGAAACCGACCGAACAACAAGATAATAGAACATACATATTTAGGGAGAAAAGAAAAATCCCAAAGGAAACCGACCGAACAACAAGATAATAGAACATACATATTTAGGGTGAAAAGAAAAATACCAAGGGAAACCGACCGAACAACAAGATAATTGAACATACATATTTAGGGAGAAAAGAAAAATACCAAAGGAAACCGACCGAATAACAAGATAATAGAACATACATATATAGGGAGAAAAGAAAAATACCAAAAGGAAACGACAGAACAACAAGTTAATAGAACATGCATATTTAGGGAGAAAAGAAAAATACCAAAGGAAAACACAGAACAACAAGATAATAGAACATACATATTTAGGGAGAAAAGAAAAATACCAAAGGAAACCGACAGAACAACAAGATAATGGAACATACATATTTAGGGAGAAAAGAAAAATACAAAAGGAAACCGACCGAATAAAAAGATAACAGAACATACATATTTAGGGTGAAAAGAAAAATACCAAGGGAAACCGACCGAACAACAAGATAATAGAACATACATATTTAGGGAGAAAAGAAAAATACCAAAGGAAACCGACCGAATAACAAGATAATAGAACATACATATTTAGGGTGAAAAGAAAAATACAAAAGGAAACCGACCGTATAACAAGATAATAGAACATACATATTTAGGGAGAAAAGAAAAATACCAAAGGAAACGACAGAACAACAAGATAATAGAACATACATATTTGGGGAGAAAAGAAAAATACAAAAGGAAACCGACCGAATAAAAAGATAACAGAACATACATATTTAGGGTGAAAAGAAAAATACCAAGGGAAACCGACCGAACAACAAGATAATAGAACATACATATTTAGGGAGAAAAGAAAAATACCAAAGGAAACCGACCGAATAACAAGATAATAGAACATACATATTTAGGGAGAAAAGAAAAATACCAAAGGAAACCGACCGAACAACAAGATAATAGAACATACATATTTAGTAAGAAAAGAAAAATACCAAAGGAAACGACAGAACAACAAGATAATAGAACATACATATTTAGGGAGAAAAGAAAAAAAGCAAAGGAAACCGACCGAATAACAAGATAATAGAACATACATATTTAGGGTGAAAAGAAAAATACCAAAGGAAACGACAGAACAACAAGATAATAGAACATACATATTTATGGTGAAAAGAAAAATACAAAAGGAAACCGACCGTATAACAAGATAATAGAACATACATATTTAGGGAGAAAAGAAAAATACCAAAGGAAACGACAGAACAACAAGATAATAGAACATACATATTTAGGGAGAAAAGAAAAATACCAAAGGAAACGACAGAACAACAAGATAATAGAACATACATATTTAGGGAGAAAAGAAAAATACCAAATGAAACCGACAGAATAACAAGATAAAAGAACATACATATTTAGGGTGAAAAGAAAAATACCAAAGGAAACCGACCGAATAAAAAGATAACAGAACATACATATTTAGGGTGAAAAGAAAAATACCAAGGGAAACCGACCGAACAACAAGATAATAGAACATACATATTTAGGGAGAAAAGAAAAATACCAAAGGAAACGACAGAACAACAAGATAAAAGAACATACATATTTAGGGTGAAAAGAAAAATACCAAAGGAAACCGACCGAATAACAAGATAATAGAACATACATATTTAGGGTGAAAAGAAAAATACCAAAGGAAACGATAGAACAACAAGATAATAGAACATACATATTTAGGGAGAAAAGAAAAATACCAAAGGAAACCTACCGAATAACAAGATAAAAGAACATACATATTTAGGGAGAAAAGAAAAATACCAAAGGAAACCGACCGAATAACAAGATAATAGAACATACATATTTAGGGTGAAAAGAAAAATACCAAAGGAAACGACAGAACAACAAGATAATAGAACATACATATTTAAGGAGAAAAGAAAAATACCAAAGGAAACCGAACGAATAACAAGATAATAGAACATACATATTTAGGGTGAAAAGAAAAATACCAAAGGAAACGACAGAACAACAAGATAATAGAACATACATATTTAAGGAGAAAAGAAAAATACCAAAGGAAACCGACCGAATAACAAGATAAAAGAACATACATATTTAGGGAGAAAAGAAAAATACAAAGGGAAACCGACCGAACAACAAGATAATAGAACATACATATATAGGGTGAAAAGAAAAATACCAAAGGAAACCGACCGAATAACAAGATAATAGAACATACATATTTAGGGAGAAAAGAAAAATACCAAAGGAAACGACAGAACAACAAGATAATAGAACATACATATTTAGGGAGAAAAGAAAAATACCAAAGGAAACCGACCGAATAACAAGATAATAGAACATACATATATAGGGAGAAAAGAAAAATACCAAGGGAAACCGACCGAACAACAAGATAATAGAACATACATATTTAGGGAGAAAAGAAAAATACCAAAGGAAACCGACCGAATAACAAGATAATAGAACATACATATTTAGGGTGAAAAGAAAAATACCAAGGGAAACCGACCGAACAACAAGATAATAGAACATACATATTTAGGGAGAAAAGAAAAATACCAAAGGAAAACACAGAACAACAAGATAAAAGAATATACATATTTAGGGAGAAAAGAAAAATACCAAAGGAAACCGACAGAATAACAAGATAAAAGAACATACATATTTAGGGAGAAAAGAAAAAAAACAAAGGAAACCGACCGAACAACAAGATAAAAGAATATACATATTTAGGGAGAAAAGAAAAATACCAAAGGAAAGCGACCGAACAACAAGATAAAAGAATATACATATTTAGGGAGAAAAGAAAAATACCAAAAGAAACCGACCGAATAACAAGATAATAGAACATACATATTTAGGGAGAAAAGAAAAATACCAAAGGAAACGACAGAACAACAAGATAATAGAACATACATATTTATGGTGAAAAGAAAAATACAAAAGGAAACCGACCGTATAACAAGATAATAGAAAATACATATTTAGGGAGAAAAGAAAAATACCAAAGGAAACGACAGAACAACAAGATAATAGAACATACATATTTAGGGAGAAAAGAAAAATACCAAAGGAAACGACAGAACAACAAGATAATAGAACATACATATTTAGGGAGAAAAGAAAAATACCAAAGGAAACCGACAGAATAACAAGATAAAAGAACATACATATTTAGGGTGAAAAGAAAAATACCAAAGGAAACCGACCGAATAAAAAGATAACAGAACATACATATTTAGGGTGAAAAGAAAAATACCAAGGGAAACCAACCGACCGAACAACAAGATAATAGAACATACATATTTAGGGAGAAAAGAAAAATACCAAAGGAAACGACAGAACAACAAGATAAAAGAACATACATATTTAGGGAGAAAAGAAAAAAAGCAAAGGAAACCGACCGAATAACAAGATAATAGAACATACATATTTAGGGTGAAAAGAAAAATACCAAAGGAAACGACAGAACAACAAGATAATAGAACATACATATTTAGGGTGAAAAGAAAAATACCAAAGGAAACCGACAGAATAACAAGATAATAGAACATACATATTTAGGGAGAAAAGAAAAATACAAAAGGAAACGACAGAACAACAAGATAATAGAACAATACATATATAGGGTGAAAAGAAAAATACCAAAGGAAACGACAGAACAACAAGATAAAAGAACATACATATTTAGGGTGAAAAGAAAAATACCAAAGGAAACCGACCGAATAACAAGATAATAGAACATACATATTTAGGTTGAAAAGAAAAATACCAAAGGAAACGACAGAACAACAAGATAATAGAACATACATATTTAGGGTGAAAAGAAAAATACCAAAGGAAACGACAGAACAACAAGATAATAGAACAATACATATTTAGGGAGAAAAGAAAAATACCAAAGGAAACCGACCGAATAACAAGATAATAGAACATACATATTTAGGGTGAAAAGAAAAATACCAAAAGAAACCGAACGAATAACAAGATAATAGAACATACATATTTAGGGTGAAAAGAAAAATACCAAAGGAAACGACAGAACAACAAGATAATAGAACATACATATTTAGGGAGAAAAGAAAAATACCAGAGGAAACCGACCGAATAACAAGATAAAAGAACATACATATTTAGGGAGAAAAGAAAAATCCCAAAGGAAACCGACCGAACAACAAGATAATAGAACATACATATTTAGGGAGAAAAGAAAAATCCCAAAGGAAACCGACCGAACAACAAGATAATAGAACATACATATTTAGGGTGAAAAGAAAAATACCAAGGGAAACCGACCGAACAACAAGATAATTGAACATACATATTTAGGGAGAAAAGAAAAATACCAAAGGAAACCGACCGAATAACAAGATAATAGAACATACATATATAGGGAGAAAAGAAAAATACCAAAAGGAAACGACAGAACAACAAGTTAATAGAACATGCATATTTAGGGAGAAAAGAAAAATACCAAAGGAAAACACAGAACAACAAGATAATAGAACATACATATTTAGGGAGAAAAGAAAAATACCAAAGGAAACCGACAGAACAACAAGATAATGGAACATACATATTTAGGGAGAAAAGAAAAATACAAAAGGAAACCGACCGAATAAAAAGATAACAGAACATACATATTTAGGGTGAAAAGAAAAATACCAAGGGAAACCGACCGAACAACAAGATAATAGAACATACATATTTAGGGTGAAAAGAAAAATACCAAAGGAAACCGACCGAATAACAAGATAATAGAACATACATATTTAGGGTGAAAAGAAAAATACAAAAGGAAACCGACCGTATAACAAGATAATAGAACATACATATTTAGGGAGAAAAGAAAAATACCAAAGGAAACGACAGAACAACAAGATAATAGAACATACATATTTGGGGAGAAAAGAAAAATACAAAAGGAAACCGACCGAATAAAAAGATAACAGAACATACATATTTAGGGTGAAAAGAAAAATACCAAGGGAAACCGACAGAACAACAAGATAATAGAACATACATATTTAGGGAGAAAAGAAAAATACCAAAGGAAACCGACCGAATAACAAGATAATAGAACATACATATTTAGGGAGAAAAGAAAAATCCCAAAGGAAACCGACCGAACAACAAGATAATAGAACATACATATTTAGTAAGAAAAGAAAAATACCAAAGGAAACGACAGAACAACAAGATAAAAGAACATACATATTTAGGGAGAAAAGAAAAAAAGCAAAGGAAACCGACCGAATAACAAGATAATAGAACATACATATTTAGGGTGAAAAGAAAAATACCAAAGGAAACGACAGAACAACAAGATAATAGAACATACATATTTATGGTGAAAAGAAAAATACAAAAGGAAACCGACCGTATAACAAGATAATAGAACATACATATTTAGGGAGAAAAGAAAAATACCAAAGGAAACGACAGAACAACAAGATAATAGAACATACATATTTAGGGAGAAAAGAAAAAAAGCAAAGGAAACCGACCGAATAACAAGATAATAGAACATACATATTTAGGGTGAAAAGAAAAATACCAAAGGAAACGACAGAACAACAAGATAATAGAACATACATATTTAGGGTGAAAAGAAAAATACAAAAGGAAACCGACCGTATAACAAGATAAAAGAACATACATATTTAGGGAGAAAAGAAAAATACAAAAGGAAACGACAGAACAACAAGATAATAGAACAATACATATATAGGGTGAAAAGAAAAATACAAAAGGAAACCGACCGAATAAAAAGATAACAGAACATACATATTTAGGGTGAAAAGAAAATTACCAAGGGAAACCGACCGAACAACAAGATAATAGAACATACATATTTAGGGAGAAAAGAAAAATACCAAAGGAAACCGACCGAATAACAAGATAATAGAACATACATATATAGGGTGAAAAGAAAAATACCAAAGGAAACGACAGAACAACAAGATAATAGAACAATACATATTTAGGGTGAAAAGAAAAATACCAAGGGAAACCGACCGATCAACAAGATAAAAGAACATACATATTTAGGGTGAAAAGAAAAATACCAAAGGAAACCGACCGAACAACAAGATAATAGAACATACATATTTAGGGAGAAAAGAAAAATACAAAAGGAAACCGACCGAATAAAAAGATAACAGAACATACATATTTAGGGTGAAAAGAAAAATACCAAGGGAAACCGACCGAACAACAAGATAATAGAACATACATATTTAGGGCGAAAAGAAAAATACCAAAGGAAACGACAGAACAACAAGATAAAAGAACATACATATTTAGGGTGAAAAGAAAAATACCAAAGGAAACCGACCGAATAACAAGATAATAGAACATACATATTTAGGGTGAAAAGAAAAATACCAAGGGAAACCGACCGAACAACAAGATAATAGAATATACATATTTAGGGAGAAAAGAAAAATACCAAAGGAAACCGACAGAATAACAAGATAAAAGAACATACATATTTAGGGTGAAAAGAAAAATACCAAAGGAAACGACAGAACAACAAGATAATAGAACATACATATTTAGGGAGAAAAGAAAAATACCAAAGGAAACGACAGAACAACAAGATAATAGAACATACATATTTAGGGAGAAAAGAAAAATACCAAAGGAAACCTACCGAATAACAAGATAAAAGAACATACATATTTAGGGAGAAAAGAAAAATACCAAAGGAAACCGACCGAATAACAAGATAATAGAACATACATATTTAGGGTGAAAAGAAAAATACCAAAGGAAACGACAGAACAACAAGATAATAGAACATACATATTTAAGGAGAAAAGAAAAATACCAAAGGAAACCGAACGAATAACAAGATAATAGAACATACATATTTAGGGTGAAAAGAAAAATACCAAAGGAAACGACAGAACAACAAGATAATAGAACATACATATTTAGGGAGAAAAGAAAAATACCAAAGGAAACGACAGAACAACAAGATAATAGAACATACATATTTAGGGAGAAAAGAAAAATACCAGAGGAAACCGACCGTATAACAAGATAAAAGAACATACATATTTAGGGAGAAAAGAAAAATACCAAAGGAAACCGACCGAATAACAAGATAAAAGAACATACATATTTAGGGAGAAAAGAAAAATACCAAAGGAAACGACAGAACAACAAGATAATAGAACATACATATTTAGGGAGAAAAGAAAAATACCAAAGGAAACCGACCGAATAACAAGATAATAGAACATACATATATAGGGAGAAAAGAAAAATACCAAGGGAAACCGACCGAACAACAAGATAATAGAACATACATATTTAGGGAGAAAAGAAAAATACCAAAGGAAACCGACCGAATAACAAGATAATAGAACATACATATATAGGGAGAAAAGAAAAATACCAAGGGAAACCGACCGAACAACAAGATAATAGAACATACATATTTAGGGAGAAAAGAAAAATACCAAAGGAAAACACAGAACAACAAGATAATAGAACATACATATTTAGGGAGAAAAGAAAAATACCAAAGGAAACCGACCGAATAACAAGATAATAGAACATACATATTTAGGGAGAAAAGAAAAATCCCAAAGGAAACCGACCGAACAACAAGATAATAGAACATACATATTTAGTAAGAAAAGAAAAATACCAAAGGAAACGACAGAACAACAAGATAATAGAACATACATATTTAGGGAGAAAAGAAAAAAAGCAAAGGAAACCGACCGAATAACAAGATAATAGAACATACATATTTAGGGTGAAAAGAAAAATACCAAAGGAAACGACAGAACAACAAGATAAAAGAACATACATATTTAGGGTGAAAAGAAAAATACAAAAGGAAACCGACCGTATAACAAGATAAAAGAACATACATATTTAGGGAGAAAAGAAAAATACAAAAGGAAACCGACCGAATAAAAAGATAACAGAACATACATATTTAGGGTGAAAAGAAAAATACCAAGGGAAACCGACCGAACAACAAGATAATAGAACATACATATTTAGGGAGAAAAGAAAAATACCAAAGGAAACGACAGAACAACAAGATAAAAGAACATACATATTTAGGGTGAAAAGAAAAATACCAAAGGAAACCGACCGAATAACAAGATAATAGAACATACATATTTAGGGTGAAAAGAAAAATACCAAAGGAAACGACAGAACAACAAGATAATAGAACATACATATTTAGGGAGAAAAGAAAAATACCAAAGGAAACCTACCGAATAACAAGATAAAAGAACATACATATTTAGGGTGAAAAGAAAAATACCAAAGGAAACCGACCGAATAACAAGATAATAGAACATACATATTTAGGGAGAAAAGAAAAATACCAAAGGAAACGACAGAGCAACAAGATAATAGAACATACATATTTAGGGAGAAAAGAAAAATACCAAAGGAAACGACAGAGCAACAAGATAATAGAACATACATATTTATGGTGAAAAGAAAAATACCAAAGGAAACCGACCGAATAACAAGATAATAGAACATACATATTTAGGGAGAAAAGAAAAATACCAAAGGAAACAACAGAACAACAAGATAATAGAACATACATATTTATGGTAACAAATACCAAAGGAAACCGACCGAATAACAAGATAATAGAACATACATATTTAGGGTGAAAAGAAAAATACCAAAGGAAACCGACCGAATAACAAGGTAATAGAACATACATATTAAAGGATGTTATATATACAATTTAACATGCATTGTCCAGTAATATATGTTATTATGACTCATCTAATCTCACTCTATGAAGATCGTGCGATTTGTTCGTGTTGGCTTTGTAAGTTTTTAGTTGCAGTATGCCATCCGCCATTTTCATACAAATCTCAAAATAGATATCACATTTATGGCAATATTAATAATAATTTCTTTCATTAAAAACTCGTAATCTCTTTAAACAAAATAATAATAATGAAATTAATAAAAGGAAAAAAGTAATAAAAATGAAAATTTTAACAAGGGAGGTAATTGTGAAAAAATACCAATTTTTAGTACGTTTTTACCAGTTATTTCACAATAGAAAAATATTTAACTCGAAGACCCTTGCTTTTCTTTCTATCACTATAATGTTTACCAATTGCTTGACTTTATATAAAAAATCCTGAATATTTCAAAGGACACATTTTTTTAAATCTATTTTTTCAGTGCTTTTTATTTTCTGCTATGAATAATCTATTAGAAAATGTGAAATTTCAAAGCTTAACACCTCGATAATAAGCTATGAAACCCATTTTTTTAATTATGACTACTTGGATAAAAAAGTAACTATTTGGCAAATTTAAGGAAAATTCACATAATTCTCTGTGTATGTGGAAATTTGGAGTATTAATTAAATCATTATTATTAAGATTATTACTTACCTTAACTTTAAACGTTATAATATGAAAGAGTACAATAAAAGTTGTACAAGCTGTTCAAAGCAGTTACATATCTCACACAGATTTGGTTGATGTTGAAGAATAAACGTGAGAAATTCCAATGTACGTTTAACAGAAACTTAAGCAAAAACAGCCCTCCCTATTAAGGTGAAAACAAAATTGGTTATTCTATTTTCGGTTTCAATTCAAGTAAATTATTTTGTTTTTATTCCAATGCAATTAATGTATCAATAATTTATTAGACTACTAAATCTTTCGATGTTTTGTTTTCGAGTCTACTGATATACGTACCTCTTCGTGAAGAAACAAGTAGAAGACAATGAAGAATGAGCCCTGAAATAGAGAAAAATACCCAACATACAAATTAAGCAAGAATAAAAATATAATAAAATATAATAGGTTAATATACTGCGGAATACTTAACTATGTCATTCTATAACTTTTAATTATTCATACTACACATGTATGTTATTAATTCACTTATTTGTTTATCTGTAATCTCTGTTTAGAGGAAATAAAGAATTGATTGATTGATTGATTGATTGTAACAAAATTAGTTTTAATTTTTTATAAATAAATACGTACCTGCAGACAGTTCATCAGAGCATATAGGTATTTTAAAATGGTGTCGTGCATTTTTAGCGATACAAAGGCAAATGTCCACACAACAGTAACTAGTATTAGCTGAGTCCACAGACCTCTCATGTGAATACTGAAATAGAAACAATACTTGTCAACTACTTGGTTGGTCTTAACCATACTTACCTTCAACTTAAATGACTGATGCTACCCAGTGGTTTTATTATATTTCAGGAATACCGCGAAACCCATAGAAATACATTAAATGAACATATGCTCATGTTTCTAATTTTATAATAGTAACATTATTTTAATTATTAATATTCGGGGAAATTCATAAAGACTGCATTTACTGCCTGAGATTCCGGAAATTCTTTCTAAGGCGGATTTGGAATTTTGATTTGGAAATCAGTGTATTTTATCATATTATGTCATGAATTTAACATAATTGAGTCGGTTTAAGTGGACTTTATGTTATGTCTGACAAGCATTTAACCAACCGTACCACGGTGACTATGAACTAAACTTACGTGATGATTTTATTTGTCTTCTCACTCTTTGTATAAGAATTTTCGTTCTGTTCTTTGGCAGTGAAAATCATTACCATTATCGACACCTATAATTAACATACAATATTAAAAAAAGAATCGATACTTTTAATGCCAATAAATGATATTGATAAGAATGTCACGTTGACATGTCGCTTATCGGAAACAAACTTACTGATGCAAAACAGCATTTGCATGAATATCTCTCTCTCTCTCTCTCTCTCAATACTACATGTATCTTGCTGTTCTTCAGATAGTCTATCACCTTACAAATTATAGTACAAACGCTATCTCAGTACAAATGTTTTACATTGTATTTTAAAATATCGAAATATTTCGATTCTATAATAAAAATATTAACAGTAGGCCTACGATATATACAAGTAAGATGACTTTATATGTTATATATTATTTACTTAGAAAAAGTATATGTATTTTCCAAGCTAAGAATATTATTAAATTTTTTTTTAATTTACCGCCATGATTCCTACAGCTGGACCACAGAAGAGCCACAAGTTACCCCAGTCTACCCAGCACCTAGAACAAGAAATCAGAAACATAATAGAGAAGAAGCGCACAAAATATAAATTTTAATATACCTGTATCAAGAGAGTTTGAGATTAAGGACACTAATGAAACAATCGAGTCTTCCTGCTTGTTATCTGTAACATCTTTTTCAACAACACTTAAAAGAAAACTACAAAACTTCACTCTACTGCATGATTAAGTGTTTCAATACAGTCTTACATCTAAACCCAAAAATTCACTAGCAAAAATTATAATTGGACTGACAGTTTAATTGGTCATACAGCTCGTGTAACCAAATGATACTGATAAGCCCCAACATCATTTTGATGCGGATTTTTGGGTTTAGATGCAGGACTGAATATGCCTATTGTCAACTTGGCATAATCTAAAACCTGGCCTGGCCTCAACTGCCTGGCTTGGCCTGGCATGGCCTCAAAATTGGCCTGGCCTCAAAATTAGACTGGCCTTAAATGTGGCCTGGCCTTAAATATGGCCTGGCCTTAAATTGGCCTGGCTCTAACATTGGCTTCATTGGGTGTATGGCCTGAATATGTCTGTAAAAGACAATAAATTTGTATAATATCATTACTAATTATTTGATTGTCACTTTAGATTACTTATCTGATTAGATGTGTTAAAGTGGTTGTGTAGTTTTTATTGCATCGTCTAAGTAATAAAATGTTATGTTTCTAATCATTTGTAGTGTATTGTGTTTCACACAAGGTCACTCTCCCGATTTATGATTTCTTTTTTTTTCTCTCAAGGTCATTGAGATTAAACTGACAGGTGTGTGTTATTTTTGTATAATTTTATGCAAAATTGGTGACTTGTATTTTTTTTATTTAACAAAAATTCTTATCAAAATTTGGTAACACAATTATTTTACTTTCTTATCACAACTTACATTCAATAAACTTAAACTAAATCCTGTTTAAAATTTGCAAAATAATTAATGGTCATGTCATCAATAAACATTTGTTATAAACTTCTTATTGTGTGCTATATCTCATGACGTTATCTCATGTCTTCATCTTTCTGGACGATTTGTAAATCTGTAATGACTTCATTGTATGTATGGTTCCAACTTTTATTGCCATTAATGTCTCAAGGCATTAAATTTTAAGATCTGTTTTGTGTGAAATGTCATATAAGTTAGGACTAATATGTTTTTTTCAACGTTATACAATTATAATGTTTAACATTTTGGTAGCTTTATTCCAGGAAAATAAATTGTAAACAAAAAATAATAACCCACTCACACTGTGTTATCTCCACGACCTTAATTTAGAGAAAACAGAAATCAAAAATCAGGGAGAGTGACCTTGTGTGAAAGCAATACACTACAAATGATTAGAAACATACCATTTTATAAAAACAACATATACCACTTTAACACATCTAAGATAAGTAAACTAAATCGACAATCAATACTGATAACCAGATTTTAATAATGATATTTTACAAATTTATTGTAATTTACAGACATATTCAGGCCATACACTTGATGAAGCCAATTTTGGGGCCAGGCCATTTAAGGCCAGGCTATATTTAAGGCCAGGCTAATTTTGAGGCCAGGCCAATTTTAAGGCCAGGCCATATTTAAGGCCAGGCTAATTTTCAGGCCAGGCCAGGCAGTTGAGGCCAGGCCAGGTTTTAGATTATGCCTTGTCAACTTCACTCTACTGCATGATTAAGTGTTTCAATGTGCCTATTGTCAACTTCACTCTACCGCATGATTAAGTGTTTCAATATGCCTATTGTCAACTTCACTCTACTGCATGATTAAGTGCTTCAATATGCCTATTGTCAACTTCACTCTACCGCATGATTAAGTGCTTCAATATGCCTATTGTCAACTTCACTCTACTGCATGATTAAGTGTTTCAATGTGCCTATTGTCAACTTCACTCTACTGCATGATTAAGTGTTTCAATGTGCCTATTGTCAACTTCACTCTACTGCATGATTAAGTGTTTCAATGTGCCTATTGTCAACTTCACTCTACTGCATGATTAAGTGTTTCAATATGCCTATTGTCAACTTCACTCTACTGCATGATTAAGTGTTTCAATGTGCCTATTGTCAACTTCACTCTACTGCATGATTAAGTGTTTCAATGTGCCTATTGTCAACTTCACTCTACTGCATGATTAAGTGTTTCAATGTGCCTATTGTCAACTTCACTCTACTGCATGATTAAGTGTTTCAATGTGCCTATTGTCAACTTCACTCTACTGCATGATTAAGTGTTTCAATGTGCCTATTGTCAACTTCACTCTACTGCATGATTAAGTGTTTCAATGTGCCTATTGTCAACTTCACTCTACTGCATGATTAAGTGTTTCAATGTGCCTATTGTCAACTTCACTCTACTGCATGATTAAGTGTTTCAATGTGCCTATTGTCAACTTCCCTCTACTGCATGATTAAGTGTTTCAATGTGCCTATTGTCAACTTCCCTCTACTGCATGATTAAGTGTTTCAATGTGCCTATTGTCAACTTCACTCTACTGCATGATTAAGTGTTTCAATGTGCCTATTGTCAACTTCACTCTACTGCATGATTAAGTGTTTCAATGTGCCTATTGTCAACTTCACTCTACTGCATGATTAAGTGTTTCAATGTGCCTATTGTCAACTTCACTCTACTGCATGATTAAGTGTTTCAATGTGCCTATTGTCAACTTCACTCTACTGCATGATTAAGTGCTTCAATGTGCCTATTGTCAACTTCACTCTACTGCATGATTAAGTGCTTCAATGTGCCTATTGTCAACTTCACTCTACTGCATGATTAAGTGCTTCAATGTGCCTATTGTCAACTTCACTCTACTGCATGATTAAGTGTTTCAATGTGCCTATTGTCAACTTCACTCTACTGCATGATTAAGTGCTTCAATGTGCCTATTGTCAACTTCACTCTACTGCATGATTAAGTGTTTCAATGTGCCTATTGTCAACTTCACTCTACTGCATGATTAAGTGTTTCAATGTGCCTATTGTCAACTTCACTCTACTGCATGATTAAGTGTTTCAATGTGCCTATTGTCAACTTCACTCTACTGCATGATTAAGTGTTTCAATGTGCCTATTGTCAACTTCACTCTACTGCATGATTAAGTGTTTCAATGTGCCTATTGTCAACTTCACTCTTCTGCATGATTAAGTGTTTCAATGTGCCTATTGTCAACTTCACTCTACTGCATGATTAAGTGTTTCAATGTGCCTATTGTCAACTTCACTCTACTGCATGATTAAGTGTTTCAATGTGCCTATTGTCAACTTCACTCTACTGCATGATTAAGTGTTTCAATATGCCTATTGTCAACTTCACTCTACTGCATGATTAAGTGTTTCAATGTGCCTATTGTCAACTTCACTCTACTGCATGATTAAGTGTTTCAATGTGCCTATTGTCAACTTCACTCTACTGCATGATTAAGTGTTTCAATATGCCTATTGTCAACTTCACTCTACTGCATGATTAAGTGTTTCAATATGCCTATTGTCAACTTCAATCTACTGCATGATTAAGTGTTTCAATATGCCTATTGTCAACTTCACTCTACTGCATGATTAAGTGTTTCAATCTGCCTATTGTCAACTTCACTCTACTGCATGATTAAGTGTTTCAATGTGCCTATTGTCAACTTCACTCTACTGCATGATTAAGTGTTTCAATATGCCTATTGTCAACTTCACTCTACTGCATGATTAAGTGTTTCAATGTGCCTATTGTCAACTTCACTCTACTGCATGATTAAGTGTTTCAATATGCCTATTGTCAACTTCACTCTACTGCATGATTAAGTGTTTCAATATGCCTATTGTCAACTTCACTCTACTGCATGATTAAGTGTTTCAATATGCCTATTGTCAACTTCACTCTACTGCATGATTAAGTGTTTCAATATGCCTATTGTCAACTTCACTCTACTGCATGATTAAGTGTTTCAATATGCCTATTGTCAACTTCACGTTCATTTATAGCACATTCCATCAGCTCCACAGTGTATAGAGTTTATATTTCACAACCCGTAGGTTATGCTAGATATTGCTATCAATGTTTCGATTCTCTAGACCGGATGATGCTGTTGAAATAAGCTACTCAAACTAAAGGCATGCACTGCTTACTCGCCCTTAGCATCTTATGGCACCTATGTTTTTATTTGGTTTGAGTTACTCAAGTTTGTTGTGTTTGGTTTCTTTGTAGTCTCAGTTCGCATTGTCACTGTCCTATGGTTCTTATTCTTGCTTATCAATCGATTTTCTTGCATTTTTCTTATAATATTATACACGGATTTTGGGAGTTTCAATTTCGCATATTTGGCGCAAGTAAAAAAAAAGAAATCGATTGTGAAAAACATATTTTATATTACAGTTGATTTTAGAAGAAAGCAAACGGAAAAGATCACATTCAGAGGAAACCTATGACGTCATCATGATGCATGTGGAAGCGGATTTTTGCATTTAATTAAATTTTTACTATTTTTATAAAATGGCAATCTTCTAAAACTTTAATAAGAATTCTATAATTTAAACATTATTAGCTATCTTAGTATATATTTTTACAAGTTCTAAGCTCTGTGTATACATCAAACGCTCGTACGCTTGGTTTGTTTTAAGTCCAAGCTAACTTTGCCACTTTCATTCCACACACCTTTTCCTGTGGCAAATAAATCATATTGTTTATTCCCATATTTGACAATTACAAATTTATTCGTTTTTGATCTAATTTTGAACATTGCAGCAAGTTACTTCAAACTTATACAGTTCTGAATTTTAACAACACACAAACGTTACACAGTGAGATTAAATGAGTTTTAACCAGATTTTAATATTTTATTGAAGGTATCCATGTCGTATTCTATTAATCCAAGTTATTACTTTATACCGAGATGAAATGTCATTTTGTTACCCTTTGATTATTAGCTATATTTGTATTATAGATGTTACTAGTATTTAAGTTTGTCTCTTTCAAGTTATATTAAATACACTCCTTGGTATAAATATAAAGCCTCAATCTGTTAATGCAGAAGTATTTGTTCTTACGTTTTTCAGTGGCATATATAAATGAATTGTCAATCATATTAAAATTTCTTAATAAAACGTTATATGTGACAGACACTGGATAAACTGTTCGTCAGTTCTTAGATGTCTCGACAAGATAAGAAGTGCGCCTATATCCCTTAAACATATCAATTTAAAGTTGTTTTAGTCATAACATTATGAAAATCAGAAGATATCGTGACTTGATTGGGCTTAACATAAAAGACGTTCACCACAAACTCCATTATAACACAAGATAATAACCTTGGTACAAGTGTTTTCAATCGGGCCAATCTGTTAGATGCTTCTCGATTTTAGGGATTTATTCAACAAAAAGTTATTATCCGTATCATATTATAATAAAAATTATAGTGACTTTTGTCCGAAACTAGCAGTTTCCAAATATGACAGCTATGAGGTTTAAAATTATTCCTAAAACTAAATAAATAGTATTATAGTAGTTTAATCTTTATTTATTCTATCAAGCTAGGATTGAAACAAGAATTATACAAAACTTTCCAGTTCCATTTTAGACGTCCTTACATTTTTGGTAATAAATTTCGACACATGAATTAAGTAAGCGCCTGCTCTGTTCTATTTGTTTTGTTATTGCAATATTACGGCAAACAGAAAACTCAAGATCCCAACAAACAACAGTTACTAACACCATAAAACAAAACAAAAAAATAAGTAACATGAACACAGTGGTGATATCAGGTGTTCCGGTAGGGTGTGTATATCCTGCTTTATTCGTGACACCGTCATTGTCACTGAACAAAGTAGTGATATTAGGTGTTCCGGAAGAATGTATACATCCTGCTTCACCAGTGACATCCGTCACTGCCACTGAACACAGTGGTGATATCAGGTGTTCTGAAGCGGTGAGTATATCCTGCTTCACAAGTTACGTTCGTCATTGTCAGTGAACATAGTAGTGATATCAGGTGTTCCGGTAGAGAGAGCATATCCTGCTTCACACTTGACAACCTCATTGTCATTGAACACAGTGGTGATATCAGGTGTTCTGAAATGGTGAGTATATCCTGCTTCACCAGTGACACCCTCATTGTCACTGAACATAGAAGTGATATCAAGTTTTCCGGAAGGGTGAGCATATCCTGCTTCACTCGTGACACCCTCGTTATCACTGAACACAGTGGCGATATCAGGTGTTCCGGAAAGTTGAGCATATCCTGCTTCACTCTACACACCCAGCATTGTCACTGAATAAAGTGGTGATATCAAGTGTTCCAGAAGTGTCAGCATATCATGCTTCACTCGTGACATAGGGCTTTGTTAGTGAACAAAGTGGTAATATCAGGTATTCCGGAAGGGTCAGCATATCCTGCTTCACTCGTCATACCTCGTTATAAGTAAACAAAGTGGCGATTTCAGGTGTTCTGAAACAGTGAGTATATCCTGCTTCACATGTTACGTCCATCATTGTCACTGAACATAGTAGTGATATCATGTGTTCCGGAAGGGTTAGCATATCCTGCTTCACTCTTCACACCCAGCATTGTCACTGAACAAAGTGGTGATATTATGTGTTCCGGAAGGGTAAGCCTTACCTTGCTCTCTCCTGACACCCTTATTGTCACTGAACACAATGGTGATATCAGGTGTTCCGGAAATTGAGCATATCCTGCTTCACTCTTCACACCCAGCATTGTCACTGAACAAAGTGGTGATATCAGGTGTTCCGGAATGGCAAGTATATCCTGCTTCACTCGTGACACCCTCGTTATCACTGAACACAGTGGTGATTTCAGGTGTTCCGGACGGACAAACATATCCTTATTCACTCGTGACATACGGCTTTGACTCTGAACAAAGTGATGATATCAAGTGTTTCAGAAGTGTCAGCATATCATGATTCACTCGTGACATCCGGCTTTGTTAGTGAACAAAGTGGTGATATCAGGTATTCTGGAAGGGTCAGCATATCCTGCTTCACTCGTAACACATCGTTATAAGTGAACACAGTGGTGATTTCAGGTGTTCTGAAACGGTGAGTATATCCTGCTTCACAAGTTACTTCCTTCATTGTCACTGAACATAGTAGTGATATCAGGTGTTCCGGAAGGGTGAGCATATCCTGCTTCTATCGTGACACCGTTAAAGTCACTGAACACATTGGTGATATCAAGTGTTCCTAAAGGATAAGCATATCCTGCTTCACTCGTGACACCCTCGTTATCATTAAACACAGTGGTGATTCAGGTCCGGACGGGTAAGCATATCCTTATTCACTCGTGACATCCGGCTTTGGCTCTTAACAAAGTGGTGATATCGGGTGTTCCGGACGGGTAGCATATCCTGCTTCACTCGTGACACCCCGCTCTGTCACTGAACAAAGTGGTGATATCAGATGTTCCGGTAGGGTGAGTATATCTTGCTTTACTAGTGAGACACATATCGAGTAAGGTCACAAGCGAGTGAAGAGACCAATAGTTTACCTACAAGTATGTCAACATCATGTGACAAATCTAATATTTCGTAGCAACCATGAAGTTTATCACACCTTTACTGTCAGATATTCTTGCTTTGTCAGCATTTCTCTTTCAAGAAAAACGCTGTAGAAAATAAAGCCTTAGGAGTATAAGATGAGATATATATATGAGTATAAGATGAGATATATATATATACAGTCCTTATATGGGTTCTGCAGGAATATTAAATTGGGAAATTTATAATTAAGAAATTGACGTCGTCTCACTTTAAGTATAATTAAAAGTTTAGATCCATTGTCAATTCAAAGATATAGATATAGATACGAATGCACAAAGGCACGACAAATTTCATACATGTTGGAATTGTACAACAACACAAACGACTTACATATCATTAGCGTAATAACCGTCTCCTTGGGATCCAACAAATGCCCCGACAAGTACACCAGGAATGACTGAAAATGTAGTTTAAAAGATGTATTCAAAATGTATAACGCTTCTCTATTTCATCATATGTGTACGTTACAATAATTGAACTATCTGTTCAAGTATATCTGCACGAAATATAGTGCAACATTTAATTGATTACATTTCTTTGTATGGAATATTACTTATCATCATGTTAAATTGCAACAGTACTAAAATTACATAAAAGGTCTATTTATTTTTTCCGCTTGCACAGTTTCATCAACAAACTGTCTGGTCGAATAGAATATTACATAGTTTTACCTAAAGAATAAAAAAAACAACAGTATATTTGTCCAGTAGATATCTGTTCCAATCTCAATCATTCAATCTATGTATCCGATTCGTGTCCACGTCTGTAATAACGCCTCTTGTAAATGTATATACCAAGAATCATGTAACAATTCTAGGTATTATCAAACTCCAGAGACTATTATGGATTCATTAATGTAATGAAACAATTACTGACTTTGTTATGTTGTATCGAGATTTCTTAACACTCAAAATTCTCTGGTTGATAAATCTTGATAGTCACCTCTATCAGTCAGTAACTGTATAATATTATTCACGATAACAAAGAGAACTAACACTGTTTAGCGCACAGTTCATTGTGGCAAGGTAGTAAAAATGTCATGCTTGTAATGGAGTAAACAATACGTACCCCAACCTAAGAAGTAGTATCGGACTTGACCTCCCGATTCATTGGGTTCCGCGTGTGAATGTGCAGAGTATGTGATTACTATATAGAGATTGAACGCTTCGTTCATCAACCATGAATATGTAGACAGGAAGAAATAGTGTAATAATACTGAACTTATTTGGCAAACTATCTGAAAAATACATAGTAACATGCAATAGTAATACATACTGGTTTCAAGTTAATATAAAGCAATGTGAACTGAACAGACAGATATTTATTATATTTCACAAAGTAAAAGTATTTATTTAGTTATTAAATTAAACAAGAAGCGTGTTTCGTACTTAAACATGACAATATTTGTTTTAATTGAATTCATTTAAATATTCGTAATGTTCAACTTCCTCACAAATTTAAAATATTGCATCTCAGTTTTTTAGTGTTATGATTTACTGGAGTTATGCCGCCTTATCCATAAATCTAAAATTATCTTGTTATTTTAAAATACACTTTAAGAAAGGGGCTATTTTAACGGTGAACAATTAACTAGATATCAGTAAGATGGTGACCATCTCTGTGGGCCCCGCCGACCTTGAGGTCAAGGTCGAAGGTCATCAACCATGGTATGCGACACATCGCCTTGATATTATCTACCCGCATTTAAAATATAAAAAGCCAAGCTCAAAAAGATAAAGACATGAATTTGTCATTCAGAAAGTAATAATGTCATCTTAAGGTCAGATTTCAAGGTCAAAGGTCAACAACCACAGTATGCGACACATTGCCTTGATATTTTCTACCCACATTACAAATATCAAAAAGCCTACCTCAAAAAACAAAAATGTAACAGCCTGGACGTGAATTTGCCATTCATTACCTTTTGATTAAAGTTCGAGGTCAAAGGTCAACAACCACGGTCAGTGACACATCGCCTGAATATTATCTACCCACTTTCCAAAAATCAAAAGCCTAGCTCAAAAGATAAAAACGTTACAGTCCGGACACGAATTTGTCATTCAGAAAGCAATATGACCTTAAGGTCAAATTTCAAGGTCCAAGGTCAACAACCGTGGTATGCGACACATCGCCTAGATATCGTCTACCCACATTCCAAAAATCAAATGCCTACCTCAAACGAAAAAAAAGTTACAGCCCTGACATGAATTTGTCATTCATAAAGCAATAATATGACCTTAAGGTCAAAGTTCAAGGTCAAAGGTAATCAGCCATGGTATGAGACACATCGCCTTGACATTATCTACCCACATTCCAAATATCAAAAGCCTATATAAAAAGATAAAAAAAGTTACAGCCCGGACACGATTAGGGACAGACGGACAGACTGATCAAAGTGGCGGGGCTTTAATTGTTGTTAAATATACAGCTTTATTTTTTATTTTATTTTTTTTTGTTTAATAAACAAAAGCGAATTAATCAAACCATTTTAAAGTTATGTTGTTTTCCATTGTAAAGGCTATTAACACCGTCATTATAAATAATAACAGTTACCTTATAATCGTACAGGTCAACACCACAAAAAAATAGCTGACTGAAAATGATTGATACAGACAAATTCTTATGAAGCGATGCTGTACAGGATGATGTTCTGTAAAAAATAATTAATCTTTAATTTCCATTTGAAGATAGTTAGATTTTTGACTTGTATTTTATTTGGTGTCATTTTTTACATTGTGTGGTAAAATTTATTCATGCATTTTATTACTATATAATTTTTACATGTTTTGGCTTTGGTGCTTTTATCGCACATCAGGTTCCGTTTTGAAATAATTTAATCATTTTTTGGTAAGTATTTTACAAAAAAACATTGTTATCTTTATTATAATTAATGTCAATCACACCAGAATTTCATGTAATGGTGCGGTATTAGTGTTCATGATAAGCGAATGTCGCAGAATTAGCGTCCAAATATGTAATAGGAGAATACATTACATTACAAAGTAATTATTTCTTTTATACGTAGTCAACAGGCGAGAAAACTTACAGAAAATTGCAAATGAAATCAGGACTTCCATAGATATACTTACTTAAAATATAAATGGACGACCAGGGTAACAAGGCACATTAGTATAGAAGCAATGCAGCCGAAGTATGATGCAATAGTCATTAAAATGGGTCTTTTGTAACCTTTATCCCACTGAAATGACATTGAACAAAATGAAATCAAGTCTTTATGTAAGTAATAGTATGTCAAATGTCTTTAAACATTACAAAGACTGCATAACGTGTAGACAAAATATACATTATACTGACGGAAAAGCAAAGCACATAACGTTTTAATTCAACAAAATCTGCGTCTTTGGTTTGTTTTAAAAAATAATTAAATTCAAAACCACTATTTTGTGCTGCGCAACAGTTATGGTTGTATGTTCTGAATTACAGAAAAAACACAATTGAGTACGCCGTGAGGCTCTTATGTCCTAATTTGGCTTTTAGGAAGAAAGCTGCTATTACTCCTTGTCAATTTGTTTCTACCCGTTTTGTGATATCCGCCATTATGAAGACCAGTACAAACTTACATTAACATTATACATATCTGTTGTGGCAGAGAAAACCCCTGGTGCTCGGCAATGACAAACAACAGACTTTCCGTCATAAAAGAATACATCACAGTCATCTCCCCGCCATTCCCACTTACTCTTCCTGTAATCAAACAACAGAAGTAACTAAAACTAATTATAATCAACTATGTTAATTAGCCGAATTAAAATATAATTTTAATGTGATCGAAATGATAACATTTTCAGTATGAAAAACTTGATTATAACTGAATCTCATAAAAAAAATACCAAACACAAAGCAAACTGTCAGAAAAGATAATCCACAAATCAAAGTCAAAGAAACTGGCAAACTTTAGAATCAACAACCAAAATTATAGCAACTACAGCAATGGTCCTGACTTGGTACAGGCATTTCCAAAGACATTTCTGTTTTATGGCATGCCAAACCTAGTAATAACACGATGCCCCATTGGCAAACACAACTAATACAACGAAGACGAACTAAGATTAAACCAAACTGTGCTTACTGTGTACCATTTTTGGCTTCATGACGTAGTCGAACACACTCTGGGTTTGAAATGTTAAACGTCTGTAAGTACAAATAAAGCAAACAATATAATTATCTGCAAAAAGGTCATACTGTCAGTTGTGTTATACCAAAACTACATTGGCTGGAAGATGATGGCTGAAGCCTTTTTATATTTTAGCTCCACATGGTATACACACAACACAGATACGTTTTTGTCACTAGACTAAACAATATAATTCTGACTTCAAAAGTTCTTTTTTAAATTTAAAATTTAAAGAAATATCTTGAAAAAAGTTGCTTTTTATATTGTACAAGCATAAACACTTTATCTCTTATTTATATAAAGGTATTTAGCCTTCATATAATTTTGACTATGTGAAAAATATGCCATTCCAAAATCTAGGTTAATGAACTGTTAAACATAGATTAGCCAACGCTTTCCATGATAATTCATTAATTATGGATTATGGATAAACTGTGACTTCTGCATGCATTTTATAATACTTACATTTACAATAGGAAAACTAATGATGATCGGTGAGGATAAATTATTTAACACAGGCATGCCTCCATTGGCGTGAATATACATGGCGAGGACGGGAGTGTTGACATTGTCTTCTTTGCTTTTGCTTCATAGTTAAAATATAACAAGATAAATACTGAAAATATTTTATTCATAACAAATTTTTCCTTGAATAATCTAAACTTTGCTTCATACAATATAATTATATAAACATTGTTCATGACTGTAAAGTTTTTAAACCTTTAAACTATAAGATACAGGTAAGATAATATTATTTTTCATTAGTAACTCACTGAATAGGACAAAAGTCTCGCGTCTTATAACACACTTGTCCATTTTGTTTATGGGGGAGGAGTGCAGAGTGATCTTGGTACAATTGTAGTTATCGGTCTGTTATTGATACCGGCGTGTGTTTTAGCTCCCCCCCCCCCACCCCCCAATATAACTTCACGCCATGGTGAAGGTGGCGTAAAAACACACGAACATAAATTTATGTTTTAACTAATAATTCAATTGTTTATTTCTCAGGGTCATTTTGTATAGTTAGGGACAGACCATTTAACTTAATGGTGGGGTGGCCTTGGTTTTTTGTTTTGGTAAAAAAAAAATTATTATTTTTTGAAGGCGTCGCGACAGAATTTTTTTATATAGCAGAAATCCTTCTTCAGAATATTTTTTTTCTTACCCTCTGCTTCCAAATATATTTTTTTCATAAAAAATTATTTTCAAAATATGTTTTTAGGAAACAACCAAGCCCCCCCCCCCCTGCAAGTTAAATGGTCGGTCCCTTACCGCGACTTATTTGTTGGTTTGTTTGTATTTCATATGTTATTATCTGTAGTGTCAAAAATTAATAATAGAAACATTGATCAACTGGATTGTCATAAATCTACTGAAGGTATAGATAAATACCTGTTATAATTATGGTTTGGAAGATACCGAGCAAGATTTCTGTACCGGAAACTTGACGTTTCCATGAACACTGTCCCTTAAAATAAAACAAAAATGAAAAAAATTCCCGCGTAATTAAATAAATTAATAACAGTAAAAAGTGCAATGCTGACTTTCTTGGAACGGGACTTCGGATATGCATAAACAAAATATGATGAAGACAATCTGCTTATAAAGGTATAATAATAAAAATATATTCCCTAATATTTTGTTAATCTAATAAGTACAATTCTATCCGAAAGCTAGGTTTTAGGGCATCGCACATGTAAGACTTGTTACTAGTATCGTTGAATAATGTAGAATTTATATATTTTACTTTGTCATGGGAACATAGCAACAAATGAATCCTTATGTATTACGTCATAAAAGCAGTGATATTACCTGGTATTGATGAAATATTCTCTGATTCTACCACCTGCTGCGGTAGCTCAATCCGTCCATGTCTTTGTGATATTCCGTCTCTTCTGTCTTTTGTATCGGGAAATTTAAAGCCTTCAAATTCAGTAATCGCCCTCATCATCACTTTGAACTCTGAAAACAAATCAGAATGAACTATCTACATTAAATTAGTAGCAAACTCCGATTTTGTTTTCACTAAACACATGTTTAGAAGTTCATTTCGACTTAATTTATGTTTATGTGATTTTCTTTCTTCAAGATAAATTTTTTTAATCCCGAATGAATGGTGCATTTAAACGCCGTTTTTATGTAAATTCCACTGCCAGAAATAATATTTAAAGCAAATTCGAATTTCAAATGATAAATGTGTTTATATAGCTGATATAGTAAAATCTCATTTGAGTATCAACGTCAGATATAAAAGTCTTATCCTGGAATTCTTACGGAAAATATTATATTTGATTTTGAACAAAAATAATAACAGAAAAAAATTAGCAATATTATGTTTATACACGACGTAATGTTTACCAATGTTTTCTTTTGAAATAATGACATCGGCTTCTTCATACTTTTTCAATAATCTGTCCTGAAAATGATATTCGAGACTTTTTGCAATGATGTCAGCAAACCGCTTCATAACACTAAGTAAGTGGTCCCCTTCTACACCTGCTGGTTTCGTGGCATTCCATCCTATGTCATTCTTGCCATGCAAGAGGTTGTCAACCGTGTTGATTATTATCTATATAAAAAATTTAATGATCTTAAAAAAAATTAGTTTATAAAGAAGTACATTTTACTTCAACCTGATGAGGTCAAATCGTATATTATTCCTGCATGTTGTTTGAGTTTAGCTTTTGTTACCACACCCTTATAAGGCTTATAAACCTTTCATCAATGGCCTTTCCCGGCACTGAATTTGTTTCAGGGGGAGATAGCTTGATTGTCCTTAAGTCGTAATTAACAAACATAAACCTCTCTGCAGCTGTTTATTCCTTTCTTTCCATTTCGGTCTATTTATTTCATACAATTAAATACAGACAAGATAAAGCTGTGTAAGTTCTCACATTAATTTTGTAACTACTGTCAAATACACACTGAAACTGGACGCCGTGATATAGCTGAAAAATTGCTGAAAGCCACTTTCATCAATTTTTTAAAGTTAAACTTCATTCAAACATACACACAATTTATTATATTTGTCAACAATATTCGATTCGATTCGTATCTTGTCGAACATCAACAATACTTTAAACCTAATACAAACTGTAATCAGTTTCCGATAATTATAAAGATACCAATTAACTGTATTCTGGCTCCTGAGTTTTAATATCTAACGCGTTTGTTTGTACAGATTGCTATTTGAAATCTTCAAAAACCTTTGGAGAATGCGCTACCTGTCAGTGACCTGTTTAATAACGTGATAGTAAATTGCATTATTATTACCTGTGCAAACGTGTTTGTCTGTTCTACTGTTGGGTAAACAACTCCAATTCTCTGGAAATATTTTTCGCCTTCTTTTAACATTTCCTTGTCTAGTACAATTGCCTGTATAACATAATTTAAAGATGTTACGCAAAATATATCGTTTGCATCCGGGTCTATTGTAAAGCCGATAGTGAGTACTGCCGTCAGGTAAAAAGGCATTTCATACAATGTTGAGTTTTCACGCTGTCTTAGAATCGGAAAATATTGGTAAGTTGTATGCATGTGTGACTAAACATTTCCTCTTTAGTATGAGTACAGAGGCATGGAGTCGGATTGCTGTATGGGCTCTCCTGGGTATTTCCTTAAGTGGTAAAATTACGGCAAAGTTTAGTAAAAGGTCCACAATTTACTTCCAGCAAGCAATTTTCAGCTATTGTCAGAGAAGAATAAGACACCAAAAAATGAAACCGCCGGTAAATATATAGACACGGAAATAGGTTCGGTCAATACTCGTGGACATATGATTGCAATAAAACGGGAGGAACATAGTATAGAGAATAAAAAAGCGTCACAACCGGTCGCGTAACTACAAGACGTGATTTGTTGTGTAATTACAACCTAAGCTTTGCCGATTTCGGCTGAGCATTTTAACATTCAACACTACAACAAAACGAGGGGTTTAATCTACAAACTAGAAAAGCTAGTACCAACACAAAGTTTTGTCGGCAATAATAAAACTGTAAACATGATAACTTGAAATAGAATTACTGAGTGATTATTGATTTTAATTTTTATTTGTTCAAGTTTTTATATTCCATAATGTTATTGATTTCAATTAGTTCTAATATACCCAAACTTCAATAATAATGAGTTGTTGTGTTATTGTACCCAATAGAATCAATAATATCAGACAACACACATAATACTTCCCGAATATAAAAACTAATATTTATTATTACAGCACAGACCATTGGATTAATTGATTTTGAAATCCATGATTGCACTCAATTTAACAAATTACAAATATTAATAATAGTATATTTATAATGTATTTAAATACTTTATATTACTGTTATAACTGATACTAAACCAGCATTAATAATAATAATAATAATAATAATAATAATAAATTGCATCTGAACTTAATATGTTGTCTGGGTTTTGTTAAATAACTACATGACTAGATAAATGCATGATTAGCAATGTTTATTTGTAACGGTGTACTAAAATGCATGTTAAGAAAACGACGAATATCTTCATGGATGTCATTTCTTATTGCTTACTGTTTATGTCCATAAAATTCTTAAATCATTTTAAATACCAAAAACACTAAACTAATACCTCTGCCTGTGTATTGACGACCACTTCTAATAAATCAATTACAGTTGCTATATCGATCGGGTTTGTGTAAATGTTTTGTGTCGTATGGTTTAGAAGTTGGTCGGCAAGCTCTAATATTGATATCTCTTCAATGTATGGTCCCGATAATTCATCCAGAATCTGCAATAACAAATGCATCTTGAAAGTGATTGGAAAATTAATTAAATTTAATCTCTGACATTCAAAGTCTCATTTCAATATAATGATTGCTTTGACTGCTTTCTTTAAGAATTCCTTGGCAGTGGCAATTTCATCAATGTATCTCCAATAATTAAACAAAATACTGACATCATGTTAGTAATTTAAATTGTACCTTAACTTTTAAATCTCGGAGTTCACCCGTTATACAGTCATCTATTGATGGATTATTCCACACTCCTTCATTCTGCTCCGTTCTGTTACAACTTCGGGTAGCATTACCTGAAAAAAAAAGAAAATTATTATTTTCTTTCAGAAATAAACCGTCTTAACATGCTACCCAAAACTGTAAAACTAATTTTAAGCACTTATTTTTATTGTCATTCGTTAGGACATAACTGAAACTTTGTTTGCTGGACGTAAAACAGCTATCAATCAATCAATCAATCAATCAATCAATAATTTGTTAGATAATAATAATAATAATTCGTAAAACCATCAGACTAGCAGCTATTACATACCATATGCATCTTGTTTTGAGTAGGTCTTCTCTTCGTTGACAGGACACGGAACGACAATGGTATTAATCGCCGGAGTTCTCGCCCAAACTATGTTTTCAACAATCTCTTCATTACACTGGGCACCTGTTTCAGGAGACAAAGTAAGATTAAGACTATATCATAATGAGAACATGTTACAGGAGACAAAGTAAGGTTTAGAGAATCTCATAATGAGCACTTGTTTCAGGAGACAACGGTAAGGTTAATAGGATATCATAAAAGGCACCTGTCACATGAAACAACGTAAGCTTAAGAGGGAGACTCGGTGGCCGAGTGGTTAAGGTAGTTCGTCTACTATTCATCACGTGGTCTGTCAACACTGAGATTGCGGGTTGGATTCTCACTGCAGGCAGGGTGTACTCGACTCCAATCTTAATTGACAAGGATTGCCAGTTGTCCTACAGGTCGGATGTTTTCTCCGGGTACTCCGGCTTTCACTACCAAAAAACTGGGCGCCATGATATAGCTGAAAAATTGCTGAAAGTGGCGTTAAAACACCATTAAAACAAAAAAAACAAGATTAAGATGATACAATAATGGGGCCGGTTAAAGGAGACAATGTAAGATTAAGAGGATATAATAATGGGATGTTACAGGAAACAAAATGCGAATTAGTGGACATCATAACGAGCACCTGTTACAGGAGACAAGGTGAGACTAAGATATCGTTATGGACAAGGTAAGATTAAGTGGATATCATAATGAGACCTTGTTGCAGGAAACATTTTAAGATTAAGAAGATATCATTATGAAAATTTGTTACAGGAAACAAATTATGATTAAAAGGATATTATAATGAGCACCTGTTACAGGAGACAAGGTAAGATTAAGTGGATATCATAATGAGACCCTGTTACAGGAAACAGGGTAAGACTAAGAGGATATCATAATGAAAACCTGTTACAGGAAACAAATAATGATTAAAAGGATATCATAATGCGCACCTCTTACAGGAGACAATGTAAGAATAAGAGGATATTATAATGGGCTTCGGTCACATGAAACAAGGTATGAAATAGAGGATATCAGAATGGACAACTGTTACAGGAGACAAGGTAAGATTAAGGGACCCGTCATTATTTATTGGGGTGGTAGGACCGGTGCAAAATGCAATAGGACACATACTTTTTTATGCTGGCATATATATGGACTCCAAGTTTTGTTATTTTCAGCACTGACAGGACAGCCAGTTTTTTACATTATCATCAATGTAATTTTTTTTACGTTTTAATTCAAAACCAACATACTGCAATAGCACAATTTGTTTAACAAACATAAATACGGAATTGTAACCGAAAATTATTCACTATATAGGACACCAACTTTTTTTTATAACACATCTGATGTAGGACAGCAACATTTTTCTATTTTAAGGAGATAGGACATAACCTTTTTTAAACCTTATAGTTTGAAGGTTATCAAAGATAACATAATGGACACCTGTTACAGGAGACAAGGTGAGATTAAGAGGATATCATAATGAACACATGTTACAGGAGACAAGGTAAGATTAAGAGGATATCATAATGGGCGCCTGTTACAGGAGACAAGGTATGATTAAGAGGATATCATAATGGACACCTGTTACAGGAGACAAGGTAAGATAAAGAGGATATCATAATGGACACCTGTTACAGGAGACAATGTAAGAATAAGAGGATATCATAATGGACACCGGTTAAAAGAGACAAGGCAAGATTAAGAGGATATCATAATGGACACCTGTTACAGGAGACAATGTAAGAATAAGAGGATATCTTAATGGACACCTGTTACAGGAGACAATGTAAGAATAAAAGGATATCATATTGGACACCGGTTAAAGGAGACAAGGTAAGATTAAGAGGATATCATAATGGGCACCTGTTACAGGAGACAAGGTAAGATTAAGAGGATATCATAATGTACACCTGTTACAGGAGACAATGTAAGAATAAGAGGATATCTTAATGGACACCGGTTGAAGGAGACAAGGCAAGATTAAGAGGATATCATAATGGACACCTGTTACAGGAGACAATGTAAGAATAAGAGGATATCTTAATGGACACCTGTTACAGGAAACAATGTAAGAATAAAAGGATATCATAATGGACATCGGTTAAAGGAGACAAGGTAAGATATAATGGGCACCTGTTACAGGAGACAATGTAAGATTAAGAGGATATCATAATGGACACCTGTTACAGGAGACAAAGTAAGATTAAGAGGATATCATAATGGACACCTGTTACAGGAAACAATGTAAGAATAAGAGGATATCATAATGGACACCTGTTACAGGAGACAAGGTAGATTAAGAGGATATCATAATAGACACCGGCTAAAGGAGACAAGGTAAGATTAAGAGGATATCATAATGGACACCGGTTAAAGGGGACAAGGTAAGATTAAGAGGATATCATAATGGGCACCTGTTACAGGAAACAATGTAAGAATAAGAGGATATCATAATGGACACCTGTTACAGGAGACAAGGTAAGATTAAGAGGATATCATAATGGACACCGGCTAAAGGAGACAAGGTAAGATTAAGAGGATATCATAATGGACACCGGTTAAAGGAGACAAGGTAAGATTAAGAGGATATCATAATGGACACCTGTTACAGGAGACAAAGTAAGATTAAGAGGATATCATAATGGACACCTGTTACAGGAGACAAGGTAAGATTAAGAGGATATCATAATGGACACCGGTTAAAGGAGACAAGGTAAAATTAAGAGGATATCATAATGGACATCGGTTAAAGGAGACAAGGTAAGATATAATGGGCACCTGTTACTGGAGACAAGGTAAGATTAAGAGGATATCATAATGGACACCTGTTACAGGAGACAAGGTAAGATTAAGAGGATATCATAATGGGCACCTGTTACAGGAGACAAGGTAAGATTAAGAGGATATCATAATGGACACCTGTTAAAGGAGACAAGGTAAGATTAAGAGGATATCATAATGGACACCTGTTACAGGAGACAAGGTAAGATTAAGAGGATATCATAATGGACACCTGTTAAAGGAGACAAGGTAAGATTATCATAATGAACACCTGTTACAGGAGACAAGGTAAGATTAAGAGGATATCATAATGAACACCTGTTACAGAAGACAAGGTAAGAATAAGATGATATCATAATGAACACCTGTTACAGGAGACAAGGTAAGATTAAGAGAATATAAGTATATCATAATGAACACCTGTTACAGGAGACAAGGTAAGAATAAGATGATATCATAATGAACACCTGTTACAGGAGACAAGGTAAGATTAAGAGAATATAAGTATATCATAATGGGCACCTGTTATAGGGGGCAAGGTAAGATTAAGATGATGTCATTATGAGCATCTTTCACGGGAGACATAGTAAGACTACTAGAATATATATATGAGATGACCTGCTGGTAACTGCAACTCTGCGCAATATGTATTCATATGCTAGAACCATCGAAAAAATGAACGATAACGATCGACCAATCAAAAATGAACGATAACGATCGACCAATCAAAAATGAACGATAACAGTATATCAATAAAAAAAATGAACGATAACGTCGACCACTTAAGGATTGTTTTCAATTGATGGTTAGATTCTTGGGTCGTCTAAATCCAATAATTTAACCAGGAATTAAAAACAATTCTTATATTTCAAATTCAATATTATGAAAAGAAATAACAAAAAACAAGATATAACAAGTAGCGAAATAATATTTGCAATTCACAATTTTTAGTGTCGAAGCTTGTTGTTTGCGCTGGGATTAGTATAACTAACTAGTTGATTTATTGGTTCCTGGTTTGCGTAAGAATTCATCTATAGTCAATGTCATAAATACATATAATTATGACGTCAAAAATCAGTCACGTGCTGAAATACCAAGTTAGATTATACGAAAATGGACAATGTTGCTCAGCTGTTGAGTATTTAAAAGAAATTAAAATATAAATATGTAAAAGATCTATTACAAGGTAAATCCAGTTACTGTATAGTTCTGACAAAACTCATCTTTTTGTATGTTAAACAAACCAGTAGAAAAAGCTTGACAGAGCGTAATCTTTCTACATGCTTCAAAATTTGTTATTGGTTATTGTTCAAAACTTTTACTGTATGTAGGTCTTTGAATCTGGATCGAGCACATGATCAATGATCACCAGTACGTCCAGCAACCAGGTACAAATTACATTTCTATTCTACTTCCAATAAAACAATATTAAACTCAGTCGGCAATAATGTTTTGTTCGGAACTTTTAAACAATATTCAAATATGCACGGCACACTAGAATAATGGAGAGGTATTTTAAAATAGACTACAGTTTACAATCATTGTCACAGAGCCTTCAGTACAGGTGACCATAAAGCAAGTTCAATAATTTTGCTAATGATGTCACTACTTGCCTATTTCATTACTGCAGTGTTTGTTACATGTAGTACCCTCTTCTTCCTTGGAGAAGCATTCAGTGTCTGCAAAAAATAAGATAATGAGTGACTACATGATGCCGATACCTCTACAACAAATTTTCAATTTTCCATATTAATGCACGATATTTGTATATCAATACTCGAGAATTTAATAGATGGATAACTTCTTCGTACGGATTTGTAGTTCTATAAATATTGACAACTACATTAACTGCAAACATACAGAGATTCAATAACGCTTTTACACCTACAAATACTACAAAAACTGTCATTCAATTATGTATGATAATTACATTCCATACGAAAATAAGTAATAATAATTTAAGATAGTTTAGTGAAAATAGTGCACAATGCATTTTTGTTTATTAAATTACTCCGCGTTTTTTGTGTGTGTTTACTTATTGGCCGATGAAACTCAATTTTGTTACTGACCCAATTTTTAACCAATAAAAAGGGATCAATTGTAAACTAAACAGAAGAAATGTAATTATACTATTATACTATTATAAATTGTACCTATATTTTTACTAGTCGTATGTAGACTGTCGATACTGTTACAACTTGATAAAATTAGCTTTCTTTCTTTGACAAAAGTAAAATTATTTTAATACTATGTAACATACTGTAAATGCCAGACGGCCATCTCATGCGCATGGCCCCTCTGGTTCCACTTCTGAAGTCAGCCCATTGAACAACATTTCCACAGTACATGTAAGTACAAGACTCGTATATATGACGGATCCCTTCGTCGTCTTCAACGTAATTCCAGATGTTAAGATGGCTAATGTCGCCAACAAAAGCAAACGAAGAATTGAAGGATGTCCGACGAGATGCTTGTCCTATTACAAATTCACCACCTCCAGGAATAGCTTTCTTGAAATCGCTTTGGGTACCCTGTTTGACTTTATTTCCATTCTGGTAGTAAGTCCACGATCCATCTGTAAAACAGAAAAAATGATGACCCTTTGTTTAGTCCTAGACTGTAACCAGAGTAGTAGAAACTCCGGCGTCTGTTGTAAAACCATCGAACATAGGCGTCTACTGCATTAATAACTAGAACTCTTTGGAAGAGTTAACTCAATAACAATATTAAATGTTTATTTCATATAAAATTAATTCATCTTTTTTATTTATTTATCAGCTACTTAACGCACTCAAATATTAACTTTGATACCTACGAATTGATGCCTGAAGTTTGATCATTCGTTCCAGTCGTGGTAATAACAATCACGTTTCTCTTTTCCCTTAAGTTACACAAATCAATTTAAATGGATTGTTTATAACATGTATTTTCATTGTATTCTTTTTGTCCAGATGGGCTATTATAAATAAATAAATAACAAACCATCAGAATTCCACGTCCATACAATATGGCTCCATACTTTATTTTGTAGAGTTATGCCTGTATCTATTTTTCGTCTCCAGAATTCAAAGTGAAGTCCTCCATTCTGATAAAGTCTAAACAAATCTGAATTAGACCCGTGTTGGTAGGACATTACTGTACTATCTTTGTAATTGTCTCCCGTGCGGATCCAGAATGCAATGGTGCAGTGCTTGAGCTTGGGAAATGCTTTGCCCAAAAGAAGAGTGTAGCGAATGGGATCTCTTGCCTTAAACTCAAATCTGGAATCGATCGCCGTCGCTGTAAATAAAAACAAATAACATTTATTGTTAAAACATTTGACATAAGCAAGAAAATGCAAGAAATATTAAATACTAGTAATCTTTAAAAAACTATAACTCGTAAAGAGTAATTTAAGTCGTAAAGAGTAATTTATTGTTTACGAAAGCTGTTTGACTGAATACCGTTTGTTTATTGGTAAATACTTTGGATTTATCGTTACATCATACCATAACATCAGACTCCTAAAAGATCCCGAACTCGCAGCATAACAACGCATAAATATTCTGTTCTAAGTTTGACTGCCATTCTATAACTAACAGTAGGAAAAACAAGCTTTATAGCAAAATGCATGCGATTACTCGTACGAGAACCATGGTATAATACATGTACGTGATGGAAAACTCAATGTGATTGTGTACCCGATAATAGTCATACTTACACATGCACATCTCTAAATTCCATCTGAATCCAGGACTACACTCACAACCATAGCCGTCTGGATGGTTGATGCAATTTGGCAATGTGTAGTACGACGCATGACAAGATCTCTTCCCAAAATCTGTAACTAAAATACACACAATCGTAAATTCGCACATCAAAAATAGATGACATTATATAACTGTGAGATAATGCTCCATGATGATATCCCCGCTCGGTAACGGACGGACGCTACATTTAAAACTTACGCGAATTAATCTGTGCAGGAACCAACACACACCATAACAGTAAGGTCAAGGTCTTCATGTTACAGCTGTCATTAGGACCAACTAATTTTCTACCAGCAGAGTTTTAATCTGAAATAAATGTACAATTCTACAAAAACTTCCATAAAATAAAACGATCTCTCTAAATTTTATGTACGTGCATTCTGCGTATAGATCGTACAAATGGTCAGTTTCTATTAGACACTGTAGGTTGAGGACATTGAGAGGTTATCATAGTAATTATGTAAATCTTTCACGCTGTTTATAGTATTAGTAAGTTTTTAGCTAAAAGTCAATATCTAGAACAGTTGCTATGTAATTTGGGCACAAAATACTGATACATAACTGTTGAATTGTAAGAGATAGTACTCGATCGAATATGACCGCCAATAAACAATAACAGAAATTAAGAGTTTCTAGCTTTTATTGTTATTTTATGGTGTGATCAGTAGAGTGCGATAATTGCCATTTTGTAACGAAATTAAAAAAAAAAGATAAAGATAACTCAAGGTTAGTCCACATATCTTCATTGTAGCTGTGTACGGTTTGTGACATGTCATTCTGGGGACTTGGTTGCCGAGTGATTTGTAGCAGTGCAGGATATGTGACATGTCATTTTTGGGACGTGGTTGCCGAGTGATTTGTAGCAGTGCAGGGTTTGTGACATGTCATTTAGGGGACTTGGTTGCCAAGTGATTTGTAGCAGTGCATGGTTTGTGACATGTCATTTAGGGGACTTGGTTGCCGAGTGATTTGTAGCAGTGCAGGGTATGTGCCATGTCATTTACGGGACATGGTTGCCAAGTGATTTGTAGCAGTGCAGGGTATGTGACATGTCATTTAGGGGACTTGGTTGCCGAGTAATTTGTAGCAGTGCAGGGTATGTGACATGTCATTTAGGGGACATGGTTGCCGAGTGATTTGTAGCAGTGCAGGGTATGTGCCATGTCATTTAGGGGACTTGGTTGCCGGGGCGATTTGTAGCAATGCAGGGTATGTGCCATGTCATTTACGGGACATGGTTTCCGAGTGATTTGTAGCAGTGCAGGGTATGTGACATGTCCTTTAGGGGACTTGGTTGTCGAGTGATTTGTAGCAGTGCATGGTTTGTGACATATCATTTAGGGGAAATGGTTGCCGAGTGATTTGTAGCAGTGCATGGTATGTGCCATGTCATTTAGGGGACATGGTTGTCGAGTGATTTGTAGCAGTGCATGGTTTGTGAGATGTCCTTTAGGGGACTTGGTTGTCGAGTGATTTGTAGCAGTGCATGGTTTGTGACATATCATTTAGGGGAAATGGTTGCCGAGTGATTTGTAGCAGTGCATTGTTTGTGACATGTCATTGAGGGAAATTGTTTGCCAAGTGATTTGTAGCAGTGCAGGGTATGTGACATGTCATTTACATTTAGGGAACTTGGTTGCCAGGTGATTTGTAGCAGTGCAGGGTATGTGACATGTCATTTAGGGGACTTGGTTGCCAGGTGATTTGTAGCAGTGCAGGGTATTTGACATGTCATTTAGGGGACGTGGTTGCCGAGTGATTTGTAGCAGTGCAGGGTATGTGACATGTCATTTAGGGGACTTGGTTGTCGAGTGATTTGTAGCAGTGCATGGTTTGTGACATATCATTTAGGGGAAATGGTTGCCGAGTGATTTGTAGCAGTGCATGGTATGTGCCATGTCATTTAGGGGACATGGTTGTCGAGTGATTTGTAGCAGTGCATGGTTTGTGAGATGTCCTTTAGGGGACTTGGTTGTCGAGTGATTTGTAGCAGTGCATGGTTTGTGACATATCATTTAGGGGAAATGGTTGCCGAGTGATTTGTAGCAGTGCATTGTTTGTGACATGTCATTGAGGGAAATTGTTTGCCAAGTGATTTGTAGCAGTGCAGGGTATGTGACATGTCATTTACATTTAGGGAACTTGGTTGCCAGGTGATTTGTAGCAGTGCAGGGTATGTGACATGTCATTTAGGGGACTTGGTTGCCAGGTGATTTGTAGCAGTGCAGGGTATTTGACATGTCATTTAGGGGACGTGGTTGCCGAGTGATTTGTAGCAGTGCAGGGTATGTGACATGTCATTTAGGGGACTTGGTTGTCGAGTGATTTGTAGCAGTGCAGGGTATGTGACATGTCATTTAGGGGACGTGGTTGCCGAGTGATTTGTAGCAGTGCAGGGTATTTGACATGTCATTTAATGGGACTTGGTTGCCGAGTGATTTGTAGCAGTGCAGGGTATGTGACATGTCATTTAGGGGACTTGGTTGTCGAGTGATTTGTAGCAGTGCAGGGTATGTGACATGTCATTTAGGGGACGTGGTTGCCGAGTGATTTGTAGCAGTGCAGGGTATGTGACATGTCATTTAGGGGACGTGGTTGTCGAGTGATTTGTAGCAGTGCAGGGTATGTGACATGTCATTTAGGGGACTTGGTTGCCGAGTGATTTGTAGCAGTGCAGGGTATGTGCCATGTCATTTACGGGACATGGTTGCCAAGTGATTTGTAGCAGTGCAGGGTATGTGACATGTCATTTAGGGGACTTGGTTGCCGAGTAATTTGTAGCAGTGCAGGGTATGTGACATGTCATTTAGGGGACATGGTTGCCGAGTGATTTGTAGCAGTGCAGGGTATGTGCCATGTCATTTAGGGGACTTGGTTGCCGGGGCGATTTGTAGCAATGCAGGGTATGTGCCATGTCATTTACGGGACATGGTTTCCGAGTGATTTGTAGCAGTGCAGGGTATGTGCCATGTCATTTAGGGGACTTGGTTGTCGAGTGATTTGTAGCAGTGCATGGTTTGTGACATGTCCTTTAGGGGACTTGGTTGTCGAGTGATTTGTAGCAGTGCATGGTTTGTGACATATCATTTAGGGGAAATGGTTGCCGAGTGATTTGTAGCAGTGCATGGTATGTGCCATGTCATTTAGGGGACATGGTTGTCGAGTGATTTGTAGCAGTGCATGGTTTGTGAGATGTCCTTTAGGGGACTTGGTTGTCGAGTGATTTGTAGCAGTGCATGGTTTGTGACATATCATTTAGGGGAAATGGTTGCCGAGTGATTTGTAGCAGTGCATTGTTTGTGACATGTCATTGAGGGAAGTTGTTTGCCAAGTGATTTGTAGCAGTGCAGGGTATGTGACATGTCATTTACATTTAGGGAACTTGGTTGCCAGGTGATTTGTAGCAGTGCAGGGTATGTGACATGTCATTTAGGGGACTTGGTTGCCAGGTGATTTGTAGCAGTGCAGGGTATTTGACATGTCATTTAGGGGACGTGGTTGCCGAGTGATTTGTAGCAGTGCAGGGTATGTGACATGTCATTTAGGGGACTTGGTTGTCGAGTGATTTGTAGCAGTGCAGGGTATGTGACATGTCATTTAGGGGACGTGGTTGCCGAGTGATTTGTAGCAGTGCAGGGTATTTGACATGTCATTTAGGGGACTTGGTTGCCGAGTGATTTGTAGCAGTGCAGGGTATGTGACATGTCATTTAGGGGACTTGGTTGTCGAGTGATTTGTAGCAGTGCAGGGTATGTGACATGTCATTTAGGGGACGTGGTTGCCGAGTGATTTGTAGCAGTGCAGGGTATGTGACATGTCATTTAGGGGACGTGGTTGTCGAGTGATTTGTAGCAGTGCAGGGTATTTGACATGTCATTTAGGGGACGTGGTTGCCGAGTGATTTGTAGCAGTGCAGGGTATGTGACATGTTATTGAGGGGACATGGTGGCCGAGTGATTTGTAGCAGTGCAGGGTATGTGACATGTCATTTAGGGGACATGGTTGCCAGGTGATTTGTAGCAGTGCAGGGTATTTGACATGTCATTTAGGGGACGTGGTTGCCAGGTGATTTGTAGCAGTGCAGGGTATGTGACATGTCATTTAGGGGACGTGGTTGTCGAGTGATTTGTAGCAGTGCAGGGTATTTGACATGTCATTTAGGGGACGTGGTTGCCAGGTGATTTGTAGCAGTGCAGGGTATGTGACATGTCATTTAGGGGACGTGGTTGTCGAGTGATTTGTAGCAGTGCAGGGTATGTGACATGTCATTTAGGGGACGTGGTTGTCGAGTGATTTGTAGCAGTGCAGGGTATTTGACATGTCATTTAGGGGACGTGGTTGTCGAGTGATTTGTAGCAGTGCAGGGTATGTGACATGTTATTGAGGGGACGTGGTTGTCGAGTGATTTGTAGCAGTGCAGGGTATTTGACATGTCATTTACGGGAAGTGGTTGCCTGGTGATTTGTAGCAGTGCAGGGTATTTGACATGTCATTTAGGGGACGTGGTTGCCAGGTGATTTGTAGCAGTGCAGGGTATGTGACATGTCATTTAGGGGACGTGGTTGCCGAGTGATTTGTAGCAGTGCAGGGTATGTGACATGTCATTTAGGGGACATGGTTGCCAGGTGATTTGTAGCAGTGCAGGGTATTTGACATGTCATTTAGGGGACATGGTTGCCAGGTGATTTGTAGCAGTGTAGGGTATTTGACATGTCATTTAGGGGACGTGGTTGCCAGGTTATTTGTAGCAGTGCAGGGTATGTGACATGTCATTTAGGGGACGTGGTTGCCGAGTGATTTGTAGCAGTGCAGGGTATGTGACATGTCATTTAGGGGACGTGGTTGCCAGGTGATTTGTAGCAGTGCAGGGTATTTGACATGTCATTTAGGGGACGTGGTTGTCGAGTGATTTGTAGCAGTGTAGGGTATTTGACATGTCATTTAGGGGGACATGGTTGCCAGGTGATTTGTAGCAGTGTAGGGTATTTGACATGTCATTTAGGGGGACATGGTTGCCAGGTGATTTGTAGCAGTGCAGGGTATTTGACATGTCATTTAGGGGACGTGGTTGTCGAGTGATTTGTAGCAGTGTAGGGTATTTGACATGTCATTTAGGGGGACATGGTTGCCAGGTGATTTGTAGCAGTGTAGGGTATGTGCCATGTCATTTAGGGGACATGGTTGCCAGGTGATTTGTAGCAGTGCAGGGTATGTGCCATGTCATTTAGGGGGACATGGTTGCCAGGTGATTTGTAGCAGTGTAGGGTATGTGCCATGTCATTTAGGGGGACATGGTTGCCAGGTGATTTGTAGCAGTGTAGGGTATGTGCCATGTCATTTAGGGGGACATGGTTGCCAGGTGATTTGTAGCAGTGTAGGGTATGTGCCATGTCATTTAGGGGGACATGGTTGCCAGGTGATTTGTAGCAGTGCAGGGTATTTGACATGTCATTTAGGGGGACGTGGTTGCCAGGTGATTTGTAGCAGTGTAGGGTATTTGACATGTCATTTAGGGGGACATGGTTGCCAGGTGATTTGTAGCAGTGCAGGGTATTTGACATGTCATTTAGGGGACGTGGTTGTCGAGTGATGTGTAGCAGTGCAGGGTATTTGACATGTCATTTAGGGGACGTGGGTGCCGAGTGATTTGTAGCAGTGCAGGGTATTTGACATGTTATTGAGGGGACTTCGTTGCCGGGTGATTTGTAGCAGTGCAGGGTATTTGACATGTCATTTAGGGGACGTGGTTGCCGAGTGATTTGTAGCAGTGCAGGGTATGTGACATGTTAATGAGGGGACTTGGTTGCCGAGTGATTTGTAGCAGAGTAGGGTATTTGACATGTCATTTAGGGGACGTGGTTGCCAGGTGATTTGTAGCAGTGCAGGGTATGTGACATGTCATTTAGGGGACGTGGTTGTCGAGTGATTTGTAGCAGTGTAGGGTATTTGACATGTCATTTAGGGGACGTGGTTGCCGAGTGATTTGTAGCAGTGCAGGGTATGTGACATGTTATTGAGGGGACTTGGTGTCCGAGTGATTTGTAGCAGTGCAGGGTATGTGACATGTTATTGAGGAGACTTGGTTGCCGGGTGATTTGTAGCAGTGCAGGGTATTTGACATGTCATTTAGGGGACATGGTTTCCGAGTGATTTGTATCAGTGCAGGGTATGTGACATGTTATTGAGGAGACTTGGTTGCCGGGTGATTTGTAGCAGTGCAGGGTATGTGCCATGTCAATTAGGGGACTTGGTTGCCGAGTGATTTGTAGCAGTGCAGAGAATGTGACATGTCATTGAGGGGACTTGGTTACCGAGTGATTTGTAGCAGTGCAGGGTATTTGACATGTCATTTAGGGGACTTGGTTGCCGAGTGATTTGTAGCAGTGCAGGGTATGTGACATGTTTTAAAGGGGAAATGGTTGCCAAGTGATTTGTAGCAGTGCAGGGTATGTGACATGTCATTTACGGGACATGGTTGCTGAGTGATTTGTAGCAGTGCAGGGTATGTGACATGTTATTGAGGGGACATGGTTGTCGAGTGATTTGTAGCAGTGCAGGGTATGTGACATGTCATTTAGAGGACATGGTTGCCGGGTGATTTGTAGCAGTGCAGGGTATGTGACATGTCATTTAGGAGACTTGGTTGCCAAGTGATTTGTAGCAGTGCAGGGTATGTGACATGTCATTTAGGGGGACATAGTTGCCGAGTGATTTGTAGCAGTGCAGGGTATGTGACATGACATTTAGGGGACTTGGTTGCCGAGTGATTTGTAGCAGTGCAGGGTATGTGACATGACATTTAGGGGACTTGGTTGCCGAGTGATTTGTAGCAGTGCAGGGTATGTGACATATCATTTAGGGGACTTGGTTGCCGAGTGATTGTAGCAGTGCAGGGTATGTGACATATCATTTAGGGGACTTGGTTGCCGAGTGATTTGTAGCAGTGCAGGGTATGTGACATATCATTTAGGGGACTTGGTTGCCGAGTGATTTGTAGCAGTGCAGGGTATGTGACATATCATTTAGGGGACTTGGTTGCCGAGTGATTTGTAGCAGTGCAGGGTATGTGACATATCATTTAGGGGACATAGTTGCCGAGTGATTTGTAGCAGTGCATGGTATGTGCCATGTCAATTAGGGGACTTGGTTGCCGAGTGATTTGTAGCAGTGCAGGGTATGTGACATGTCATTTAGGGGACTTGGTTGCCAATTGATTTGTAGCAGTGCAGGGTATTTGACATGTCATTTAGGGGACGTGGTTGTCAAGTGATTTGTAGCAGTGCAGGGTATGTGACATGTCATTTAGGGGACTTGGTTGTCGAGTGATTTGTAGCAGTGCAGGGTATGTGACATGTCATTTAGGGGGACATGGTTTCCGAGTGATTTGTAGCAGTGCAGGGTATGTGACAGGTCATTTAGGGGATATGGTTGCCAAGTGATTATAAACAATGCAGGGTTTGTGGAGTAGTTATGATAGGCAGTACAATCAATCACTGGTTCGGTCCTTACTTCAGACCCAATCCAGGATCGACAGTTATTTCTGCCAGTGAGTCCTTTTCCCTAATAAAACTAGAAAACTGAACAATTGGTGAATGATTCATACACTACCAACAAACATGTCATTGATCAATCAAGCAACGACGGAAAATATCTAAATATCTTGTACACACATACCTTTGTTTACTTTTTGACATTTACATAATTTGAGCAATGTGGTAAACCGAAATCGCCATTGATTGCATTCCTCTCGACGCAATTAACGGCTGCATGGTCATATAAAATAAAATGAACAAATTGAAATTTATCCACCACAAATACTTTTTTTCTATATTAGGTTATATAATCCACCTTTAATAGATACCTCTTTCTATATGTAGACGGGGCATAAGGTTATATTATCCACCAATATTACCTCATTTTACGTGGACGGGGCATTAGGTGTTAACATTCTAATCTGCTGCAGTACACAATAAAAGCAACAATGTGGAGACTGGACTACACACTTCACTATTTTATGCCAGTTCAATAAATTGGTGTATTTAATATATATTAGTTTTACGCTGTATGTTACTTGGTATTATCAACAAAATGTGTAATACTCGCAAAATTTCAAATATACATGTATATTTAGCACATTAGCAAATTATATTAAGCACATTAGCAAATTAACAGCGCTAAGTAAATGGGTTCAACTTTTGGAAAGAGAATGAACGGGTAATGTAGAACGGATTAGCGAAAAAATGTCATTTTGTAATCTTTATTCTATACTCTTTGGATCCTTCAATGTGGGGTCATCTATCGCCTTTGATCTTTCTTGTAAACTTTGAAATGAAGCAACAATTAATTACTACTTAAGATTTTACCAACAACAACTAATCGATACAATTGGTATCTGATAATTATCATATATAAGTCAATGTTTACAGTGATGGAATTGAACGACATTATGGCACCAAACTCAGCTTTGATAAAAAAGATTGAAAACGATGTTTACAAGTGGAATATCTACGTACCTTTTATGCATGAGTTACTAGCTTCCTCTGATCAGTATTCCTGTGTTAGGCACTGTAATCATGGCACATATAATTGTTCTGCTGAAGAAACAGTCTTACAACCGTCTGTATTAGACCGATCAATAAGTCTATGATACATACATTGAATACACATAGCTTGGCCAACACAAATCGATCTATACTTCTTCTGTCAATATTCAATTTCTTTTGGAAAATACAATTAAATTATTGTATTCGTTCAACGTGACAAAACGAGTCAAACTATTTTTAATTTATAATTCGTTATTATGTATTGATTTACTTTCATTTTAAAATCCAATAGTTTTGTGGCGATACATCATTGTTTACTGTTATGAGCATGATACATGTTCGGCAGCTCTGAATGTTTTACAGGAAATAATTGAAACAAAATTTTTAAGCACCAAGAAATTGGAGATACATGTTATCAGTCTGAAACTGTTGTTAACGTGGCGTAGGGTCCTATAGATGTGGCACTGATCAAGTTAAAATGCTTTAAATTGTGGAATCACGTGAAGACAAAAAGATAACTAGTAATGTCGGACTGTTTTTATTAACAAAACAAAACAGATGTTAAGCAAGGAAACAGTATTTGACTAAGGGCTGGTAAAATGTATTATATCGGTGGACTACTCAGCTAAGATTTCCGCAGACATCGTGTCAAGGAGGCCAATTGTTTTTAAAATGCATAATATAAAAATAAAAAAAGACACACACGTTCTCAGAAGTAAACCTAACACGGTGAAAATTAAACAATAAACACTTTGACATATGCTTTCAGTTGAAGGTCGTTTTTTAAAAATCAGATCTCTCTTCTTCCAATAAAGAACGCAATGCTAAAAAAAGACCAAGAAAACCGACCGAACAACGAGAGCCAAAAGTCAAGGGACAGTTACAAATCCGGATATAGACAAACATACACAACGTAACACAAAAACCAAAAACGCAAAAATAGAAAGAGAGTAACCCACACCCAATTAAAACCTTGGGTGCACTTGAGTTCTCCGGATCAGCAGTTTCAGCCTTTAAATAGACATCGTCGAATTACGCATTGCCATGTCTGCAAAATTGCTGAAAATGACAAAAAGATTTATTAAAAATAAACCCTTACTTACTTACGAGGGTTTTTAACGTCCTGGACTACCCTAAAACGGTCTCGCACTATTACCTGCATGTCACAACAAGTGTTTTATTATATTTTTGTCTTTCAAAATGATTAAAATGTGTTACTCTTAAAAGAAAATCGGAATATAAAAAACGCTATAATATAAATGGCTGTAAATTGGGATAGGAAAATAAAATTCTTTCTTGTGTTTTTATTGTTAGCAAACATGAGAATTTCTACTTAAATACACAAAAGAAGGACCAAGTACATGTCAGTATAGGGAGAGTGGTTAACAATGGTAGAGATAATCGACTTTCAAATATCAAACTGAAACAAAAAATGTAATTGGATTAAACATGATAGAATTATTCAGTATTTTCAATTTAAATTTCAGAATATTATCAAGGGAAGACCACTATATGGAAAAGCATTAATATCCAATGTCAGTGGCCTTTCATGGGCCTAATGACTCATATATGCAATGTGCATATTGAGGTTGATAATAGATGTTCAAATAACACTAAAACATTGACAAATTTTGCTTGATAACACAGAAAAGATTTATAAATCAATTACTTTAAATAAGTGTTTATGAGCAAGGGGATTTCACTGCGAAAAGCTTTATTCAGATTGGCAAGTTAAAACGTCCCACGGCTTGTTTATATCGTAAAAGTGGTATTTTAGGTCAGCTTTATTAAATTGATATGTGCCAGAAACATACAGAATAGATCAAATTCAAAATAGTTCTACTTTCACTTTGAATGAAAGTATATTTTTTAATTGATGGTGGAAATTGGACTAAAGTTAAATATTTATAATAATATTAACGTGATCTTCATGCATGAGGACGGTTTATTAACTAAACCGATACTTACACATTTGTTAGTCTTTGTGATACTTGTATTACATTGTTAAATACCATCAACAGGTGTTATTTTGTATGCAAGTTCACATGGTATGGACACATTTTATTCGAACTGATAAAAAATACCAATGTGGAATTTGCGCTCTTCTGTTGACTGAATGTATGTTTGATGCCCAGCAAGTCAGGACAAGAACACAAGTTAACGTTTCCAGTAGAGGGCGTTGGCAAATGGGCCTGAAATTTCGATTTCCATTAGAAAATTACAGATATCTTTAATGTGCAAGGAACTGGGCACTATCTCTCTCTCTCTCTCTCTCTCTCTCTCTCTCTCTCTCTCTCTCTCTCTCTCTCTCTCTCTCTCTCTCTCTCTCCAAACACAATCCCGAATATATTCAGTGTCCAATACGTTGTATGTTGTTTTGCCATTCCCTATCCGTCCAGAAGACGCGCTGAGCAGCTATGCGAGTCGAAACTTGGGACCGACCCCATTACCCTGTTTTCTTCTTTATTTTTTATTGTATTCTTGGGAACTTACTGTCCCTCTCGTTTGGGGTTGTCATGTCATAATATGGAAAGCCTTAACGTGGACCGCGGTGGGTACAATTTTTGGTGAGTGCCAAGATCCTTGCGCGATAAAGACCTCCTTTACAGTTAATAATCTAATTGTAGCCGCTACAAAATGCTAAAAGTTCTGTCTTTCCCAATGCCATCCATAATTTTTTCCTGATGCCCCATTTTTTTCCCAAAACGAGCATATTATTGAACATATATAAAATTTATGTTCAACGTATTAAGTTAATGTATTAGTACTGTTCATATGAATTAATTCACCGAGCTGCAGAGTGCGCCCCTTCGGGCTATCGGCCTACCGAGCTGCACAGTGCGCCCCTTTGGCCTATCGGCCTACCGAGCTGCACAGTGCGCCCCTTTGGGCTATCGGCCTACCGAGCTGCAGAGTGCGTCCCTTTGGGCTATCAGCCTACCAAGCTGTACAGTGCGCCCCTTTGGCCTAACGGCCTACCGAGCTGCACAGTGCGCCCCTTTGGGCTATCGGCCTTCCGAGCTGCAGAGTGCGCCCTATTGGCCCACCGAGCTGCAGACTGCGCCACATGGGCCCACCGAGCTGGAGTGAGCGCCCCATGGTGCTATCGGATTATTATAGGAAAAGCTTTATGGGGACTATTGTGATAACAAGTTCAGAGAGTGCCATAACAAGTTCAGAGAGTGCCACGTTACCTGCAGGTTGAAGACTTTTTTTGCAAATTCGAACACAAAATAGCCACAATAGAAGCCACAACAGGCACACTACTCAGCTTCGCTGGGTTGGTTGTTGAATGAATGTTTATATAAAACTTTATTCATTCTTTATAATAATAATGTAGTCCTCTCCCTTTTTTATACAGTCTAACAATCAATTAATATTTTTTATTGTATTTTCTGTGTGTATGTTATTATTTTGTATATGATTATCAAAACCTCGGCTATTGTCAGCGTGTTGAGTGTGATAATTTAGTGATAATCCTAAGTTTCCATTTAAGTGCTTTGTCGCAATCAAATGTTTATTTCCAAAATATTACATAAACATTATGTTTCCTTGTGAAAAAAATATGACTTATAGCTTTATTTACAATTTACAAAATTTTCACCGGAAATAAGTCCACTTAAAAACTATATCAGTCAATGTTGGGTATTTACATATCCTTTGTTGTGTCATTTTTACTGTAAATAATATAACAAGCAAAATCTAAAACAAGGGAAATAACCAGTCACACATGCAACACAATAACAATCGTACCAAATTTATAGACATTCTTGTCCTTCGACCAGTGATAAATTTAATTAATATTTACTAGTATGTATGAAAACTACGTAGTATTAATGCATTCAGTAATCAGGTTTGTGCAACGTACTTGTATTTTAATTCCATGTCACCATTAAATAACATTTGTTTCTGTTTAGCATTAGGATGTGCTGCTAACACGTGACTTGTGCTTTATTAATCCCTTTTTAGGCTCTTGTATATTTCATACAGAAATAAAATTGATTGAAATCTGAAAAATATTACAAATGGAAAAACTATTGTTCCTGTGTTATATAGGTAGGGGTGAAGAATTTCAAATTTATGCTGAATCGATGAAAGTTTCCGAGGAGACACAAACGCATCTATTATCCAGTATACAAACAAAAAACCTGCAAGAAACAAACAATTATTTTCAACTGATAACCATGACGTAGTGCTTCCATTTCGTTTGTAATATTTCATTTGCAACAAAAATATCGTGAGCTGCACAGCAGTTATAGATGCCAGTAAATTTTGAACCAAGTAAACTATTGCTTCTAATGAAGACTCCTCGCTAGCAACCCCCAAAAAATTTAGCGTTTCAAAAAAAATCAGTCCCCACATTCCAAGAACCAACATAAATGTACTCAACGAAAAGAGTTTCACGCGGTCATTAACCGCTATGCATTGGGTTGGCAACAGAAGATATCCTATGGATATGAAAATTAAGAATGCACATTTTGACACAAGAGCAATTATCTGAAAGGAGATGTTAACTTGATCAACAGATTTCGTATAGTCATGCATAACAGTTATGACCAACAAAGGAACATTTGTCACAACTCCTGCTACGGCAACTCCAATAGGAGGTATCACTTTTCTACGATTTGTAACATAGTGTAGCATGTTTGAAAGCAAAGGTGTTTCTTCGGTGTTTTCCGGTAAAAATTCAACGGCTTTATTTAACAATGATTTGTTTTCAGAAGTGTCTTCTGTTTGTCGTTTGTGCTGTAATATTCTATTGTACTTCGGCCATACCGAGGCTAATAAAAGCACAGTCATCAAGCTAAAAGCAATAACCGCTGGAGAAATAAATGGTTCAGTAAAATCAACAGCTCGTTGTAGATCTGTTCTATTGCCGCATCCGTGTTCACTGTGTAAAAACCCGGTATTACTTGAGAGTCCTTGCAGTAGATACAAGTTCCAAAACGAGAAAAACTTCACAATATGACAAGTAAGTATGTAATGAACAATAATTGACGCTTTCAATTTAAATTTTACAAAGTGTGAGAAGAACCAAATCTGTATTGGATAATGAACGATTCGAAGAGCATTGCTCACTAGTTTTATCTTGCACGATATATCTACCGAATCATCCATTACACATCCCACATAACAAACCATATGTAGGCATGCGTGGATTATTCCAGCAACTGCGAAAAACATCAAGAATACCAGTCTGATTCTAATTTGACCACGGTTGTCATGGTTTTCTGTACAAAGTTGTAGACGACGAAATATTACTGGTGAAAATATTCCTGACAACATACCAAGAATTTGTAAACTAAGTAAAATAATGTCTGTACCGTCAATCCTCTCAATTAATTGAATTAATGGTTCGAAGACTGTAACAAAGATGTTTGCTGTAATGATGGCCGTTGCTGCGACTAATAGAACAAAAGATGATATACTACCGTCGTGACGGTAATAATTATCTACGGTTCGACCCGCCGAAAATGGCAGCATCAGCACACTCCAACAAGGAAACATCTTCAAGTAGAAAATAAATAACTGAGATCAAAATAAAATTATTTTATTTTATTTTTGCTCTGTAAGCTGAAATCTGATTGTCCAATGGGGCAACATAAGACATAATGTGCGTTGGTCACATGACTTATTCCTTAACTATTAAAAATCATTGTTCTGTGGCGTCATTATTGTTTTTACCGTTAAAATTGTTAAGTATTATCGTTAAAATTATAATTATGAAGAATATTTAATTTTTCTGAACATGTTCTACTCTACACATGGTTTGAATATGTTTACATAACTCATAAATCGTTTTCTTGTATGTTGGGAGTAAACAGAGCCATCTAGAGTTATATATTGTATAACATATTCAGAAATTTAAATAATAAACATACGTAAATTTCTTCATTGAATATTGTACTTAATAGTCATAATTTGAAGAAAATAATTCTTTCTTTAAGCATAAGAATGCAATCTTACGAGAAAATTATGTATGACACAATTAAAGTCTCTTAATATTAAGTAACACGTTAACTTACAGTTTCTATCTGTCGTCAAGAAACTTTAAAAGCAGTTGAAGATCGACGACGAATGTTCCATTATGATCCGACAAATGCTATTATAGTCAGCTACTGCAATCTTTAACTATAAGCGTATTTTTCGATCAACCAAATTTAATTTTATACGAAATTAAATACATATCAGGTGTTAAATACACGTCTCTTGTTAGCAAACAGAAAGTAATACAGTCGTCGACTGCATGAGAAGGTTTCCATGTGTGAGACAGTTTCTAAATTAGATAGGGTTCAAGGGTTTTGACCTGACCCAATTTTATTTCCTGAACGCTTTGGTTTCCCCATGCAAGTATGAAATAATTTTGAAGTCACTATATCAATTTATGCACAATCGTTCCAGATTGAATTTTTAAAAAATAAGTAACATTTTTAATACTGTTTCGTTTTTAGACATCTTCCGTTTAATTTTTATATTTAACAAAAAATAATTATACGTCAAACTCTGCCTTTTTATGATAATGTTTACCTGGAAAATAATTGCTTGTTTTTGCAAAAGACTCATGCAGGAGGGTTACTTCGGAATGTCACTGTACTTATAATACACTATGAGTCAGCATCAAATCAGTATTAGCAGATAAATTAACTAAGGTGTTGACTATCTTTTATCTTTAAAATTTATATATTAGAAATATCAAATTCGATTAAGATAACAAAAACCTTGGAATACAAAACGTTTTAAAAATATTTGCGAGTTTCATTTCTTCTCACAGATGGAATAATTTCACATCACGTAAATTGGCGATTCGAATGAGTGATAGGTTGTTACAGTTGTGTATTGTTTCGTATGACAGAAACACTACCCGTCTTCTTGGCGGAGTCTTATTACTTTGATTCTTCCTACAACTTCTAAACTGCTCAAATAAATTTGACTAAATATCAACACTCGCACTTGTGTGTCTTTTTAATCGCAGCATGTAATAAGTATGCTATGGCGAGTATGTATGTTCTTTATGTTCTGTGGTTTATATCCTAAAACAATACATGTAAACTAGTGTTATCAAACTATGATTTTTGCTTTCAAATATATGCATGTGTTCATTATTAATACGGGACAAAAAGGAGTGCGTTTCTAAATCGACAAAAGCTACGAAATGTATACTTCTTATTAGAACAATTTCTGTTGTTTACAATAATATGCGCTTTCACTTAGCACTACTCAAGTCGCAGGTCCCTACTCGTTTCATTTAAAATTTAATCGAAAATAATATTACACAAAAAGAGACACAATAGTTCCTGCAGTGTATATGTACAGGAAACTAAATGTCATTATGTTGATTAACTAAAGCCTGTAAGCAATTACGGACATATATAATCCAGTTCAATATGAGCCTGACAAGATACAATCAGTTGGTTTCAATGGATAACCACGGCATATTTTTTTGTTATACTTTATCATCTTCAACACATATATTGTTATAGTTGCTAGGAAGTATTTAAATAATACAATTGTTGTTCGTTGTAAAGACTCACCATTGGCAAAGCAGAAACAAGTGAGAAAAATAGCTAAGAATACCGACCGAACAACAAGAGCCAAAAGTCAAGGGACAGTTACACATCCGGATATAGACAAACATACGCAACTTAACACAAAAACCAAAACACAAAAACTAGAAAGAGAGTAACCCGAACCCAATAAAAACCATGGATGCACTCAGGTGCTCCGAACGAGCAGTGTCTGCCTCTAATTAGACAACCGTCGAGTTACTCATTGTCATGTCTAGGAAAAGGCAAATCCAGGAATAGGAAACACTACCTATGACTCAGCGAAAATGTCAGATCGTATTTGAGAGATATTGAAAAATAAGAATTCCACACAATCCAAGTAAAAATAGCAAATAACTAAATGTAACAGAAAACACTATTAAAATCAATGGAATAAAATTTCTTGTTTTTAGGTAACAGTTTTTATAATAGAGACGAGAAAAAATTGAAGCATATTAGCAATGGTAATGATCGGTTCCTTTGTCATTATTTTCTATATTCCAAGCTTTCATGTTATATTGAACGGGTTGTTCAAGACACAGCCAACAGTACTACTGAAAACGAGGCAGACATGAACTATTCCAGCGACATTGAAGCATGACCTATTTCAGCAACAGCAACAAAGTTAGTCTTAATTTAATGTTGACTCGGTTCTTGCAGTTCAGTGCACACGTATTGGCCACAACACAGTATGAAAAAGTAAACATAACAACATACAAGGACCTTTTCGCTCAGCAAAATAAAAAAAGGTGCATCTTTTCTTCCAATACTGTAATGTTGGCCAAGATGAAGGTAATTGTTATCAAGTATTCGGCAGCTGAAAATGAATGACATAAGACACTATACAATTGTGACACTAAATGTCAAAAAGCATTGCAAACAAATTGCTTTTAAAATATTATGTTGGATATTAAATTGTTTGACCTAAAATTGATACAAAAATAGTGTTAATAATATATGTCATATACCATTAACCGATTTATATATCAGGAAGTTATTAAATAACTTTGTGTTCATTGTTTATTCAAATACACACAACAGCACCAGACCAAATTTTAAATGATAACAATATCTACTTTCTTATTTGATAAATAATCAATTTGCTTGCATGCCCCCATTTTCAATTGTTTGAATAATAATTGCTTACATCCGTCAACCAGTAATTAGGCTTTATGGAATTTGAATGCCGCTACTAGACAATTATAGAGAGTTGGGAAGGATAGTCGAGTTCAACCTACAGTTACAACTATAAAACTACGCTATTGAATTTACAGAAGGATTTGTTAGCGTGCACGGTGTTTAGCACTTTTAAACACTCCACCCTACTAAAACTTGCACAAGCATCCATTAACATCAACCTGGTCACACACTAGACTGCTCTGTGGATCGAGAGCGTGGAACCGGTTTTCATTGTACTGAGTTTTAATTTTAAGATTATGAAACAGATTTGTTGAAATTTTGTTAACTTTCGGTATTTCATAAATACTGTTCATAACAGTCGTTGTTTTTGTTTATATGTATGTATTTCTATTTATATGAATGCTTAATTAATTGCTAATTTTTAAATACTAGTATTTTTAATGCTGTCATCAAACTTTATACGCGTGTCAAAATTCAACTATAAACCAAACGAAATGCACATTTAAATAAATCCCTTCAAAATGTGTTTTGTGACACATTGGACTATATCCTAAGGACATAGTTTATATAAACATCTGGTTTACTTGTCTTTTTAATATTTATCCCACAATTTGTTTCACCCAGATTTTGACGAATTCCTAAGTAACAATAATTTTATATTTAAATAAAGAATTTGTTCTGCTGCCAACACATTTCATAAAATGAGCTGGATTCGAAAATATGAAAAGGACATTCTGGCTAATTCCAAATAAGAAACTAAAAACAAGGATATGAAACAATGGAAAATAAAAATATATTTTTAGAAAGACTAAGCCAACCAACCTTTTAAAAGTAGTTACTCTAACCTGTATATACATGTATATACTTTTTTTCAAATATTTAAGTTCAACTGTTTTACAGTTAAATAATGTCTTGACTTATGAAGTTTTTTTTAATTATACAATATAATAATAATATGCTTTGTTGCATTGATACCTTTAAAATTTGAAGGATTATAATAGTGGTTTGATTACATTTTGTTACAGGTATGACATGTATGGTTTACAATCGGCGGACAAAGAACCCTAGATGACACAATATTTACTTCTGCCTTTGTTATTTATTTGTTAATCGTATTTAAATTATAGTGTTTCTGTTTACAAATATTTCTAAAAATATTTATCTGGTTTTTCTAGTAGGAAGTTAAGACACTGATTGTGAAATTCTAGTGGATGATTAATGATATGCAGAATTTAAAACATTTTAAAATCGTTAACTTCCGCAATTTAGAATATTGTCTTCCTCTTTGTTGATACATTTTACATCTAAATACTTAAAACTAGTACATAATATTGCATTGGTTTTGAAACCATTATTAATAATATTTATGGATGGAGCTTATTATTAAGGTATATACTTCAATGCTGTATAGTTTTGATACGTATAGCGTTCCCACGTTCGTGCATTTCACGCTCTCGCGGATTTTGATAAATAAGAGAACGGTATAATTAGATAGGTTATTCGAAGTTTCTCTAAACTTGTAGCAGCTTTCCTTGTACTATGTCCGAAGAAGAAAAGTTACTCGAATCCAATCATGTATCTCCTATTTTTACTGTCGGGCAATTTAGAGCGTCTACATTTCCATTTTTTTCCAGTTCTTGTTCTGAACTCGATACTTTCTAGCTGGTAAACACATATCTGGATGGTACCTTAAGCAAAATGAAACCGAAATTAAACTTATAGGCGTAAGAAACCAAAGTTTTTTTTAATTTCATTATTCTCACAAATTTGCTCAACTTCAAAAGTGCTGGCCGCAAGATGATAATTTGTCCGTTAATATTATGTCTGAAGTCATCGTTAAGGTTAAGAAAAGTAACAAACTAATAATCATCGTAGTTACTTCTCTGGCAAGTTGGAAACGGTCAGGGGGTATCATAGGGTTGATTTCACGTCTGATTTAGATGATAATTGGTCTCAAAGACTAGAAGAACTGACTAATCCTTGTAAGTCTGAACCGTGTTTGACGTGGAGTTTTCATTATTAATTGGTGTCAAAGATTAGAAGAACTGGCTAATCCTTGTAAGTCTGAACCGTGTTAATTGGTCTCAAAGACTAGAAGAACTGACTAATCCTTGTAAGTCTGAACCGTGTTTGACGTGGAGTTTTCATTATTAATTGGTGTCAAAGATTAGCAGAACTGACTAATCCTTGTAAGTCTGAACCGTGTTAATTGGTCTCAAAGACTAGAAGAACTGACTAATCCTTGTAAGTCTGAACCGTGTTTGACGTGGAGTTTTCATTATTAATTGGTGTCAAAGATTAGAAGAACTGGCTAATCCTTGTAAGTCTGAACCGTGTTAATTGGTCTCAAAGACTAGAAGAACTGACTAATCCTTGTAAGTCTGAACCGTGTTTGACGTGGAGTTTTCATTATTAATTGGTGTCAATGATTAGAAGAACTGACTAATCCTTGTAAGTCTGAACCGTGTTAATTGGTCTCAAAGACTAGAAGAACTGACTAATCCTTGTAAGTCTGAACCGTGTTTGACGTGGAGTTTTCATTATTAATTGGTGTCAAAGATTAGAAGAACTGACTAATCCTTGTAAGTCTGAACCGTGTTAATTGGTCTCAAAGACTAGAAGAACTGACTAATCCTTGTAAGTCGGAACCGTGTTTGACGTGGAGTTTTCATTATTAATTGGTGTCAAAGATTAGAAGAACTGACTAATCCTTGTAAGTCTGAACCGTGTTAATTGGTCTCAAAGACTAGAAGAACTGACTAATCCTTGTAAGTCTGAACCGTGTTTGACGTGGAGTTTTCATTATTAATTGGTGTCAAAGATTAGAAGAACTGACTAATCCTTGTAAGTCTGAACCGTGTTAATTGGTCTCAAAGATTAGAAGAACTGACTAATCCTTGTAAGTCTGAACCGTGTTAATTGGTCTCAAAGATTAGAAGAACTGACTAATCCTTGTAAGTCTGAACCGTGTTTTGGGTTAAAGAAGGAGCCAATGTGGTTGTTAACAAAAAGATCCTTTAACGAGTGACATTCTGCAAAGAATTGTAAACAAAATTGGAAATGATTCATTTCTCTGTATGGTATAGATACGTGTTGCATGTATTTATTAAGTTTTGCTGGGTTTCAATTGTTTGGATTTGTAAATTTTACAACGGAAAACTGAAATTTAGTAATATCAATCTTATGTCTCATTATTTATGGAAGAAAGTAAGATAGATATGATAAGTAACAAGTGTTTAAATTATTGGAACTTATTTATATACTTGTCCAGTAAATATGATCTGGAAAGATATCTCAAATAAGCATGTTTTAGAACCATCTGACTTTATTTTCAGAAGTTTTGCAAAAAATCAAATGTGTACAAGTTACGATGTTTAAAGAGTTTATCAGATTACAAAAGCAATTTTGATCATAAATTGTATGTGACTAAACATTTAGGTAATCTTAGTAATCAACAATTTTACATCAGTTTACATCTTTACCATTAGAAAGCTGCTATACAATCCTAAACTCATCCTATTTCTGCGTTTGAGTTTTGTTTAATTTATAATTTATATCAGGTTAAGAAGGCGAATTAGAATATAAACATATTAATTAAAGGTAGCGGAAACAGAGGTTAATAGACGATATTCTATTGGTTGAGAATATACTGAAATGCGGTATAGTTTCAATACCCGTGGAGATATTTGAAGTTTCGCCATACTAGTAGCAGCTTTCCTTGTACTCAGTTGTGTCCATTAGCATCCATCTTGTTAATGATATTGACAGAATCTTGGTGATGTTATATAATATAATTTTTCATTTTCTTTTCTAGATGGGTTGAATGTGGTGTAGTGCTGAGAGTTTGAAGAAAATTATCATAAGTGCAGCATGATGGCCACTTATTAACCGACTAGGTGGAGTTTAATGTATCTTCATATGGTGTTCCACAACCTGATCTCTTTTTTAATTTGCACGGGCTAAATTTGCGTTAAGTGAGCTAATGTTTTGCCTCTATAGGGTTTTAAGTAATAATTTTTCTGCATCGCGCTCTCAATATTTTGGGGATATTTTAATTTTTTTTTAATTCTCGTTTTTTACAAATTTACTGACAGCTTTGAATTACACTTCGCAACTAATTTGTTTTCAGTGTATGAATTATTTTCAATAATGACAAATAAAACGTAATCAGTGTACTCATTGTTTTTTTATGGTATTGTTCTAGTTTTATTCAATTATAAGTCTTTTAATTAGTATTAAAACCACAGGAAGTTTATCTTTTACATAGGACTTATTTTAAGCTTCATTCGTATGTTCGCATTTAATTCGTTCTTTAATACATTCCTATATTGTGTTTCAATTAAAAAAAGTTTCAAATAAAATCAAATGGGTCAAATGAGTTATTGTTACTAATACAGAACCCTGATATATTAGCACTTAGGCTAAAGCATGATTCGGGGGAAATATTAATAACCTCTTGTGGATGCTATTTTGATAAATGTTCCGAACTTATATTGGATACTTAAAAAGGTGTTGTGTTTAACAAGAAAAAACCAAATCAAAGTATAAACTAACAATTTAACTCTTTTTTGTGGCTCTGGCCACAAACACTTGACTATTCACTGTGCGGTTCAATATTTTTTACAATATTTTTATTTGGTGTTAATCATTTATCGTGCATTTTTAGAGCAAATAAGTAATTTTCATCAACGTCAGCGCATACATAATATATTTACTTGGATGCAGTAACAATTCTGTTACGTCTTCATAAATAGTGGGAAATAACGTAAAGTTTTAAACACTTGACATGTTTTGTGTCCATCGAAGTTAATCAGACACGTGTTAAGGTTTTTATTATTAGTTTATATAAATATATCAGTATTTATAGCGTTTGGTTGTATTTGACCGTTTCTTAATGACACGTACTTCTACATTGTAATTAGCGGGAAAAGTTTTAGTTACTAGCGGTTGTATGTTATTCGAAGCTTGTACTTTGTGGTGTTAGCTCAAAATATGGTAAACCGCGGTATATCTTACCAAAGTGCCATTCAGCGGCAAATTAAATATTGCAGGTACTATACACATGTGAATAGACCGTTGGTTGACAAATTGGTTGTAATTTTTACTATCATATAATTTATATAGAAAAACGTATGACACATAACCAAATCATACATAGAAAATTGATTGCTTGTTATTAAAATAACATTGCCAATGGACACATCTTATATTTAATTTAAATGTCGCTAGTTCTGATGTCAAGTACAATTCATGTTCTTACGTGTACGGCGTTATTATATGTTATTCACTTCACTATTTTAGTGTATAACACACTTTGTTGGCACTACATATCTAGTCGCAGCTCCTTGTACAGTTCATACAAATGCAGTATAAACTGAAATCGGAAAAATATTGCAAAAGGAAACACAACAGTAGCTGTAGTGTAGAGGTACGGAAACATAACTTCTTCGTCTTGCTTCATTGCCCAAAGTTTATGAGCAACTACAAATGCATCTATTATCCAGTATATAAAAATGAGCCCGGCAAGATATAAACAGTTGTTTTCAATAGATACCCACGGCAAAGAGCCTCCATTTCGTTTGTAAAACTTCATCTGCAACACATATATTGCCAGCTGAACTGCTGTGATAGTTGACAGGACGGTGTGAATTGAAACAAGTGTTGTTTCTAATGTTGACCCACCGTTGGCACACCAGAAAAACACAAGAGTTTCAAAAAGTATAAATCCCCACAGTCCAAACAAAAATATGAAGTAACTAAAGGTTACTATTTTTACACGTGTGTTAATTGCTTCACATTGTTTTGGCAACAGAAAATATCCCACGAATGTACAAAATAACAACACACATTTTGATGATAATGCGATTACGTGAACTATATTGTTGATATCACCAAAAGTACCACTCCTTTGAATGCAATAACTAACCAACAAAGGGGCATTTGTCATGACACCCGCTATGAAAGATCGAACGGGTGATTTCGTCGTTCTTTCATGTAAAACATATTGTTGTTTGTTTGTAAGAAGAGGTGTTTCTTCATTGTTGTGTTTCACTGAAGTTTGAAATTTCCCGGGTTTAATAAGCAATGACTTTCTTTCATCATAAGCTAATGAATTTTTCTGCTGTACGGTACGAGTAAACTTTGGCCAAACTGAAGCTATTAAAAGAACTGTCATGAGACAAAAAGCTATGACTGCTGGCGAAAGATACGAATCACATAAATCAACATTGCGTTGCAGTTCCGTACTTGTGCCACAGTTTGTTTCATTGTGTGAAGGCCTCGTATTGCTAGACAGTCCTTCCAGCAGATAGAAGTTCCAAAACGCGAAAAATTTGACCAGTTGACAAATAAGTATATAATGGACAATTATAGATGGAAACAGCTTAATTTTCATTAACTGGGAGAAGAACCATACTTGCAGTGGATAATGTACGATTCTTAGTGCATTTTTCGTCATTTCAAGCTTGCATGAAATATCTTCAGGCTTGTACAATACACAACTAACATTACAACTCAAATGTATACCGGCATGCACTATTCCAGCAACAGCGAATGTAAACAAAAAAAACTAATCTTACTCCAATTTTACCACGGTTTTCGTGACTTTTTGTATTCAAATGAAGACAGCGACAAACTAGAGGAAAACATATACACGACAATATACCAAGAAATTGTAAGCTCAGCAAAATAAGATATGTAGCATCAATATTTCTAATTAATTGTATTGACGGTTCAAACACGGTAACAAAAATGTTGGCGGAGATAATGGCCATTGTTGCGACACCTAGCACTACTGATGCTATGCTCCCATCATGTCGATAATTGTTATCAAGTGTTCGGCCTGCAGAAAACGGCAATAATAAGACACTCCACAGTGGTGACATTGTTGACTGAAAAAAGATGTAGTACGATAAATGGTAGCCTAGTCCAGATGCAAAATTGAGGACAGACTTTTCTTGTCAAATGAAATTAAGCTTATTTACAGTTACATATCATATCATCTGTCATATAGATCTAATGTGTATGTCATCAAGGAAGTATAGTTATTGTTTTTTCCGTGTTTATTTTAAGTTATTAGCAATATCACCTGGTCAACTTCCCTATTATCGCGCTCTGCTTCCTCTATTTTTTAAATATTCAATGTGTATGTATGGTTTATATTCGTTCGAACACCTAATTGAAATTGATGTTTTCATGTCGCCTTTATTAAGGTAATTATGTTGGTCAAGTTAAGGTAGACGTTCGAATGCAACTTAAGATATACCACGTTTTGATAACAATGAGTGAATGTTCTTTTTTTCCTAACAGGGTACATCGTAATTTCTGGGTGGACCTTGTAATACGATGCATTAGGATGACAGTGAGTTATATTTTTATCATTTGTTTTCCGCAGCTGCAAGAGTAGTTATTTTTTTAGTTGAAATAAAAACAATGTAAATGATAAAGGATTATAATTTTAGAGGTTCAAAATGTTTAGCTACAAGAATGATCTTTGGATAGAAAAACAGGTTTCACAAAAGAAGAAACAAATTTCATGTTAAAATAAATGAAAAATTAATAAATATTACACTATTGATATGTTTTGTGTGTTTGCTTAATTTCTAATTCATCAATTTGCTTTTTGATCGTTTAGCCTTAAAAAATGAAACAATATTTACCTGCTTCTCCGAGTAGGATGTAATGTTCTTGGTAAATCCAGGTCATAACAAATGATCCGCAAATGTAACCTATTGAAGTATTGTTAACTTGCGCCATTCAAAAATAACTTTATCACTTTTTCTCACTTGAAATGATTGAATTGATCTTAAGTGTTTTAAAAGTTTACACAACCATTGATTTAGTTTTTGTCAATAAAAGTTCATTCTTTAACACTTTTATTAAGTATTTGTTGTCTATTGTTTTACAAGTGTATAGTGGTATGCTTTGTGTACGTGCGCCACTGAGCACCAATGAAGACGCCTTTATACAAAGTCTATACAAACAATATGGAAAACAGTATTTTGCGTTGATTTTATTTAAAATTCCATTTCCATCATCAGTTATCTTATTTAACCTCCCACCCTCCCTTACCCATTTGCGTGGACAGAAACATTAGATAGAGTACAAATGTAAACATGAAAGGGTTTGGCGAACCTTGGGTGAAAAGTAATACAGTTAACCCTAAAAATTAATGACTTTTTAATAGCTCAATTTGTTTAATAATAAAACATCTGATTGGTGGAAATACGATTTTCATTATTATATACTAGTACTGATTAAAGTGGTATATAAAATAGTTCAATTACTATTAATACCGTTAATTCAAAATCATTGATGATCATTCGTGTTAGCTTGATAATTTGAAATTACTTTGAAAAAACTCTTGTTTCAAACGAGCCGTCAATACCTCTAGCAGAGTGAGTTTGAGTAACGCATGACCGGGGTAAAAGGGAGGGTTAATTTACTTTTCATGCGTTACACTAACTTATACGGTTAGCGGTATTGACGGCTCATTTTTCCGGCTATCCTCAGTATAGCCACTACAGTTCTAAATTCTAAATTGAAATTTGTCAATTTAAATTAAATTCTCTGGGTAGCGAGTGAAAATTTGATTCCACATCGTTTTGTTGGCGGAATACATGTTCAACGATTTGAGACACCTAAATAAGATTCCAGATTATAAGTTGTGTCTGCGAAATGAGGAGAACATTGCAAAATGTGGTAAAAATCAATAAAACAATCTAATGTCACATATACTCTGAAATAACTATTTATAGTGGGATCTGTCAGACCAATATACAAACTGCACATACATAGCATCTACAATTGTCAAATAAACCATGTCATGTGATAAATATATTACTATTACATCAAACGAATAATTATTTGTAAAAGTTTTCATTGAACTGAAAGTGATGCTAGTGATACCTGATTGAATTCTTGTCGAGTTCTCACTGTTCATACTGTTCATAACAGTCTTTGTTTTTGTTTTATATTCATGTATTTTTATTTATATGCATATACACATTAAAAAAATTCCTTAATTATGTGTTTTGTGACACATGGGACTATATCCAAAGGACATAGTTTATATAAACATCTGGTTTACTTGTCTTTTTAATATTTATCCCACAGTTTTATTCACCCAGATTTTGACAAATTCACAAATTCACAAATAACAATAATTCAGTATTTAAAATCCAGAATTTGTTCTGGAACCAAAACATCAATAAATAAGCTGCGTTTGAAAATATGAAAAAAGACTTTCTGATTAGCTGATTCAAAATAAGAAAATTCAGCAAAACAAGGATTTGAAACAATGGAATATAAAAATATATTTTCAAAAGGACTCAGTCTACCAAGATTTTAAAGTAGTTACTCTAAACTCTTCTCAAATATTTAAGTTCAATTGTTCTACAAAAAAATTTTTTTTACTCATTGAGATTTTTAAATGATAAAAATATGCGTAGTTGCGTTGATAACTTTAAAATTGCAAGGATTATAAAGTGGTTTGAATACGTTTTGTTACCGGTACGACATATATGGTTTAAAAACGGTGGAATATACTTAATGGAAAAACAAATAAACAGTAAACACAATATTGACTTCTGTCTTTATTATATATTTGTTAATTGTATTCAAAAAGAATAAATTATAGTGTTTGTAAAATTTTAGTGTTTCTGTTAACAAATACTTTAAAAAAATATTTATCTGGTTTTTTCTGGTACGAAATTATGACACTGATTGTTAAATTCTAGTGGATGATTAAAGGTATGCAGAATTTAAAACATTTTAAAATCGTTAACTTCCGCAATTTAGAATATTGTCTTCCTCTTTGTTGATACATTTTGCATCTAAATACGTAATACATGTACATAATATTTCATTGATTTTAAATGAAACCATTATCAATACAATTGATCTTCAAATGTTTGCGCGTGTTTTTGTTTTATTATTACATGTTTTTCATTTCTATTTGGATACTTGTATGGTTTACCTGTGTTTTATGTGTGCCTTTCTGTTGTGCTATGAGCACCACTTTACGGGCGTTCACAATTATGTATTACGACACCGACTTGAAAGAACCCTTGTGTATTGCAATTAACCGCTTTAATGGTCTGTATTAACCCCACTATTACCTCAACAGCCGCTTTTTTATCTCTTTGATTCTACCAACAAGAACAACAATCAACAACCTTTGTGTACATCACGACAAAGAGAGATCTCACCATATGACATCTACTACTACTGCAATCAGCTCGGGCATTGGGAGTCACAATGTGCACTCCTAAGAAAATCAACAAAATAATAAGGGCTACGAGGTCTTATTAGTGAGGCTGGAGAGATTTAAGAACGACAAGGACAGTGTTGGAGGGCTGTCAAGGTTGTATTATATTGTACATGTGTGTATAATTCTCTTACTTTCGTGTCTTATCACTAATTACGATTTCCATACGAATTCTGAACTGAGTTGTGAAATTAGTTGCCTTTTTAAAACAACGATCGGATTGAATTGTCGTCAACATTCTAGAGTATTCTCTTCGTTTCAGGATAATTACAAGTGAAATATAAATATTCTGTTGACAATTTCTGTAGGTGGTGTTTATATCTAATAGTAGTCCACTACCAGCATCAGATTATCATGTATCTTTGTATTATGTTTATTTATCCAAATAATCCACATAATTTCATTGCCTAGTTTGACGTGGCGTTTTATGCTATTAACTAGTCTCATAGATTAGCAGAACAGGATAATCCATGTAAGTATTGACCGAGTTTTCGGATAGAGACGCAGACAATAAATCAGTAGGACATGCGGTTGTTAACTCGAAAGATTCTATAACTAGTGATATTCTGCAAAAAATTGTAATAAAATTTGTAAATGATTAATCTTCTCTGTAAGATATAGAAACGAGTGGTATGTGTTTATCAAGTTCTGATATGTGTGCAGTTTTCTGAATTTGTAAATCTTAGAACAACCTAAATCTGATATCTCTAAATATAAATCTAATGTCTCATTATTTATTGAGAAAAGTATAATAAGTTGAGGGAAGGAACACATATTTTAATTCTTAAAACTTATTCTACTTGTCCAGTTAATATGCTGGAACGATATCTCATATAGGGATGAGTACTAAAACAATCTGACGTTATTTTAGAAGTTTTGTAAAAACTAATCTAATGCGTACAAGCTACGATGTTTAAAGGGGCTTCGGTGACCGAGTGGTCAAGGTAGTTCGTCTACTATTGATCACGTGGTCTGTCAACACTGAGATTGCGAGTTCGATTCTCACTGCAGGCAGGGTGTACTTGACTCCAATCTTAATTGACAAGGATTGCCAGTTTTCCTACCGCAGGTCGGGTGTTTTCTCCGGGTACTCCGTCTTCCTCCCCCAATAAAAACTGGACGCCATGATATAGCTGAAAAATTGCTGAAATTGGCGTTAAACACCATCAAACAAATAAAACAAACAACGATGTTTAAATTGTTTATCAGATTACAAGGGCAAACTTTGAGAGACATTTTTCTAAAACTTTAGAAAGTGTTCGGTTGGATAAATCTGAATTTGGCTTGCATAGTCTTAGATCGGGCGGATCTACTGCTACTGTAAATCTTAGTGTAGATAGTAGGCTGTTTCAAAAACATGTGAGATGGACTTCTGAAAATGCAATGAATAGTTATATACACGAAAATGTTGATCATAAATTGTCTGTAACTAAACATTTAGGTATTGAATATGTTGTAGTCAACAATTTTACATCAGTTTCCATCTTTATCATTAGAAAGCTGCTATACAATCCCAAATTTATCATATTTCTGTAATCGTGTTTTATTTAATAATTAATATTCTGTTGAGAAGGCCTATATAAACAAATTAATTAAAGCTAGCGGTAACATAGGTTAATATATGGGATTTAATGGTTTAGTATATACTTTAATGCGGTATAGTTTCTTAACTCGTAGAGATCCCGCGTATGTGCATTTCATGTACTCGCGGAGTTTAATATTTAAGAGAACTGTATAATTAGATAATTTATTCGAAGTTTCGCCATACTATTTTCCAATTTGAATTATGAATACTTAAGATGAATAATTATGTTGCAAGTTTGCCGAAAAGTAATTGACTATTTTGTTTTCAATGTATGAATTCTTTTTAGTAAAGAAAAATAAAACGTAATCAGTGTACTTAATTCTGATTTTCTGGTAATGCTCTGCTTTTAAATTTAACTTCTTTTTATTCGCATTAAAGTCAGAGGAAGTTTATCTTTTACATAGAACTTATTTTTAACTTCACAATTGTGCACACATCCGTCTGTTCGCATTTAGTAAAAAACAAAAATCAATAAACATTATCCAGGCAATCGACTTATAAACATTATCAATAAACATTATCCAGGCAATCGACTTATAAACATTATCCAGGCAATCGACTTATAAACATTATCAATAAACATTATCCAGGCAATCGACTTATAAACATTATCAATAAACACTATCCAGGCAATCGACTTATAAACATTATCAATAAACATAATCCAGGCAATCGACTTATAATAATTTCTGGCAAAATGCTTTTTAAATTTTTGATTGTATGGATTGGTTGATTCGTTCTTTAATACATACGCTTGCTATGTTTTAATAAAAAACGTTTCAAATAAAGTCAAATGGGTAAAATGAATTAGTGTTACTAAATAAAGGGCATGATATATAAGCCCTTAGGTTAAAGCTAGGAAAAATATTAATAAGCTCTTGTTGGTTCTATTTTGATAAATGTTCCGAATTCATAATAGGTACTTTAAAAAGTGTTGTGTCGAATAGGTGAAAAAAAAAGAAGTCAAACTATAACTTCTAACAATATGATTCCTGTTACATCCAAAAATTATAAATTGCTTGTCTTTGACAGGGGAACAATCATTACTGCACCCACAAAGACTTGACTTTACTGTGCGTTTTAATTTAATTTTTTTTTTAATATTTATTTTGTTGTCAATTATTTAGAGGTGCATTTTTCAGAGCACATTAACGTAGCGCTTACATAAAATATTCACACAGATGAAGTAAAATTTCCGTTACGTCTTCATAAGTAGTGGGAAATAACGTAAATTATTCAATAATATATAAAACATTTTGTATAAAAATAATGTGACTGAAAAATTTGAATAAAAAAGTATATTCACTAAAAATAAAATGGTTATTCACCGCGGGAAAGTGCATGCGATTGTTATTTATAGAATCCCGGTTATTCCCTTTTTTTATTATGGTTATTGTTAACAGAAGAAATGTTATACAAATGTCTTATATTTTTCCGAAAAGTGGGAATCCCCCCCCCCAATAAAAAAAAAGCAAAACAAAAAAAAAATTTAAAAAAAAATTATTTTGTCACTATGTAATTTTAATCATAAATTTGATTTGATATTTGTTTTTTGTTGCATTATTGAATAAAACAATAACTGTCTTTTGATTCGGTAAATGTGTGGAGTTATTGACTTTTGAAGAAACTCTTTGTTATTCACCTCGCCCGCTGGGCTCGGTGAATAACAGTTTTTTCAAAAGTCAATAACTCCACACATTTACCTCATCAAAAGACAGTAATTGTATAATATTTAACAATGGATTTTTTTATGTTCATTAAAGTTAATCTGACACCTGTTTGTGGTTTTCATTAGTTGTTTATGTAAATATATCAGCATTTAAAGCGATTGGTTGCATTTAAATGTTACCGTTTCTGAATGACACGAACTTCTACATTGTAATTAGCGAGAAAAGTTTAAGTTACAATCGGTTTTATGTTATTCGAAGCTTGTAATTTGTGCGGATCAATCCGATATAATTATCCCCCCCCCCCCCACCTTGTTGTTTGTGGGATGACTTTTATGTTTTTTTATTTACTGTCTAGCACAACATGTAGGCGAGCTAGTCCTATAAACAAATGTTTGATTTTAAATAAATATTTGATGTTGGGTTTAAGTCTGTTAAATTTGTTACATTTCATTATGATTATAAAGCCTGAGTTGATTACCTTTGTTCAGAAAACGTTTTATATATAAAAAGATGTTTCCCTTAGATTAAGGAGAGTACTACCTAAAATATATTATCTACCGATAAATATATATTTCATTCTTAACCAGTACCTGTTGTTGTAGTCCTGAATATAAAAACTGAACTAATGCTCGTTGGATGTAAGCAAACGGTAAAAAAAATTGCATAAGACATGTAATTTGTTGAAATAAGGTTCAGCCGTGCCCCAATGTACTTTTCATGACATTTAAATTTGTTTAATTAAAAAATCAAATTTTCAAAAACCCGGAGTAAAAATATCGATTACTGATTTTATATTAGATTATCAACAAGCAATCGCCAGAAGATTTAAGAAACATAGATTCACATTCTGTGGCATCTGAACATAGTCATTTTACTCGACAATCAAATAATATACATGTATCTGAAATACGCACTAGAAGTAATTTTTATTCGGACAACTTTCTACCTTTCACGATTAGACTCTGGGATGAACTCCCACCTGACGTTTTGAAATTCTACGCCTACTTCCATTTTAAAAATATCTAGATAATAAAGAACCTCTGAAATATTATTATGCAGGCTCAAGACAAGGTCAAATATTCCATTCTAGATTACACATGCACTAATCTTCTCTAAACGAAAGCCAATCTCACATAATCTAATCGACTCAGTCGACTGAGTATGTGGACACACCGAGTCAACTGCTCATTACTTACTTAATTACCCTGTAGACAAAATCATTAGGTGCAATACCATTTTTCTATTAACTGAAATGTGCCTGTTGATGTCAACCTCTTATTATTGGGGTTGGACTGTCAAACACGTGAACAAAATACAGATATATTTATCAAACTCAACAATGCATCATAAAAAGTCAAAGATTCCAAGCAATATATTTTTTGCATTTCATCTTTACTTTACAGTTTTTGAATATTTGTGTTGTTTCTTTCATTCCTCAGTTATATATTGTCAAATAAGTATTAAATTGTATAAATATATTTCCTTCTTGTAGCATGTTTAAACATCTTGATACTGTTTAATAATTAGGAAACGGACGTGATATAAGCGTTTATTAGCTTGTTTCCGAATCCTTTGTATTTATCTATGTCTGCTTGTAGTGTTGTATGTTATAAATGTTTAAACTAACAACTCTTCACACTCTCCACATTTATTATGCAGTTATTAAACGGCAGCGATGAATATAGGGATTTTATTTGTTTTGATCCACTGATTGTTTCTCGACCTGATTCGGAAAATTGTTATATCGAGATGAGCTGTTTAATAATTATTATAATGAACACATTTAGAAAAAAAGATAATTAAGATATGATGGTATGTAAAAGTCGAGATAACGTAAAGTGATAACAAATTTCGTAATATAGTAAGCCACATATTATCTCAAAATATGGAAAACGGCGGGGAATATAACCAAAATGTCATTCAACGGCGAATATAACATTGTTTGTACTATACACATGTGACTGGAATTTTGGGTAACAAATTTGTTTGGATTTTTTCTTTTTTGCAATTTATAAAGAGGAAAGTATGCCACACAATCAACTTTTATAGAAAATCGATTGCTTGTTATAAATAAGTGACAATGAACTCTTGACTTGTAACAAAATGTCGCTATTTATAATGTCCAGTACACATTCATGTTTTTTGTTATGTACAATGGGGCTATGTGTTATTCAGTTTAGTATTTTAACACTTTGTTTGCACTAGTCATCACGTCGCAGCTCCTTGTACAGTTCATACAGATGCAGTATAAACTGAAATCGGAAAAACACTGCAAACGGAAACACAACAGTTATTGTAGTGTACAGGTAAGGAAAGATAACCATTTCATCTTGCTTTATTGTCCAAAGTTGATGAGCAAGTACAAATGCATCTATTATCCAGTATATAAAAATGAGCCCGGCAAGATATAAACAGTTGTTTTCAATGGATAACCACGGCAAAGAGCCTCCATTTCGTTTGTAAAACTTCATCTGCAACACATATATTGCCAGCTGAACTGCTGTGATAGTTGACAGGACGGTTAGAATTGAAACAATTGTTGTATCTAATGCTGAACCGTCGATAGCACTCCAGAAAAACAAGAGAGTTTCAAGAAATATATATCCCCACAGTCCAAACAAAAATATGAAGTAACTAAAAGTTACTATTTTCACACGGGTGTTTACTGCTTCGCATTGTTTTGGCAACAAAAAATATCCTACAAATGTGAAAAACAACAACACATTTTGATAATAATGCGATTAAGTGAACTACATTGTGGATGTCACCAAAACTACCACTCCTTTGAATGCAATAACCAATCAACACAGGGATATTTGTCATCACACCCGCAATAAAAGATCGATCGGGTGATTTCGTGTTTCTGTTATGTAAAACATTTCGCTGTTTGTTTGTAAGAAGAGGTGTGTCTTCATTTTTGTCTTTTACTGAAGTTTGCAATTTTCGTGGTTTAATAAGCAATGATTTTCTTTCATAATAAGCTAATGAATGTTTCAGCTGTACGGTACGAGTAAACTTTGGCCAAACTGACGCTATCAAAAGAACTGTCATGAGACAAAAAGCTATGACTGCTGGAGAAAGATATAAATCAGTCAAATCAACAGTGAGTTGTAGATCCGTCCTTGTGCCACAGCTTGTTTCATTGTGTGAAGGAATCGTATTGCTAGAAAGTCCTTCCAGCAGATAGAAGTTCCAGAACGCGAAAAATTTTACCAGTTGACAAATAAGTATATAATGAACAATAATAGATGGATACAGCTTAATTTTCATAAACTTGGAGAAGAACCATATTTGCAATGGATAATGTACGATTCTTAGGGCATTTTTTGTCATTTCCAGCTTACATGGAATATCCTCAGGCTTGTACAATACACAACTAACATTACAACTCAAATGTATACCGGCATGCACTATTCCAGCTACAGCGAATGTTAACAAAAAAACTAATCTTACTCCTATTTTACCACCGTTTTCGTGACTTGTAGTTTTCAAATGGTGGCAGCGACAAAGTAGTGGAAAAAATATGCACGATAATATACCAAGAATCTGTAAGCTCAGCAGAATGAGATATGTAGCATCAATATTTCCAATTAATTGTATTGACGGTTCAAACACGGTAACAAAAATGTTGGCTGAGATAATGGCCATTGCTGCCACTCCTAGCACTACTGATGCTATGCTCCCATCATGCTGATAATTGTTATCAAGTGTTCGGCCTGCAGAAAACGGCAAAAATAAAACACTCCATGATGGTGACATTGTTGACTGAAAACAAATGTATTACGACAAACGGTAGCTTAATATTGAGACTTTTTCGTTCAAGCCAGATGCAAAATTGAAGAACAAACTTTTCTTGTCGAATGAAATAAAGCTTATTTACGGTTACATAAAATATCATCTCTTATATGTGTTTGTCACCAAGGAAGTATACTGATTGTGTGTTCTATTTTTTAACTGATTATCAAAATCACCGTGTAAAGTTCCCGGATATCGAGCTTTACCCCCTCTATTGTTAAATATTCAATGTTTAAGTATGTTTTATTTTCCTTGAATACCGGTGTTTATTTTAAATAAAATGTTTTAGAGGGTTTTTATTTTTTGTTTTAATCACACAAATGATTTCCATCTTTATTTGAATCATTAAGCTGGCTTCCATTTTCATTTGTATCAGACAAATTTGATATCATAATTATTATTCCATCCAGTTATGTACAAATTAAGAGATCGTTTTTACAAATTATGTTAAAATTACGGTCTTAATATTATTGCCTGAAACTATTGATACTTGTAATTAGGCAGGTCATGTGATAAGTCGTCATGATGTGTTACGTATTTCTTCACATTGTAATGACCAAGGTTGCATTATATTCCTAAAACATGAAAACGATCATTATTAACCTGTTGAAAAATATTTATAACATTATTTAATTTAAAACAAACTTTGTAGTTCTCGACTCACAATTGTGTTCGATGACAATGCATTGTTCATCAAAGAATCTTCTTGGCGACCACGATGTTTTCTTAAGATTGTAAATCTGTTAAGATTGACGTTCGAATGCAGCTATACATAGACCACGTGTTGACACCTTTTCAGATGTTTTCCTATTTTATTCAACAGGGCTCTTATCTTTACTTCGTTGTTGACCTAATAATACGTTGCATTATGGTTATATTGAAGTTATTTTTTTTAAATTTGTTTAATTCGCGTTGATAACAAAATGCCAATGATACAAGAATTATAATAATAGTGTTTCAGAATGTTTTATTATATGAATGACATTTTGGTTTCATAAAAGATGGAAACAAATTGGATAGAAAAACAAATAAGTAATAAGTAACACAATATTTACATGCATTGTTTGTTTACTAAATTTTTAAGTAATTAATATGGGTTTTTTCATCGTCTCGTCTATTTAAATTTAATTTTTTTCATAGATGTTGAGAAGCCGAAGGTAACAATCTGGTATGTACATTATCCTCGCTGTAAATAAAATGCTCGAAACGACTGCAAAGATGCATTTGCTTAGCCTTAAGTAATTAACAATATTTACCTGCTTCTCAGAGTATGGAGTAATGTTATGTGAAATTCCAGGTCAAACCTAATGATCCGCAAACTTATCTTATATAAGCATTGTAAACTTACGCAATTCAAAAGTATTCTCCTACTTTTTTCTAACTTGTTATGATTAAACTAAATAAGTGTTTTAAAGTTTATACAAATTGCTTCAGTTTTTGTCAATCAAATACCATCATTGTGTATTTCTGATAATTATTAGTTGTCATTGTTTAACTTGTGTTTATAGTCTATCACTTTAGTATGCACCAATGAAAACGAATTTATACTAAGTGTTTACAATCAATATGAAAAATACTATATCCTGTTGATTTAATATTAAAAAAAATATCATTTCATCTCTCACAGATACTGATATCGAGTGCATATCAAAACAAAGTAAGACCAACCTTTTAAATCGAAATTTAGGACTTTTAAAAAAATTCAGTAAAATATTAGATTGTTGGAAATATGATTGTGATTAGTATATACTAAAAGCTTCATCGCATACTGTACTGGATAAAGTCATTCTAGGATACCACTCTCTCTGTAAGATAATGACCCCTTTTGTAGATTTGGAAAAATAAAAGGTTTATTCTAGCCGCTTCAAAATCCTAAATCCTCCGACATTACTCCATACTTTTCCAGTGACAGTCAAAACTGTATTCACGATGTTTCACATCTTTTTTTAAGTTAACTATATGAACTACATTTGATGTATTGTTTGTTAACTTGTTTTTGTCGTGAAAATAGATGAAATTTTGCTTGCTGGCAGTTAAGCAAACATTCAATTCAATCTCCGTTCTTCTTTGTAAAATGACAAAGGCTGCTATGTGTGCTTTTGAGCATATTAAAAATGATTTTACACGTAACCTACGGATTAGAAACATTTTTAATATCAACACGCATACAAAACTTACATGTACGTTTAATTCTGAACATATTTGCAGATGCTCTAGGTTTGTTTTTTTCTAGGACGAAGTCTCAGTAAAAAATACTTCTTTCTAGATGACAACCCTACATGTTCCTAAAACAATAGGTAATTATTGTAAGTTATCTGTATCTGTCAAACTGAGAGAAAAAATATGAAATTTTGTATTCAAATTCGAGTAACATTGGACCTTTTCTCCCATGTGCTCGATTCCAACTATTTGATTCGTTTAATATTTCAACTCAATAAACAAACCGTTCAAAACCAGAATTGATTCTAAACAAAATGACTTTTCATTTTTAGCAAAATTGACAAGTATACATTTAAAAAAAGTCTAAATGTATTTGCTATTCATGGCGTTTTCTGTACTAAATGGGCAAATTTCGTTTTTTGTTTATTTATCTATCACTGCTAATTCTATTCCACTAGGAACAATGAACTATATTTCCACCCCAAAACGATTTTACATGCATTGATAACATATTACACGGTTTTGCAAATTCTTGATTTTATGGGTTGATTCCTTTAATACTTTTCTGCTTTGTTTAAATAAAACAACTTTCAAATAAATTCATATGGATAAAACGAGATATGGTTACTAAATAAAGCGCCGTGATATATTAACCCTGGTTTATGCAGTAAAGATCAAAGCTTCATGTACTGGAAAAATGTTAATAAGCTCTTGTCAGTGCGTGCTATTTTGATATATGTTCCGAATTTATATTACGTACATAACGGTGCAAAAACAAACCAAATCAAAGTTGAAACTCTTGAGTCCTTTTACATAAGACAGCTAGCAAAATGTGAATTATTCCCACTTATAATAATTCCCCACTTAACTATTCACTGTTTAAAGCCCCAGTTATTCACCTTTGTTCACAAAACATTTTAGTCCGTAGGGTAAGATGTTAGCCTTTAGCTGAGCGAACAGAGTAGCAACAAGGAATACATAGCCAATATTATAGTACCTATAAATAGATACTTCACTCTTAACCTGTAACTCGCCTAGCTCACTTTGCGCATCCGATATGCAACCAATAGAAATAAAGGTTAACCATGCACTTTTAATCGTATAATTCAACAATCAACCTTGCTTTTAAAAACTCTTCACACTTCCCAACTTTACATTATATTGTTAGTAAACAGAAGCGAGATATATAGTTTATTTTATTTGTCTTGATACACATGTGAACAGAACTTTGTTGACAAATTGATAGGAATTTTCACTGTCATAAAACTGATATAGAAAAAGGGTATGACCAATAAACAACTTCTGTAGAACGAAACTTGTATGTAACATTAATGTCGCTATTTTTAAAGTCCAGTACAATTTATGTTCTTACGTATGTACAAGGTGACTATATGTTATTTAGTTGAGTATTGTTATTTTTAACACTTTATCAAATTGTAGGTCCCTGTACAGTTCATACAAATCGGAAAAATACTGAAATTGGAAACGCAACAGTTCCTGTAGTAAACGTTTAGATAGGGAAACATTATTTCTTCAGTTGGCTTTATTAAGAAATGATCATGAGACATTCGCAATGAAAGATTGAACGGGAGATTTTGAGTTTCTGTTATGCAAAACATTTCATTTATTGTTTGTAAAAAGAGGTGTTTCTCGGCTTTATTAAGCAATGACATTCTCTTATCATTAGCTAATGAATGTTTCAGCTGTACAGTACGAGTAAACTTTGGCCAAACTGACGCTATAAAAAGAACTGTTATTAGACAAAAAACTTATGACTGCTGTGGAAAGATAAGAATCTGTAAAATCAACAGTTAGTTGTAGATCCGTCGTTGTGCCACAGCTTGTTTTTTTGTAAGAAGGCATCATATTGCTAGACAGTCCTTCCAGCAGATAGAAATTCCAAAACGAGAAAAATTTTAACAGTTGACTAATAAGTATATATTGAACAATAATAGACGGATAAAGCTTAATTTTCATAAACTGGGAGAAGAACCATACTTGCAGTGGATAATGTACGATTCTTAGAGCATTTTTCGTCATTTCCAGCTTGCATGAAATATCCTCAGGCTTGTACAATACACAACTAGCATTACAACTCAAATATAAACCGACATGCACTATTCAAGCAATTGCGAATGTAAACAAAAAAACTTATTCCAATTGTACCACGGTTTTCATGACTTTTTATACTCAAATAATTCTATTCATGCTGTAATTTATTTATATCAAGTGCTTTGATTGGATAAAAAGACTTAAATGGCGTCTTCTCAGATAATTTATATATCGATATTTCCTCTGAGCGGACTACTTTCAGTATCCAAGGTAAACAAGATGGCGTCCTCCTAGCGTATCGTCAGGGAGAGGGGACAATTTTTTCTTTGCCCCAATGATTTCCAATGAAATCGATTGAGATTTCAAATAAATATATAATATAAATACAATTTAGTGTTTCATTTTGTTTTTTTTTTCATATCAATATCTAAAGAACCGCGATTCTTTTGTTACTATGTTTTGCATATCCCCACGCTTTCCGGTCTAGGTACGTTTTGAGGTCTAGATAAGTTTCTGTAACTGTGTTTGCTGTTTTTTAAAACCGCAACGATTATTTCACAGAATTATAAGGATTAAACACTGGGTTTTAGGAAATTATAAATGTGTAAACTCCGGCGACTCCCTCACAAACTTGACATCAAGTCCTTCGGACTTTATTTAGTTTGTGAGTGAGTCGCCGGAGTTTACACATTGATAATTTCCTAAAACCCAGTGTTTAATCCTATAATGTAGACAGCGACAAAGTATACACGATAATATACCAAGAATTTTAACCTCAGCAAAATGAGATATGTAGTATCAATATTTTCAATTAATTGTATTGACGGTTCAAACACGGAAACAAAAATGTTGGCGGAAATGATGGGGATTTTTGCGACTCGTAGCAAAACTGATGCTATGATCCCATCATGCCGATAAATGTGATTGAGTGTTCGGCCTGCAGAAAACGGCAAAAATAATGCTCTCTACGATGGTGACATCGTTTAATGAAAAAAGAAGTATTACAATACATGGTAGCCTAAACTTGAAACCTTGTCTAACCCAGATGCAAAATTGAGAAACACACTTTTCTTGTCAACTGAAATAAAGATAATATACAGTTACATATCATATCATCTGTCATATAGCACTAATGTGTTTGTCCTCAACAAAGTATAATTATTGTGTGTTCCATGTTAATTTAAAGGGATTTGCAAAATCACCGTGTAATTCATGACCACTTTCCCCAAAAAATTATATTTATGAACTTATTTCCATGCCTTTATCCCGCAGTCTTTTTTCTTAGTTTAATAATTTTACTGCATAAATCACGTTACCGCTGTCATCGAAACAAAAAAGTACGGAACAGGGAAATAACAAAAACAGATGTTAATTTTTATCTTAAATGAAAAACAAAACAGCAATATGGAGACAAAGTTTATATTTATAAAGAATATTTAAGCACTTTGTCATGTATTTGTTTCAATTTTGAACTAAAACGTTTGACAATTGCTATTAAGAATCAGTTATTTTTTACAATAATAATATTAATAAATGACAACGGCCTCTTAATTATTTTTGTATAGGGGAAACTATTGACATTTTTTGCTCTCACGTAGGCACCAAGTTTCGTTGAGTAATGAGAGACCCCTCAAAACGACCGGAATAATTTCACGTATATCACATTAAATTAATTTTCCGGGTGCCATGTCAGATAAAATTTTTTGCAAATTTAGAAAATCCGAAGGGTACTCATGGAAACTCCGTTACACCCATAAAATAGTCCAGAAATAGGCTTTGAACAATCAGATAAAAAAATACCCAATACATTTAATAAATTATCTGAATAAATTTATTTATAAATTCTATATGAAACTGCTTTTTAAATACAGCTCCAATATTAAAATTCCATTGAATAATAAATCCACTGTCTGTGCTACAGTTTGGCGCAGTCAAATATCAAAATAAGAACTATTTTCCTATCCCTCAGTCAAAGTTCATTTACAAAGCCGTTGTCAAATATACATTTATAAAATCAAATTAAATCAAATATATAATGGGCTCAAATATTGAAATAAAACAAATTATAAATTTCATTATTTTTCATTTTAGTATGTTGAAAAGCAGAAGCGACTTCAATGCAATAGAGCCAACCTTCAATGATGCAGTTATGTTAGAAGGAACGTCTGTCTACAAGGCTTCCAGGGTATTAAATGTTCCAACACAAACCCTTAGAGACAGAGTCAATGGAAAAGTAGCTTTAGTTTCCGAATTGGGTCATGACACCATGTTTACATATGAAAAAGAGAAAGCATTGGTTCGCCATATTAAGTATATGGCAGAAATAGGGTATCGGTATATAGAAAAAAGAATACAACGCATGGCAAGGGAATATGCTACATCTCTCCATAGACCTTTTCAAACCAAGCAGCAAGGTAGTGCTCAGATAAATAATAATTGGTTCTATGGATTTTTAGATAGATGGTCAGATTTGAAATTAGCAGAACCACAGAAGCTTTCTTTGGCTAGAGCCCAAAATGCATCCCAAGAAAAAAATTAAAATAACTTTAAAGAGCTTTCGACAATTATAACTAAATAAGATTTATTAGAAAAAACACACAGAATCTACAATATTCTTGAAACTGGCATAGCAACAGACCACTCCCCACCAAAGATTTTCTGAGTCAAAGGAGCAAATTCGGATTCGGTAACGTCTAATAGGTCGTCCACTTTCACAATTTTTGCTGGAGGCGATGCTGTGGGAAATTGTATATCCCCGTTTTATTTGTTCCCAGGTTAAAAGATGGAATCCAGACTTACTGAGTGGAGCACTTCCAGGTTCTTCTTGTCAGATGAGTAAAAGTGGCTGGTCTGATGGAGCAATATTTGAAAATTATATAACCACTCATTTTGCAATCAATGCTGGTATAACTGACAAAAGTGCTCTTTTTAATTTTATTTGATGGACATCGTTCCCATAGCAGTTTAACTTTGACAAATTGGGTAAAATAGCGTAATGTGATATTATTTGTCCTTCCTCCTCATAGCAGCCACCTTACCCAACCGTTAGATGTTGGTGTTTTTAGACCTTTAAAACATAAAATAGAGAATGAGCAGTTTACATGCAGACACATCCTGGGTGTGGCATTACTAAATATGAAATTGCTACACTAACCAGTAGACCATACGTTAAACTATGTGTCCAGAAAATTAAATATCCGCTTTTAAAAAGACTGGGGTATTTCCTGTAAATTCAAAGGCAATCACTACTTAAAAAACTGCTCCTTCCACACTATTAAATATGGTGTTCCACAAGGCTCTTAATTGGACCTCTTTTATTTGTTATTTATATCAACAACCTTCCATTATCAATAAAAACTGTAAAACTGAATTATATGCAGATGACACCACCTTGCATAGGTCAAGAAAAGATATTCAAGACATCCAAGCTAAAGTTCAAGATGATTTACAGAATGTTGAAAAATGGAGCAAACACAATAACATGTTTATTAATATTGATAAAACAAAATGTATGACAATTGGAACTAAACAAAGACTTCAGTCAATTAACAGTCCACCATCCCTGTTAATAAATTCATCCACTCTACACAATTCTGATTGTGAAAAATTGCTTGGTGTAAGAATAGATAATAACCTTACTTGGAAGAACCAAATTGGTCATTTATGTAAATGCATATCTTCAAGAATACACCTTTAAACTAAAATTAAGAAATTTGTTAACAATAATACTAGAAATGCATATTACAATGGTTATATTCTCCACTTAATTGATTATTGTTGTATTGTATTGGGAGGTTGTGCAACTGACCAATCGTCATAACAAACGGTCTTGCAAATTGTATGATAACTGATCATTAAATAGAAAGCTTTTTATTTGATATTTTGCTAATAACTTTGGCATTAAAAACGTCTATTTTATTCGGGTTACATTTTACGTTGTAACGGTACCAGGTACCGGTGTGAAAAGTAAGGGTTAATTTACTTTTCATGCGTTACACAAATGCACCCGGCTAGCGGTATTGACGGCGCATTTTACCGACTAGACTCACTATAGTCACAACAGTTCTCGGTATAAATTAGTTAATTTGACAAAAATGATTAATTCTCTGGACTGTGAGTGAAAATTTCTCTGCATAAGAAGTGAAAATTGTAGTCCATCTTTTGGGTGTTGGTGAAATAAACCCACACGACGATTTGATAACCCATAATAAGATTCTATACTATTCGTTGTGTCTGCTAAATAAGAAGAACATTTCATAATGTGGGAAAAAACAAGAAAGGGACATAAACAGTGACAGCTTATTGTAATCACAACCTGAGCTACAGAAGTTAACGTCATTAATGTGTCTTTACGGCTGTTACATATTTAAAGCAATGGTTCGCATGCAGCAATATCGATTGTGTGGTTTTAAATCTGGTGTCAGTTAGTTACTTTTGGTAAACAGAAGAATTACACAACACTTTGTTATTGACTGTTTTCTTGGTGATTTTTATGGATTATACACGGTACTTATGAACACTAAATACAAAATTTTACAGCTGAAACACACATAAAAACATTATAGCATATTTCGTTACCTCTACGTCCATAGTGTTAGCCTTGATACTCCTGTTCTTCATGACAGTAATCAGGAGCAGACAGGGAGTGTTTTCCACCCTTGTCCTTCCCCATTCCCCAATCCTCTCATGCTTGTTCCACCCCCACCTTATATATCATTACTTGCCTTCATCTCCTTTTGTCCCTATCCGATTCTCATTTTCTCGCACTGTATTGCCTGAATCACCAAACTACCACCCCATACCCTAAAAACGTAACCAAACGGTACTTAACACTGCCTAAATTCAACATGATTTATTCATTTATTAATAACTTGTATTTCAATCACATTTCAATTAGAAACAACAATATTACAATCTAACGTCACAAAAATATACTCTGAAGTCATTACTTATAGTGGGATCTGATATAAACGGTACTTCATAATTGCAGGCACATACATAGTGTCTGTAGTATATCAAATACTTCAATTGAAACATGTGATATGATAAATATATTACTTTTACTTAATACAAAAAAATGATTGTCGAAATTCTCATGGAACTGCAATAGATGCCGGCGATACCTGATCGCATTCTTGTCGTGTTCTCAACGAATGCCACTGCGCGACAGGTGATCTTTGAGAATTCAGCATACGTTTCCAGTGGGTATACTCATGAGGGCCGGTTCCATATTTCCCCAATGAAATCCTACCAACAAAATCATCTTTGGTTTTTGAATTGTGGTCCCAAACAGTTATAACAATTGTAGTGTTCTCGAGTTGTTGTTGTGTCACATTAAAACTGACAGACTCATTGAAAATCGGGTCGATGGTATTTTTCTTACAAGAGGTTTTCTTGGTCTTTATTGGCTTTTCAAAATGCACCAATGTAACCTTGACAACTGGATCTGAAAGCAAAAGGTCAATATTCAAGTTGTTGATTTCTGAAAGCTAAGAGAAGTTCTATAATTTATCAACAGGATTCTTAGAACTACAGAAAAACAGTACAGGCTTTACCCAACGATTTAAGCATTTAAGCAAGATATTTAAATTTTTTCAGTTTATAATTGTTCTTGCACGACAGGTGAATATCAATAAAGGTGCAGGGAAACAAAACTCTTCCATAGAGATATCTACTGGACTGTTACTTTAAACGTGCGCTGGATACAGCGGTTGTATTTTTACTTACCAGAACCACCTATCATGTCGGTTTGTAAAAGCTGTTTGGCTTTGATAATATCTACATTCATACGTCCTGCACTCGGAAGATAGTTCAAGGACAACAAAATCTCACCCAAATCCAGCCGTTCCTACAAATGAAACAAAGAAATATTTTGTTACTTTTTAATTCATTTTATTGAGTAGCCAATACATGGAATTAATTAACCATCGCTTAGCTTTTGTTGTGTACAGCGTAACGTGTTAGTCTTACGCAATGTGTTGACGTTTTCATAATTAATTTTTTAAAATTAACACATTATAACAATTCATTTTATATCAACATGAACAGTTCTTGAACATAAAAGAGTGCTGCAACACAATCTGATTTGCTCTGGGGGTTAATTATAATATCTAACTCAGAAAATCAGTCACTGTCAACTTATTTTATGATGTTGTCAGAATTTGAACTCACGATTTGCTAAAATAATAAAGAGATTCTTTACAGATGAATAACTATCCTCGCGAGATATTCATACACTGTATATAATCAGGGTTTATGGTAAGTATACGATTTACAATTAAATCAGTTACTTAAAAATATATAAAAACTAAAAATAAAAAAATACTAAAAATTAACAAAAAATACTAAAAATACTACAAAATACTTAAAGTATATGAGACCTTAAAAAAAACTTATTGTAAAGAAAAATACATGTAAACGGCTTTGGCTTAAAAAATTGAAAACAACAGATTTTTATCCTGAATTGCTTTATACGTGTAGCATAAGGAGTGGCTTCAAGTGGTACCAGTTAACGGTGATATGAATGACCTCATTTGATACCCAGTTCTGGTGATTAGTGAACGGCGATAGGAAGTACTTAATTGGTACCCAGTTCTAATGTTGAGTGAACGTCGACAGGAATGACAGTAAACGGCAAAAGAAAATACCTCAACTGGCACTTAGTTCTTACGATGAGTGAACCGTCAATTTGAACCAATTTTCTAGAATTAGATAACGGCGATAGACATGACCTCAAAAGGTTTTTAGTTTTGACGATTACTGTACTGCGATAAAAATGATGTCAATAGGTATCCAGTTTTTTTTATGAGTAAACATCGGTGGAAAAAAAATGAACAAGTCACACCTTCGTCACGGTCCGCGTTTAATGAATGTAGTTTTCTTGCTGTTTTGTTCAGTAGACATGGGAAAATATATGAATCATATTGACATTGCAGGATCAAAAACACAATGTACCTATATGGTCGCTATCAAAATTAACATTTAATGTTACTTTATCATTTTTTTATCTTTAAATCAAATGTGTTCACTAAAAAGTCTAGAGTACATTGACTGGTTCCAATACGTTTATCGTGTTTTACTTGCTTTAAACAATCATACGGTATTCGTTAGGAATGGTAAATTGTTAGCCGAGTGTTCCGCGTTCATGTAAGGAATCGTAGATTGTTAGCCCAGAGCTATTTGTGCCTGTAGATGATCGTAGATTGTTAGCCTACAGGAAATGGTAGATGTTAGCCGAGAGTTCCACGTGCATGCCTGTACGGAATCGTAGATTATTTGCCAAGACTTCCACGTGCATCTACGGATACGTAGATTGTTAGCCGACGAGTCAACGAGCCTTTAAAGAATCGTAGAGTATTAGCCCAGAGTTCCATTTGCCTATAAGAAAACGTAGATTTTTAGGCAAGAGTTTTACGCGCCTGTATGAAATCGTAAATCGTTAGCAAATCGTTCCACGTGCCTGTCGGGAATTTCAGATTGTAAGCTGAGAGTTCCACGTGCCTGTAAAGAAACGAAGATTGTTATGCAAGAGTTCCACGTGCATGTACGGAATGGTAGTTGTTAGCCGAGAGGTCTACGTACCTGTTAGAAATCATTGATTGTTAGCCTGAGTACGGAATCGTAGATATTTAGCCGAAAGTTACACGTTCCAGTAAGTAATTTTAGATTGTTAGCCGCGAGTTCCGAGTGGCTGTAAGAAATCGCAAATTGTTTGGCTAGAGTTCCACCTGCGGAAATTTAGATTGTTATGCAAGAGTCCCACGAGAACGTAAGGAATTCCTAATTGTTAGCCGAAAGTTCGACGCGCCTGTAAGGAGTTTTAGATTGTCAGCCGAGAAGTCCACGTGACTGTAAGAAATCGTAAATTGTTAAATGAGCGTTCCAGCTGCCTGTAAGGAATCGTATATTTGTTAGCCAAGAGTTCCACGCGCCTGAATCGTAGAATGTTAGCCGAGAGTTCTACCATTGTTATTTAATCTAATAAAACTATCCGATTTAATAGAAATACCGAGATTTAAAAATATATTATGATTTTTTTTCTCTTTGGGAAAGTAATTTATATGATTATTGTATACATATTTTTCTTGCAATCTCAAATCCTGCAATATGGAGACTGAAAAAAAACAATTTACATCAACTTAGCCACCAACAGCATACCCGAGACCTGTGAAAAGCATTACCAATAAATATCATTATGCTGAAATCAGATTACATTCGTACACAAAAATCTAAATGTTATCAATCAATTAAATCTGAATCAATTGGTTCTGTTGTATTACTTCTCCGTCTGCGTTTGTAACGATTTTCAATATGTAAAGTGTTTCCCATCAAATTAAGAAACTCATTTGTAAAATCAGGTACGTTCTACAACATCTGTCAATTAAATACCATGTTATTTTCCATTGGTAAACGTAATTCAGGTGAACTGGTGCGAATTTATCCCAAATAGCCTTGATAATGTGTGTAGATTATGTTTTAATATGAAAGACTTAATAAATATTTCCAGTTCATTTGAAGAATAAACAACAGCAGTGGCGGGGGTGAAAAATTAAAAAAAAAATGAAAAGAATGGGGAAAATTATAAATTCAAAATAAAGAAAGTGCACTTATTTCTTTAGGAATTATGCAGACGACATATTACCACATAAAAGCTAAATTCCTAATAAATTACACTACACTCTAGTTTTCAGACAAAGTCCTATTACGATGACAAGTCAACGTTTTATGCATAAAGTAAAAGATGTAAGCAATAGCAGGGGGTACAGAAGTTAAAACAAATTAAGAAATGGACAATATCATGAATAATTTTTTTGTGGAGAAATTCCCAACTCAATTGGCTATAGACTTTTTAAACCTTATAGTTAAATAAAACCTTAACTCTTAATAAAATATTACAAAACAATATAAAAGGATTATATTTTAATGTCAACAACTTAACATGATGTTTTTATTTCATCTGAAATGTTAGCGGAAGGGGAGGGACTTAAGTTTTAAAAATTGGAGAGACTTTAGAATTTCCCACTTATTCTTATATATACTACGTGGTAGTAATTACCACAATAATTTATATCAAAGGAAACTCAGCTTAATACTGATTAATCATAAATAATTCGATATTTTACGTTTTGATTGGATGATATCACATGAGATATTTCATGTTTTGATTGGATGATACCACATGTCAACGTTGGTGACAATTGCTGCTTCATATTTATGCAGGGTCACAATTTTGTATGTATTACTAGTCAAGTATATTATCGATTGGGTTTGATAAACCTGTGTCATTATGATCAGGGTAATTATCACGTTTATTTCCAAATAAGCATAAGGAATTGAACACAAGTAAGATTCTTACTAAGGTAGTCCTCTCCCAAATACAGTTTTACAGTAAGAAAAACGTAAAAACATGAAAAACAAAGATCTGGAACGGAGGCTACACGATGCTTCTAATGCAAACCTACCTTTGTGCTGGGCAAAACTGGTTTCCACATATGACCTCCCTTGATCAAGTTCATTCCACCGAGAGGCAAATAAATTTGTCCAATGATACAATGGCGGGAAAACTTATCAAAGTCTTTAATCAGAATCTCCAGTGTCCTCATCTGTACTTCTCCAAAAGGGATTTCAAACATAAAGTATTCATTCCATGTTGGATTTTGTGTTTTTCTTTGTACTGATGTCTGTTGTGAATTTTTCTGGTCTGGTAGAAGACTGACTTTACAATACGGGTTTGAATGAGCCAAGTCTTGTTTCGTATCATCAAGAATAAATGGTAACGGCAAATCTTTGGCCTCTATTATTTTGACAACAAGAAAGCGATTCATAACATCATATTGCAAACCAATATGAATTTGTCCTAACTGAAATTTCGCAAGTTTTTCCTCATCTGTTAAACATGGTTCCACGTTTTGGGCTTCTTCGTACAAGTCTCTCTGAAAGTTGTCAATGGTTATTTCCGTTTCACTCGGCAATCTCCGTCGACTAGGCCGAGGCTGTACATTTTCTTTGTTAGCGGTCCAAAATTCGATTGGTTTCATGTCAATTATCGGAGTTGTCGTTCCCTTCTTGAAATCGCCACTAACTTGGGAAACTGAGGATACAGAATCAGTCCTAGATGTACTGTCGGACTCTATGCGTTCGCGGAAGCTTTTTTGACTGTCCGTGCATGAACTAGTAGAATCTAGACGAGTGGAGGATTCCCGGAACGAATGTTGAATATCACATTTTCTAAGCTTCTTTCGTTCTTCGTGGCAGCATTCGCAGCACGACTCCTTGCAGCAAAAAATTTCAAAAAGTTTCTCACAACACTTTTTAGACTGAAAGCAGTAGAAAGTAAAATAAGAAATATAGCATAATTTATTTATTATTGGTAAACGATGGAATTATGCACACGCTTTGGTGGCAATTTAAAAACAAAATAGTATATAACGGAGATGGGGAAGTATATATTCATCCGATTTGTGGCTCTATATTGTGAGAAATTACTCTTTTTGGTTATATAGAGAGGTATAAGACATTAGAATTCTGATGAATTGGTGAACTGCTATTTTATTTTGTACTGTGCTTATCTACAAAATATTTCAACGGAATGTGTGTTTTGGGGATCAAAATATTTATTCTTTTAACGATCACAATGAGTTAATATATAATGAATATATTATGACTGTACGTTGTCAGAAAACTAATGCAGATCTCACTCAGTAGCAGCAAGTCAAACTGTTCGTAAGGAAATTGATCTTTGATTCCATTATTGATCAGTATAGAAGTGTTAGTCCTAACATCTAACCTTAGATTGTTAGCGGCTCATTAAACCAGACATCTTAGTATTGATTTTTTTCTCAAATGTATCATGGTTTTCCCTAGACCACTGGATGACGACGATATAAAAAAATAAAACCACAATTACTTCATCTTTACCAAGGAAAGTCGTTAATGGCGGCTCAACACCATACCAGATAATGACTAATAAAATTTACCAACAAATAAATAATAAAAAATTTATGTAATGTCTTACCACGGACAATAAGAAGGACATGGTGTTTATATCCTTTCCGTGTCTTCCTTATCGATCAGTGTGAAGCGTCAGCTAACATCTTTTTCCTTTACTGAAAATTATGTATACACTAACATTATAAAAAGTACAGTGGTAAACATATGTTGTAAAGAGATTTAATGAAAAAGACTTTTCAATTTTATAACCTGCAGACATCGTAAAAAGTCATTATAACAACTCTTTGTTATTTAGCTGCAGTGAACATTACAATGTTATTTTCCAAATATAACACATAGATATATTGTATCTGATTAAAGAAGGCAACGATTTGTATATTGTAGCCACAAGTTAACTGGCAGTATTGACCTTGATATGAATTTAAGATTAGCAAAATTGAAACTGTTAACGTGTTATGACGGTATACATACGTTCTAATGGTCATGACAGTGTATTAAGGTCCATAGAAACACACTGCTAATTGTTCCCGTCTGTATGATATTGATATTGGATAATTTATACAGTAACATTTTTAAAAAGTTTATTGATTGTGTTGACAGATGGTAACAGACCGGAATATAAGTCCAGAACATAATCATTATACATTTTTAAATCACACAGATATTCTTGATAAATAAATGTAGATGTACGCCGAGAACAATAAATAATAACATATACATACAGTAAAAATATTTAAGAAATAGATTATTGCGAGCAGGCTTTATGAGAATTAGAACATGGTCAGACCTTATATTTGTCAATATTTTATACCGAGCGATAGCGAGGTATAAAATGAAGACAAATATAAGGTCTGACCATGTTCTAATTCTCATAAAGCCCGCTCGCAATAATCTATTTCGATCCTAATATGCCTAACAAATGTTTTAAAAGTTCGAAGCGGCTCTAAGAGGACGCATTCAATAGTAATATTGGTTTTTTTAACTAATAAGATATATCCCAAAACAGTATGTTAAAGCAAATAAAATTGACATAAACATATATTCTCGTCATTTTATTGAATATACGTACCTTTTAAACAAAAATATTGAGAAATCTTAACGAAATCGCATTGTTTCAGTCCGAAATTTTCAGTTCAGCGTAATATGACGTCGGAATTATAATTGTGACGTCATATTAATTCGAAAGTAGAATTGTTGAAAAAAATAATGTATCGGGAGTAGTTTAAAACATTTAAATCTCAGAATTCAGACTAAAAATAAATAAATTATTAACAATAACGATAATTATGAATAACACATAACAAACGGCATTTGTAGGTTAGTTTTTACATGTACACAAAACACGCAGCTTACGCATGTGCGAACTAAACTTATTGGAATTTTGACACGGCTTTGTTTGCATAGCTAAAGCATGACGTCATATAAGAATAGTACAGTAAAGGTGGGTATTAAGATATAAGGTATCATATCTGTATTGTAGGTTCAATTAAAACGCATCACATGTCTCTATGGTCAAATTATGTCATGGAGCTTAATGTCAATTACAAGTGTGTTTTATTTACTTATATTTACAAATAATATACATTGTATATATTAAATTTCTACAAAAATATAGCCGGCTGGACTGGTAGATCTATTTTACAATTAAACATGGTCCAATAGATAGTAAAGTCTTCGGGGTGAAGTTTCAGAATCCGTTCTGCTAATATAACTATGGTGGCCGGTACAAAGCTAAAACTACCCGGATGTGGCATTCCATCAGACAAACGGACAAACTACGTTTTCACTAATATATTTATTATAGTTTTGTTCGATTTTTTATCTGTTGACAGGAGACCATACAGAATGAGATATTTAATATATATCTCAATACAAAACATTTCACTCTCTTTACACTAGCATAACAGTAGAAACTATTTACATTATTATAAGCATGGTGTAAATAGTTTCTACTGTTTTCCTGGCGGAGGCCAAACAAGCTAGCTATATTCTAATATTAAAATGGCATTCAGCGACCCTGAATGACCTTTTAATATTATAATATAGCTAGCTTATTCGACCTCCCTCAGGAAAACATCTACATGGCTCTGGCAGTGGTTATGTATAAATCAAATTTAACGTTCTGTTTTATGAGGCTGCCAAATCATTCAAAAAAAAAAAAAAAAAAAAAAACAACACCGGCGAACAAGCTCGTTCAAAATGGTCACTAGGTGGAATTTCCGTTGAAATTATACTGTCGATTTACATATAGTTGAAATACTGCTAGTCGGATGTTAAACATACTACTAATCAACCGCACTGTCTAAACATGACTGTTAGGAGCAGAATAATGACTAATTATAAAATATAGTATATGACTTTTAACATCTTAACAGTGTTAAGTGCATTTAACTTTAAATTATTCCGATACTGTAGTCAGAATTTGTTAATTTGGAGCACTGAGACGTTACATCGAAAATAATTAATTAATTGATTGATTGATTGAGTTTATAATGAGATATTAGAAAAAGCAATGCTAGCTGTTTTTGAGAGAAGTTCAGTAACACAAAAGTAATGTTAAGTAAACATTTAGTCTAAAAAATATACCAAGTGTGGAGTGCTTCCTTAAATATACGTTTTTAAATATATCTTACAAAATTTGACATGTTTGACATGCTATAGACAAGTATGATAGCCTCAAAGCGGCTACGGGAGTTTACGGAGAAAAAGAATGTACATGTTAACATGTTATAGCATTAAACGCTTATTACCGCTTTATTAAACGCTTATTACCGCGAAAACATGCGTGTAATCCTTATAATTCTTCCAAAATTGTTTTAAAACATTTATTATCTTTTCCCAACATAAAATTCCACTAAGTGTTTGGCGCGTACGAAAATACACAGCGAACTGAAGACGAAGGCGTGGTCGGTTTGGACGGAATAATTTTTGGCATTGACAACACATATATTTTATGATTTGCCGAGAAGATTATTACTGAAAGCAAACTAAGACAGAACAACAAACAATATTTTCTTGAATTCCGTACTCTAATGTTCCTCATTGTACCGCGTTTTTTATGTAACGTCATTTGTGACGTCATAACTATAATAGACTTTCTTTCGGTAATACGCACAGGAAAACAATGTTGTTATTGTTCGATGGGTTTATATCAGTGAAAATGGAAGAAGCAGTGCACATGGTGCTGAAATATGGAGTTGGAGGCAAAGCCGTGCTTCTTGCTCATTTCGTTGAATTATGTGACTGAGAAAATAGAAGGTAGTTTTACCGTTAACACTCTTCTGATTCTTCTGTGTATTTGAAATGATTTAATTACTTGAAATTAATAGTAGCGCAAATTTTAAGTATTTTTTATATATGCCTTCACACTTTCCTTTCATTTAGCAATGTGAACAATGAATCAGAAGAAAAGTGTACTGCTGTAATATTTTTTGTATGTATTTCTCTAAACATACGATTCCATAATAATAATGTCAGATGCCTCAAATAAATAACTTTCCGTTTTTAAAAGGATTGCATCGCTCAAATTATTTTAATTGCAATAATTCGAGCGTACTGGATAAATTTATTGCCTGTAGACGACACATGGCCGCCATATTTGTTTACGTTTAGCAACAAAAAAGTAGTTTCCCAACAGTCGTTCATAAAAGTAAAAGACCTTTTAACCAACCAAAAATGACTACAAACGTTAACGAAAGTAAGGTAAGAATTATAGTTCTTTAAATGACGTCAAACAAACATAACCTTTAAATAGCGGTACTATAACACTACATAGAAAAATTATCATTCCGTAGACGTAAAATTCACAAGCTAAGTTTCGCCTGTAAAACGCAATTTATTATAGTCAAATCATGTATCGACGTCTGCAACATTAAAATAATACATGTATCTAAAAAGAGAGAGAGAGAGAAAGAGAAGCAAGGTGTCTACGAACCTACTTTATACAGCATACTGAAAATCGCCATATCTATTTTACTTTATAATTAAGGCCTTTCATAAAAAACAATGGCAGTACTGGTTTAATATCCTTAAATTTTCCAATTTAGAATTACTTCGTTTCCTGGTAAATTACGAAACGATCACGTCAATTCAATAAAATCTTATTACAATCTCAATTAATTGCTCGGTTTTCTCCAAAATGACAGTAAAATATAATACCGGTACAATACAATTATCTCTTCGTAGTAGATGTTGTTTAACAATGGAAATCAATGAAGTCACTGACAAAATCAAGCTTACTTTGTTAAAACTGATAAATAAAAATATTAATGCATACTCACCTATAAAAATAAGCAAAAATTAAGCAAAATAAATCTTCAAATATCATAGAACCTATCTAAAAGATTTTCCTCGTCAAATTGTCGTGAACTTTTGCTTTCCATTGTACTGAATACGGCAAAGACTTGATTGATTTCAATAACATGTTGCCTAGCAACCCATCTGATTTAAGGATTTGATTCGCTGCGTATCAGCTATGTTTCCATATAAAGAGTGAAAGTGTATTATGTGCCCTTGATGGTCTTGTGTCAACAACCTGAATGTAATTTCCTCAATATCAGATGACGTCAACGTTTGCCTTAGATATTTTGATGAAGGTTTTTTATTTCAAAATAAACAAATTAAATATAATATTATGTATTGTATGGTATTATATAATCAATTTCACATCTGTGCTAAATATACGATGGACATACGTATTTAAATTACAACGATCAATATACCAATGGCAATAAATGATATATTGGACAGACAGGTACAAGTATATACAGCTCCTTTATCGATTACATAGAACTTGGTAGACACAACTATATAATTATGGTACAACAGTGATAATATGGCTAATAAATAGTATCTGCCTTAATTAAACGACATCTGGTTGTCTTTGTTATATTGATTTGTCGTGTGTCCACTGTATGATCAATAAATCTCACCAGTGGAATTGGAAACCGTGTTAGAACTAGTACTTTGTTAAAGTATAAATGTCGAGATACGTGGACTAACGCTAGGAAACTTGTTTTCGTCGTTATCGTGGAGAGAACATTATTTGTTATGTATTCTTTTCTAGGTCTATAATTACTAAAAAACACACGTTGAGAGGGTTGTTTTTAAATATATAGCCTAATCAGTCGTTTCTTTGATCTAATGATGTTTTATGCCACTTTCAGTCCATTTTTCGGCCATTTCATGGCGATCTCATTTATTTGGGTAGAACGTAAAAAAAATAGCCGGTGATAACACAAGTATTCACCAGGAGACCTTGCTCGGAGGTCTGGATTAAACTCACAACTCTTGTGTTGACACGCCGGCAATAGCTTGTACATGTTTACAAATACCGACACTCTGCTGTCGAGGGCCCAATATTTCTTGGTTTATGTTCTCTCGTATTCCTGAATGAGCCCCTTCCGTGGCTATTGTTGAAGAGTTTTATGTAATGTATTGTGAATGTTACGTGCGTTTATTATATGAAATACTAAAATAAAATAATTCCAAATGCGGTGCAAAATACATCTTGGTATAATGAATAAAAACGTTCAGTGCTTGACTCTTCTCACAAGTCAAGGTTTCAACATGACCACATGTGTCCACGAACCCCTGACAAATAGGAAATTCCCGGGCTAGAAGATTTCGTATGACGTCAATCCTTTACAATATCAACTAATGAAATTGCTTGAAAGAAGCAAGTGTTTGGCAGTAGTCATTCTTATACTCATTCTGGAGTGTGAAGAAAACGTAACGCAACTAAATAATAACGCTTTAATAACAAACTATTAACACTTCTGTACAAAATACACTGATTTTAACATGGTCTACACAACACATCCGTTTGGTTTATTTACAATCGACATTGGGATATCCCCTAACCAACTCGTGAATGAAAGAGAGCTTTTGATTGGCTACATTAAGGTACGATGTAGCCAATCAAAATAGCGACTTCTACCCCGGGAATTTCCTAGCTTAGTTTGTCAGGGGTTCGTGGACCGTGACATGTGGATACAGAAACCCTGACTTGTGAGGATGTGCTTGACTTTGAGAACGGTTGGGATTTGACATAAAAATGTAAATAAGGGCTTTGTTTGATTATCGTTATTTTATTAGCAATATTGACGCATGCTAAAGATATAACAAAAGAGGTAGTATATTTTGTTATCGCGCGTCAACGTAGTGCACTAGGATTCAGTGGCGGATCCAGAGGGGGTCGGCGGAGGAGACGTTTGACCCCTCTCCTAAAAAGGCGAAAAGAAAGAGAAACTGAGCGACAAAAGGAGGGAAGACAGAGAGAGAAAAGAAAGAAACACCGAGCGAGAGTGTGTTAAAAATGTTAAAATTTGTAGTCTTCAACACCCTCTCAATTGCATAAATCACACCAGCATTTGGGGGCTTCGCCCCCTACACCCCCACCAGGGTGCTGCGGTCCCCAGATCCCTTTCCCGAATTTCGTCCTCCTAGCCCAATTTTCTGGATCTGCCCCTGGAATTTGTAAGACTTTTTATCTTGATGGTGTGAATGTACCTACTATGTAAATAATTTCGAGACATCAAGAATATTCTCGTTTGTTTGAATGGTATTGAACGCCACTTTTAGCAATTTGTCTGTTTTATTATAGCGGCCTGGTTTAATTGTGGGAGGAAGCCGGAGTACCTGGAGAAAACCACCGACGGATACAAAAAATTATTATTAGATATCGTATAGATAAGTGTAAGACTAATAAACAGTATAGTTACATTATGTTTTCTTTGTAAAAAAAAAATAAATAGAGCAGCCGATAAAATAATTTTAGAATGACAGTCTCTGGTAATGGGACGATCGTAAATGTCAACAACTTGTGAGAAATTGACTAGCACAGGTCTTTAATTGCAACGTAATTACAAGTACATTATCATCTAAACATTCAACCAAAAAGTCAATAACCTCTACTAATATCGTAGAAGTAGGGGAGATAACAAACTTACCTATGACTTAATACTACATATTAGTTAGAGTCAGTTAATGGTAACGGAAACGTTTGGCACTGTACATGGTTTGAAACGGAAGTAGGTTAATGGCAACATGAATATGATTCCTTAGATTACATAGGTGTCATTTAGTGGTTATAGCAATGTAGCTGTCATTGAGTTGGTCATATGAAGGTAACAGAAATATGTCACCCACTGTCCGTCAACGAAGTCGGTATTATGTCACAGAAATCCGTAATTTCTATGGAAGTCGTTTAGCGCTAACAGAATTCTGACTCAACTGTTCGATGAGTTTCCATAACTTCAATGAAAGTTTTCGTTGTTGAAAAACAAGATTTTAGGGGAAATCATAAATACCATCCAATGGAGATGTGGTAGAGTTTACTTCTCATCAATCTAAAGACATTTGCCAAACGTTTCTTTACAGGAAAAATCGGTTCGTTGGTTGTAACATATGGTCACGGAATACCTTAGTAATTTACAGACTGAAGTAGGTAAGATGCAATATCTAGCCAACAATTACCTTAGATCTTACCAGACGTCGGTAAGATGTAACATTTATACACAACAGACCTTAGATATTTACAGAAGTTGGTAAGATGTAACATTTGGCCATCAATGGCCTTAGATCTTTACAGAAGTCTGTTAGAGGTAACATTTGGCTACCAACGGCCTTAGATCTTTACAGAAGTCGGTAAGATGTAACATTAGGCTACCAACGGCCTTAGATCTTTACAGAAGTTGGTAAGATGTAACATTTGGCTACCAACGGCCTTAGATCTTTACAGAAGTCGGTTAGATGTAACATTTGGCCACCAACGGCCTTAGATCTTTACAGAAGTCGGTAAGATGTAACATTTGGCCACCAATGGCCTTAGATCTTTACAGAAGTCGGTTAGTTGTAACATTTGGCCACCAATAGTTTTAGATCTTTATAGAAGTCTGTTAGTTGTAACATCTGGCCACCAATGACATTAGATCTTTATAGAAGTCGGTTAGATGTAACATCTGGCCACCAATTGCCTTAGATCTTTAACGAAGTCGGTTTGATTTAACATCTGGTCACCAAAGGCATAAGATCTTTACAAAAGTCGGTTAAATGTACCATCTGGCCACCAATGGCCTTAGAAGATTACAGAAGTCTCTTAGTTGTAACATCTGGCCACCAATGGCCTTAGATCTTTACAGAAGTCGGTTAGATGTAACATCTGGTCACCAATGCATTAGATCTTTACAAAAGTCGGTTAGATGTAACATCGGGTCATCAATGGCCTTAGAAGATTACAGAAGTCTCTTAGTTGTAACATCTGGCCACCAATGGCCTTAGATCTTTACAAAAGTCGGTTAGATGTAACATTTGGTCACCAAAGGCCTTGCAAGTTTACAGAAGTCCGTTAGTTGTAACATCTGTCCACCAATTGCCTTAGATCATTACAGAAGTCGATGAGATGTAACATCTAGCCAACTAATGGCCTTAAATCTATACAGCAGTCGGTTAGATGTAACATGTGGCCACCATTGATCTTAGATCTTTACAGAAGTCGGTTAGATGTATTATTTGGGCACCATTTACCTTAGATCTTTACAGAAGTCGATTAGATGTAACATGTGGCCACCATTGATCTTAGATCTTTACAGAAGTCGATTAGATATATTATTTGGCCACCATTTACCTTAGATCTTTACAGAAGTCGGTTAGATGTAACATTTGGCCACCAATGGCCTTAGATCTTTACAGAAGTCGATTAGTTGTAACATTTGGCCACCAATGACCTTAGATCTTTTCAGAAGTCGGTTAGATGTAACATTTGGCCACCAATGACCTTAGATCTTTTCAGAAGTCGGTAAGATGTAACATTTGGCCACCAATGGCCTTAGATCTTTATAGAAGTCGGTTAGATTAAACATTTGGCCACCAATGGCATTAGATCTTTACAGAAGTCGCTTAGATATAACAAGTAGCCACCAATGACTTTAGATCAGTACGGGTATCTAAAAAAAAACACAATCAAATCAATTAGATACGAACACACAAAACAACAAATTAACGAAAAATAATAACTGCCATGACAATGCATGGGCATACCCTACTGGTTTAGAACGGTCACGCCCCATGCTCGGCCTACAGAGCTGACCAGTGCGTCCTTAGTTGGCGGAGGCTGTCTCGATAGTGGTTACCAGTTTATATTATGAAAGTCTGTCTATGCACGATAATGACACCATTTTTATATTGCGTAATAATAGGTTCATTGTAGCCGCTACAAAAGGCTAAATTTTCCGCAACTACCGATTCCTAAATACTTTTTCAGTGACCGTCAAAATTGTGTTCCCGATTTCCCACCCCTTATTACTGTTAACTTATTCTCATCCTGAACATAGCTGAAATGTGGATCCTGATGCTAAGCAAATAACTAAGCAATTCTTAAGATAAGTACATATTCGATATATAGTACTTAATATATAGAGTATATAAACAAAGCGGTACATCACCATCTGAAAAGGGGGAAACATATTTTAACTTAATTGTTCTTCTTTTAACTTTAAATGTAGGTCTAACAAATGGACAAGTGTTACTATGAGTATTGGCAGTATTTAATGTTAGTTATAGTCAGTATATGCCAGTGGCAGATGAAAAAAGTTGTGAATTGATTATAAGGATGGAATTGTTGATACTTTGACCAATCCCACTACGTTGATTTATAATGTTATTGTGTGTTCTTCGACTAAATATAACCGAGATACTGTTAGGGGAGTGGTTGTTTATTAGCACATTACTTCATACCAAAACGCAAATAACGATTTATTTTATAATTATACTTATATAGTACATGTAAATAACACAAGATATATGCATGGGAACAAAAAGTTAGAAATGAAAATGTGATTTATTAAAGTTTAACATTAGTGTTGAATTTCTTATATTCACTTATACCACGATATTTTTTGTACAGAAAATTGTCATGTTAGCATAGATATATATATCAAATGTTTGCACCAACGTTTGAAAGCAGCACTGATATACAGCAGGGTCTATCTTTCTAGCACTCCGAGTTCAAACTGCGTAAAAAGCAGTTCAAATGCCAACAGTAGATTTACATTACACTGACTGAGGAATGTATAGCGATCGATAATATTAATTCAACGATATATATATATGGTTAGAAATATGTAAATTCACACTATGAAAAATCATTATCAGTTATCTGTACTATTCGCCTGCAAATCCAAAAATTGGAAAGCATCATGGACAGTTCTTAACTTTAGGCTCGCTAGCGCTAGTTAATTAAGAGTCAATTTAAACAACACTCATTCCTCTCAAGTGGAAAAAAGCCAGGTCAGGAGAGAATACGTTACTTTAATTCTGAAGGTTGAGTTACGCAGTAGTAAGAGATGTTCTGGAAAAATAAACATTATGCAGCCATATTCCTAAACAAAATCATGGCTAAAGCAAAAAGGGGAAAACAACAAAACAAACAGAAACACAAACAATGAGTTACACGAACCCCACTGGGGTGGGGAAGTCCAGGTCAAGGTGCTCCGGAAGGTAAGAGACTTCTGTTCCAAGAGTAAGACGAACCCCACTGGGGTGGGGAAGTCCAGGTCAAGGTGCTCCGGAAGGGTAAGAGACTTCTGTTCCAAGAGTAAGACGAACCCCACTGGGGTGGGGAAGTCCAGGTCAAGGTGCTCCGGAAGGGTAAGAGACTTCTGTTCCAAGAGTAAGACGAACCCCACTGGGGTGGGGAAGTCCAGGTCAAGGTGCTCCGGAAGGTAAGAGACTTCTGTTCCAAGAGTGGTACTCGTATAACTCCGGTATTTATCATCTCGGCCTGGTACTACGTCATTATACTCTTAATGTGCTTACAAAAATAGTCTTCACATATAAAAATGTACGAGTACATTTCTACCACTAAATGATACATGAATGTTATCAAATATTAATTAATTAGGTCGTGTACTCGGTAGACAGGTAATGGTCATTGTGTTTGTCTTGTGTAGTCCAGTAATGGTCATTGTGTTTGTCTTGTGTAGTCCAGGTAATGGTAATTGTGTTTGTCTTGTGTAGTCCAGTAATGATCATTGTGTTTGTCTTGTGTGTCCAGGTAATGGTCATTGTGTTTGTCTTGTGTAGTCCAGGTAATGGTAATTGTGTTTGTCTTGTGTAGTCCAGTAATGGTCATTGTGTTTGTCTTGTGTGTCCAGGTAATGGTCATTGTGTTTGTCTTGTGTAGTCCAGGTAATGGTAATTGTGTTTGTCTTGTGTAGTCCAGTAATGGTCATTGTGTTTGTCTTGTGTAGTCCAGGTAATGGTCATTGTGTTTGTCTTGTGTAGTCCAGGTAATGGTCATTGTGTTTGTCTTGTGTAGTCCAGTAATGGTCATTGTGTTTGTCTTGTGTAGTCCAGGTAATGGTCATTGTGTTTGTCTTGTGTGTCCAGGTAATGGTCATTGTGTTTGTCTTGTGTAGTCCAGGTAATGGTCATTGTGTTTGTCTTGTGTAGTCCAGTAATGGTCATTGTGTTTGTCTTGTGTAGTCCAGGTAATGGTAATTGTGTTTGTCTTGTGTAGTCCAGTAATGGTCATTGTGTTTGTCTTGTGTAGTCCAGGTAATGGTCATTGTGTTTGTCTTGTGTAGTCCAGGTAATGGTCATTGTGTTTGTCTTGTGTAGTCCAGTAATGGTCATTGTGTTTGTCTTGTGTAGTCCAGGTAATGGTCATTGGGTTTGTCTTGTATGTCCAGGTAATGGTCATTGTGTTTGTCTTGTGTAGTCCAGGTAATGGTCATTGTGTTTGTCTTGTGTAGTCCAGGTAATGGTCATTGTGTTTGTCTTGTGTGTCCAGGTAATGGTAATTGTGTTTGTCTTGTGTGTCCAGGTAATGGTCATTGTGTTTGTCTTGTGTAGTCCAGGTAATGGTAATTGTGTTTGTCTTGTGTAGTCCGGGTAATGGTCATTGTGTTTGTCTTGTGTGTCCAGGTAATGGTAATTGTGTTTGTCTTGTGTAGTCCAGGTAATGGTAATTGTGTTTGTCTTGTGTAGTCCAGGTAATGGTCATTGTGTTTGTCTTGTGTAGTCCAGGTAATGGTCATTGTGTTTGTCTTGTGTATTCCGGATTATTATGATTGTGTTTGTCTTGTGTAGTTCAGGTAACGGTAATTGTGTTTGTCTTGTGTAGTCACGATTATTGTGATTGTGCTTGTCTTATGTAGTCCAGGTAATGGTCATTGTGTTTGTCTTATGTAGTCCAGGTAATGGTCATTGTGTTTGTCTTGTGTAGTCCAGTAATGGTCATTGTGTTTGTCTTGTGTAGTCCAGGTAATGGTCATTGTGTTTGTCTTGTGTAGTCCAGATTATTGTGATTGTGTTTGTCTTATGTAGTCCAGGTAATGGTATTTGTGTAGTCCAGCTAATGGTCATTGTGTTTGCCTTGTGTAGTCCAGATAATGGTCATTGTGTTTGTCTTCTGTAGTCCAGATTATTGTGATTTAATTTGTCTTATGTAGTCCAGGTAATGGTCATTGTGTATGTCTGGTGTAGTCCAGGTAATGGTAATTTAGTTTGTCTTGTGTAGTCCAGGTAATGGTAATTGTGTTTGTCTTGTGTAGTCCAGGTAATGGTAATTATGTTTGTCTTGTGTAGTCCAGGTGCGCATGTGTGGGAAAAACATGTCGAACTTTTTCGAGCTCTGAAAACAATTGAAAGAAAATGGATTTTAGTGACTTCTTACTAGTGATAAACGGTTATATTTAAATCCTAATGTGAGAATACTATAGTCTGATACATGAGCCCTAAAAAGAATGCAAAGAAAGGAAAGAAAAGAAAGAAATCTGATGGACAAAACGTGAGTGATGAAAAACCTAACAAACTACCACTGAGCGATGCTCACACTTCCTTTACACATGTAAACAATAACAATAACAATTTCAATCGTCAAAACTTGTGCAATGAGACTTTAAACATGTGAATTTAATGTATTCAGCATTAAATTCCTTTATCGAAGGAAGACTGACTAGTATAGTTGTTGGTTGTTGTTGCTTTCGCTCTAGTATTCTTTAAACACATGATTGGTGATTGGTTAAACCTGTCTTAAAATAGAAAAACCAAATCGAGGTTCGGTCTTTTTGAAAATCGTCTGCAAGGAGGTGACAGGAAAAATGTCGGTTTGGCAATCTAAATTTTTTAATCCTTATTAATCTTCCATTCAACAACACGTCTTTGGAAGAAAATTTGTTTAATGATCTTCCAACCCCGGAAATCTCGAAAAATGTTATTTTGTTTCAGAATGGTTTAACAATTTCTTTAATTTTATCACATCTGGGATGCGAAGCATCCACGGGAAGCACCATGGAGCTCCCGACATTTTATCAATATCTTGTAATTCTAGTTTCATATTTCCCCTAAACAATAATAATAATAATGTTATGTTATGGACATATTAATACGAGTAAAGCATTTCTATTTAAATAAAAATAGGAATAAAGCCCTGCTTCCCTCCTATCACGGTCACAGCTTTTTTGACAGTAAACCAATTGATAAAAGTGGTAAACTTCTTGAATACGTGTCAAGAATCTAGATTAAAAATACTAAATGGTAGAACAATTGGAGATTTATTAGGAAAATACACTTTTTTTGTTAAATATAATGGATGTAGTGTTGTGGATTATATTATTGTTTCTAATGATATATTTTTGCTGATTTTACTGTACATGATTTCACTTCTTTTTGAAACCATTGTATGTTAGTTGTTCATTGTTAACAAATTTTCATGTAAAGAGCAGCTTTCAAAATTCATTGGAACCACTTCCATGTAAATTTATATCGACAAAAGAATCAGTCTAACTGTATTCCCAGAATATAAATAGCATTAAAGTAAACAAAAACTTGATACATTTATGACAACTAAATTTAATGACATTAATTTGTCTACTGATTCCTTAACCACAATTTTACAAGAAAATGCCAAAAAATCAGCTAAAATTGTTAAACCCCCTAGCAACATTAAAAAAAGGAACACAGAAAAAATTATGAAAAACTTGTAAATAAATTACAGACGTCTTTGCAAATTTGAAGAAAAGTCATATAAAAACAAAATTTGTTCTGAATTAAGTAATAACTGTGCTAAGATCCAAATGTATTTTGGAACATGATAAATAAACTTGAAAGGGAATCAGCTGGTCAAATTGAAGACACTGATATTCCAAAGGAAGAATTCAAATCATTTTACAAAAAACTAAATTAAGCTGACACTGCATATAGTAATGAACAACAAAATATCACTCGGGAATTTGAGACCCTAAAATCAAATATTAACTTCTCAGTCTCGGGTGAGTCGAACAATGAAATCACCTGTGAGGAGATGATAAAAGCAATTAAATTACTTAAAAATGGTAAAAGTGCATCATCAGACCTCATCTCTAATGAAATGCTGAAGAATAGTACCACAGCATTAAACCACTCTAAACTTTTTAATTTGATCTTTTCACATGGTATCTTCCCTAAATCTTGGAATTAAAACTATTTAGTTTTATTACATAAAAAAGGTAATAGATTTGACCCTAATAATTATAGGGGAATATCTATCAGCTCAAACTTAGGAAAATTATTTAATAAGATTATATACAATTGACTTTTGGAATTTATGAATAATCACTTTCTAATTAGTAAGAACCAAATAGGATTTAAAGAGAAGTGCAGGACTTCTGATCACATTTTTACTCTAAAAACTATCACAGATAACTATAAAATGAAAAATCAAAGTGTTTGCAGCCTTCACTGACCTAAGAAAAGCCTTTGACACAGTGTGGAGAATTGGTTTTTATTTATAAACTGCTAAAACATAACACTCCTAATGAAATATTTAAAAATTATATACTCCATGTATACTGATACTATGTAAAATTAAATTTTCAAATGATCTAAGTGAACCAATTATATCTGAAAGAGGTGTTAAACAAGGTGATGTTTTGAGTCCTCTTCTCCTTAACTTTTTTATAGATGATATAACAAAAAAACTGGAAAACAACATATATTACCCAGTGGTCTTGGGTGGTATTAGAGTAAGCATTCTTCTTTATGCTGATGATATTGTACTAATATCTCAGAGTAAGGAAGGGTTGCAAAACTGTCTCATTGCCATGCAGGAATACTGTTCAGTATGGCATTTACATGTAAATGCTGATAAATCCAAAGTAGTAGTATTTAATTCGAATGGTAAAACCTTTTTAAACCAATTCAAATATAATAATTTATATATCTAGAAACAGTATCGCGGTACTGTTATCTAGGCATTTTAATAAAATGTAATGGCAACTTTAATCTAGCTATTAACACATTGATGGAAAAAGCCAAAGAGCATATTTTAAAAATTAAAAGCTAATTGGATTAAATAACCCTTGCAAATTATTAAAAAAAAAAAAATCTTTGATACACTAATTTTACCCATTATCACATACTACAGTTAAATATGGGGTATTTTCTCCAACTTTAAAGATACTGAACCATTTGAAAAATTGCATCTTAATTTATAAAAGAAATTCTAGGTGTACATTGCAAAGTTACTAATGATGCATGTCGAGCTGAACTATGTCGACTTCCCTTAAAAAGTAAAATTCTGTACTCAAGCATCAAATATCTAGATATACTATAGACTCAGAAAATTCTTTATTAAAAACTATTTTTGAAAATTCTGTTCACTCAACCAATTGGTTTATCAAACTGAAAACAGTGTTAAATAATTTAGGTTTTTCCTTTCTAAATCATGATTTAAGCTCACTTAAACAATACTTAAATCAAATAAAAATTAGATTAAATGATCAAAATCTCCAAAATCAAAATACACTTATAGACACATCTCCAAAACTAGAATTTTTTCAAAAATTTTTTTTTTTTTAAATAGGAAGCAGACCTCGCTTTTAGATATCTTAAAGAAAGCTAAAGACAGGGCTGCTCTTTGTAAAATTCGTTTCAGTGCTCATAATCTAATGATAGGAAAGGGAAGATACCAAAAACCAAATAGAAAAGATGGTAACTGTCTAGTTTGCAATGCAGGAGAAATTGAAAATGAAGAACACTTTCTGTTGCATTGCAAACATTATAAGCTTATAAGAAGTACATTTCTTAAGAAAATTAAAAGTTTAATCCCAAATCCTTTAACAAATCCCTATTATGCTTTTTGTTGAATAGCAAATCTGAATTTGCCACATTTATTTTAGAATGCTTTGAATTAATAAAAAGTTATATTATATAAAACGTAATTTTAATTGGTTATATCATCTGTATACTATATAATATAATAATAAATACAATTAATGTAAAGAATTGTATTACATTTTGTATAACACACTTTGTAGTGATCCTTTAAATTGTTGTGCCTTAACCATGTACTGTACCATGAGTTTGTGCTAATAAATATTTGTATTCGTATTTGTATTTTGTCCACATTTCCTTTTAACATGAATTATTGTTCTGTATTCACAGGAATGATTACACCTTAATTTTCTGCAACCATTTATGTTAAAGGTACAAGTCATACCGGACCCATGCAGCTTAACTAAGACTGGTTACAAAATTTATTGAACTACCGGGATCAGTTTCATTTTACATTTCTTTTATGGTAACCGTTGTTTTTGCAACAATTTACGATATGGCCAGTTAAAATAAATGAATTACATGCGTCTCCGGCAATTTTTATTATCAAATATTATTTCTTGGCACACGCCAGCTGGGCGTCCATAGTCCATAGACTGTTTTCACATTGGTATGGCAACACATTCCTCCATGGAAAGAATTGTCAACTGAAGATATAAAATCTCTTGGAATGCAGAAATCCAATGTTTTTTCAAAAATTATATTAGAATCCCTTCATGTAACTAAACTTTAACTGTTTACACATAATTTACACATGATATCTTTATAAATGTTTGTTGCTTTTTATTCTAGTATATACATGTATATTAGCAAAACACTACAGATTCCGAATGCTATACAAGTATGGCAGGTCAAACATCTTGTAATATATTTTGCTAACTCATTAATGAAATTGGTACTTCGCTTCTTTTTCTCGAATATTTTCAGGTATTGGGTCAGCTTGGAGCTTGTGAATTGAGGAGCCTTGCAATGAAACACACAGGTTCTGCCTTGTTTGCTTATACATCATAAGGAATGCATTAACTCGATGGTTATATTGGAACCTTTATTAAATTGGAAGACCCTCCAAAAATTTATTATGATAAATATTGGGCGGAATGATCTTGGTAATGTATTGGTTAGAATGCAATTCTGGATGTTATTATTCTCTGGTCGCTGGAAATTTTAAAAATAATTTCGACAAATTGTGTTCATGTTATTGACCAAAAATGTTACATAAACAAATATTTAGATAAATCTACATGCTGCAATTATTTAGTTTACTATGACATATGCATACTAAAAATTCGTAATTGTATATCTGTTCTGCAAATATTTAGTTAAATTTATATACTAGAGCAAGTTTTCCCACCGTAGGTCGGGATTTTCTCCGGCTTTCTCCCCCAATAAAAAACTGAACGCCATGATATAGTTGAAAAATTGCTGTAAGTGGCGTTCAACAACATTCAAACCAACAACATAAGTATACTAGAAGTTCTGAATTTGTATATACATTCAAGCACAGACATTCATGTGCTATTTCAATTTGTTATTCACATTTATATTGATGTAGATATGCAGATATGCCATATATATACTAGAAATATATTATTGAATATAACAGTGCTATTTCAATTTGTTATTCATATATATAAATATGCCATATATATACTAGAAATACATTATATTATATATTAGTTATATATCAGTTATATATTAGTTATAGATATATATTTAACAGTATTGGCACAGCTGTGCAGTTCAAACCCCCCCCCCCCCATTCTGTGGCGGTTGCCTGAAACGACACATGACGAGCATCTGTCATTTCAGTCAATTTGGCAGATTTTTCACTGCACTGGCCCCCTTTTTATTAACTGTCAACTAGCAAATATCTAAATTCTGGAGTAACCTCTGTTTCCCAGGGTTGCTCATCCCCCATATATATCAGTTGCTAATTCATTTATGGTCTGCCATCAAGTTGCGGCGACCAATATATAGACTTGAACTTTAATCTTATCTTATATTTCAAATATATATATTTATTATTTATCTGTAAATCTATTTATTTATTTATATATATTATTGTACTTGTATAATAAAGCTGTGGCCAAATACTGCCAATCTAGATCTTTGTTTTTATTCAGCATTCTCTGAGATAAGTGAATTTAATGTATTCAGCATTAAATTCCTTTATCGAAGGAAGACTGACTAGTATAGTTGTTGGTTGTTGTTGCTTTCGCTCTAGTATTCCTTAAACACATGATTGGTGATTGGTTAAACCTGTCTTATAATAGAAAAACCAAATCGAGGTTCGGTCTTTTTGAAAATCGTCTGCAAGGAGGTGACAGGAAAAATATCGGTTTGGCAATCTAAATTTTTTAAACCCTCCCACCCACCTCCATTACATAACACGCACAACGTTAATACATTTTGTAATTTATTTTGCTAATCATCTTGTTAATGAAATTGGTACTTCGCTTCCTTTTCTTGAATATTTTCAGGTATTGGGACAGCTTGGAGCTTGAGGATTGAGGAGCCTTGCAAGGAAAAAGCACAGTCTTGTTATCGCCGTGGAGTGTGAGAAGCATGCAAATGGTGGTTTCGGACAATAAGGCAGATTTTTCACTGCACTGGCCCCCCTTTTTATTAACTGTCGACTAGCAAATATCTAAATTCTGGAGTAACCTCTGTTTCCCAGGGTTGCTCATCCCCCATATATATCAGTTGCTAATTCATTTATGGTCTGCCATCAAGTTGCGGCGACCAATATATAGACTTGAACTTTAATCTTATCTTATATTTCAAATATATATATTTATTTATTTATCTATTTATTTATTTATATATATTATTGTACTTGTATAATAAAGCTGTGGCCAAATACTGCCAATCTAGATCTTTGTTTTTATTCAGCATTCTCTGAGATAAGTCAAATATGTCTAATTTTGAATCGTCAACTCCGTCACGCCATAACGTTCAGCAATATCCAATGCTACAGAATCTACAAAACCCGAATTATACACAACCGTCGCCTACCCCTATCCTAGCAAATGGATATTTTGCATACACTCCCCATGGTACGCAACCTCTAATGCAGTCTACAATTGATTTAGGCACCGACGTAAACTGTAAACTAGACAATATGAACCGAAAAATTGATGAAGTCTGTCGAAAACTGTCGTTTCTTGATACTCTAGCCGAAAAAATTAATAGATTCGAAAAAACTATGCAAGACCTAGTTAAAAATTCGGAAAAGGTCACAAAGAGAGTTGATGATATAGAAAAAAGCATGGATTTCATTAATTCACAATTTGAAGCAAATAAGGCCGATATAAAAGAGATTGAAAGTAATGTATTAGAAATCCGCTCGGAAAACGCTTCTTGTAAAGACAATATTACACGCTTGCAAGCAGACCTAGAAGATTTGCATAAAAGACACATTGATCTACAATGTAGATCCATGCGAGAAAACTTAGTTTTTACTGGAATACCGATTCAAAATAAAGATGAGCAAGTAGAGGAAACCGAACACATACTGGTAAATTTCTTGAAAACCAATTAAAACTTAAACAAAAAGTTGAATTCCATAGAGCCCACAGATTCGGAAGAGAAATCAAACAGAAAAACCCCGATGGTACAGTTAAATTCAAAACAAAACCTATTGTATGTAGATTTAAAGACCGAGAACTAGTAAGAAAATCTGCCCATGAGCAGTGGAAGTGAACAATTTCCCAGAGAAATAAATGAAAGAAGGAAAACTTTGTGGCCATTTTATCAAGAAGCCAAACGACAAAAGAAAAAAGTATTCTTTAACAGAGACCGTCTCTTTATTGATGGAAGAGAATTCTCAGAACAGTCACAGTCCGATATAAATAGACCAAACGTACAAAAAAATAGGACTACTTTTGAAGAACAGGGAGCCCGTCCAAAACAAAAACAAATTTCGAAACCGAACATACCGAATACCCGTAGCGAACCTCAGTATCATAAGAAATAGGTAGACCGTGGAGGAGTTTACAATGAAACATTAAACCGATCAAGTGAAAACGACGACTCTCACTCATCTGAATACACCCGAGAAAAACCCGATGTTGATAGAAATTGTATAAACATATTGTCATCAAACGTTTGTGGTATTAGAAATAAGATATTATATCCTGAATTTAAATCACTATTAGACGACCATGATATTGTTTGTTTAACTGAAACCAAGTTAGATGATTGTGATGAATTGCATTGTAATAATTTTATTTTTCATTATAAAAACAGAAAACAATGTTCTAATTACAGATCAGGTGGTATCGCCCTAGGTTACAAAACGTATCTGGATAAATATATAAAACCTATTGAAACTGACTGGTTTAGTGTCGATAAACAAGTTTTTAACGTACCACAAAACGTCATTGTTGGTATTGTTTATATACCACCAGTTAATACAGCTTATACTTCGGTAGAAGCTTTTAATGAAATAGAAATAGAATTAGAAAGATTTAGTCAAGTTACGAATTATATTTGTTTAGCAGGTGATTTTAATAGCAGAACTGGTAATCTAAATGAATTCTATGAAAATGACAATTCTGAAGAAAATTTTATAAATAACTTTACTGATCTACTCGAATCAAACGAAGTCTTAGATCTAGAAAATCTTAACATATCTAAACAACGTAATAGTCCTGATTGTATTGTAAATAGCTATGGGAGAAAATTAATAGAATTCTGTAAGCATAATAATTTGTTTATTCTAAATGGTAGAGTTGGAAGGGATGCTATCGGAAAACCAACAAGTAAAAATCTAAGTGTGGTCGATTATATAATCAGTACAGTTCAAAACATGAAACTTATTGAAGATTTCGAAGTTATTGAATTTAGTAAACTGTATTCAGACATTCACTCCCCAATATCTATGCAAATCTCGAGAAACATTATCCCTACCCCACCTGAAGTAGATAAGAACTTACATAGAAACGAAAAAATAAAGAAATGGAAAATTGAAAAAGAAGGCGAGTATAAATCTAAACTAGAGAAAAACAAAACTGACTATGTACTTAACGTTTTATCTTTACATTTAGTAACTAAAGAAATAATTACCAAAGCCGAGATAAATGATGTCGTTAAGCAAGTGTCGGAAATTTTGACAGATGCTGCAAAAACAACATTTGGAACATCTGGTGTCAAATCAAAAAGTACATAATAATCAAACAAATATATTGAACAAAAATGGTATAATATAGACTGTAAAAAAGCTAAAAAAGAACTCAGAAAATCGCAACGATTGTATAAAAACTATGGTTCTTACATATTCAAAGAACGACTAAGGCAAAGTGAAATATACTATAAAAAAATAATGGATATAAACATTTTAAACCTTAATAAAGAAATAGCTGCAAAAATGAAAACGTTAAAAAGGTCAAACCCCAGAGAGTTTTGGAAAATATTTAACAATAAAAAGAGAGAACACACTGAAATATCTATAACGAGTTTCTTTAACTACTTTCAAGAACTAAATAAGGATCAATCCGGAAATAATAATTACGTAATTGATAACGATATAGAATTTGAAAATGCTAATCTAAATCGAATTATTACTGAAGATGAAATAAAAAAAGCTGTTAAAAAATCGAAAAATAATAAAGCCGCTGGCGAAGACCAGATTATAAATGAATATATCGCGGCCTCTCTTGATTCCATGATTAACGTGTAGGTGCATTTGTTTAATTTAATATTTGACACTGGTATTTTACCAGACGTTTGGCTAATTGGTAATATAATCCCAATTTTTAAAAATAAAGGATGTAAATCAGAACCTCAGAATTATAGACCGATAACGTTGTTGTCGTGTCTTGGGAAAATATTTACCTCTGTTTTAAACGAGAGATTGACAGAATATTTAGAATCGTTTTGTATTTTGAACGAGAATCATACAGGTTTTAGACACGGTTATTCAACAACTGATCATATATTTTCTTTATATTCATTATTTGAATTACTGTTTGTAAAAAAGAAAAAACTATATTGTACTTTCATAGATTTTGAAAAAGCTTTTGATTTTGTACATAGGAATTCCCTACTTTTTAAATTAGTTCAGAATAGTGTTAATGGTAAATTCCTGCGAGTTGTTCAAAAAATGTAGGAAAATATTAAGTCTCGTATATTGCATAACGACTCGATATCTGATGCATTTGCTTGCGAAATAGGAGTCAGGCAAGGAGAAAATCTATCTCCTGTCTTGTTTTCACTATATTTAAATGGTGTGTTCCTGTTCTGCCCACTTTTTGAAAATACAGGTAAAAAAGTAAGTGGGCAGAACAGGAATTGTATTAATTAGATCTAATTAGAGAACAAAGGATTAAAAATTATAGTCTTTTTCAAAATATAAATAAATATCAAACATATATATGTATTTATTTTTTATATATCTTGCATACATACATATATATATATATATATAGGTTCTTTAATATAAAACATATTTAAAAAAAAACATTTATTACAGAGAACATCATTAGATAATATAAAACATATTTATTTTTTGGGCTTTAATAGCTATCTAAATAACAATAAATAAAAATACATACTTACGGTTCTTTAATATAAAACATATTTAAAAAAAAAGCATTTATTACAGAGAACATCATTAGATAATATAAAACATATATATTTTTATAACAAATTTACAAATAATTAATTATAAAAGTTATTCTAGGTGAAGTAGATGTGAAGCTGCATCCGAGTATTGAATAACATCCATGCTGCCATCTGCAAGTCGTTGTTTAAGCTGGGTTAGTCTGCTGTCAATGGTTCTGTATTTCTTTGCCTTTGGTCTTGTAGTTTGTCCGCCGTCGATTGGGTTTCCTCCATATGGCCTGCGTGTAGTGGAAGAAGCAGCCCTTGATGGTGACCCCAGGGAATACTGTGCGTGCCACGTTGTGTGCTGCTGTCTCGAAGTCCATGAAGATGATGTTTGGTCGGAAGTTGAGTTGAAGCTGTTGCATGGTGTCTTTGAGTTTGGTCAGTCTTGTGTACACGTCTTGGCTTTTACCTGGAAGTAGAGCATATACAAAAGGAAACATGTTACCTGATATCATGGCGTGTATAGTGTAGATCTGCTTGAAGATGGTTGGACAAGTGTAGACAGTTCCGTCACAGTAGATAGTATCCGCGTTGGCTAGGTCGATTAAGTTCTGTGAAGTTGCAAAGGTGATGATCCGTGAGTTTTGTGAACTCGTCACCAGTAGTAGTTTGGGTATATTCTCCTTCGAGGTTGATGTCAGCAGTAGTTGTAGGTAGTCTAGGTCTCACAGTACGTCTGGCATTGTAGAGTTGGGTTTTGCATTTGTAGAAGTTGGGTAGTGGCTGGATGGTCTGTCTGGTTTGGTCGGTCCAGTTGGAGTCTCTAAGTTTGGAAGTCTCTTCCTCGTATATACTGGTTATTGGTAGTATTTCGTCGATGCATCTCTTGCGTATCGTGTCTAAAACCAGTTTTGTGTCAATGTCTGCTTGGTTTGTTTGGTGGTTGTGCTGATGTCGTCCGAATCCTACGGTTATGTTGTTCCTTGTTGAGAGGGTAGCTGGACAGCCTTTAATTGTACATCTCCAGTAGGTTCTCTCTCCACGGTTGTTTTTGACGCTGTAGATGTAGCCGCGGTATGCTAGGTTCTACGATCCATACTTGTTACGTACAAATTGTACTTGGACTTGTGCATGTGCCATGGTGTCTCAATTACAACTGATTTGACCTTAGAGTTTTTACTGCTTGTAAGGCTGCTTTACAGCTTTGACACTGTTCAGAAGTTAATAAGTTTTCCTTTGATACTGAGCAGTTATCATATTTACCTGATTTATTTAGGCTGCTTTACAGCTTTGACACTGTTCAGAAGTTAATTACTGATTTATTTACTAATTATGCTAATTATGAAACAGACTATAAACACTAAAACAACAATCACACCAATTAAATTTACACAAGACTAGTGGGCAGAACAAGAATATAAAATTTTAAAAGTGGGCAGAAGTGGAATAAACCATTTAAATGACCTTCAGGAATATATCGAAAATGCCAACCTTAAAGGTGTTCACTCGATTAGTTCAGACATTGAAAAAGAGTTATCAATTTACTTCAAACTTTTTCTTCTTTTATATGCCGACGACACGATATTATTAGCTGAGGCTACTGAAGATCTTCAACTACTTTTAAATACTTTTTCAAAATATTGTGAACAATGGAAATTGAAAATAAATACAAGTAAAACCAAGGTAATGATTTTTTCTAAAGGAAGAATATCAAACAATACAAAATTTTACATACAAAATACCGAAATCGAAATAGTAAGTCAATATAAATATCTTGGAATTTTGTTTACAAAAAATGGATCTTTTCTACAAACAAAAAAATACTTACAAGAAAAAGCTTTAAAAGCTATGTATTCACTTATAAAAAAAAATGTAAACAAAACAATCTAACGCTACAATGTCAACTAGAAATGTTCGACAAAATTGTAACTCCTATCCTCCTATATGGATCTGAAATATGGGGGTTTGAAAATTTAGATATTCTCGAACGTGTGCATTTACGCTTTTGCAAACATATTTTACATTTAAAACAATCTACACCAAACTTTATGGTTTACGGTGAACTAGGAAGATATCCTTTAATTATAAGTGTTAAGTTACGTATGATTAACTATTGGTGTCGCTTACTGAATGGAAAAGAAAATAAAATAGCATACTTGATGTATAAAATGATCTGTAAACGTTTTTATAATTGTATATTTAAAAATAATTGGTTACATTTTATAAAAAATATTTTAGATAATTGTGGATTGTCAGATGTATGGATTAATCCTAATGTGTTTAATAAGCAATGGATTTTGTGTTGTGTTGAACAAAGATTAAAAGATCAGTTCAAACAAGAGTGGTTTTCTCAATTAAATGTATCATCAAAAGGAATTTGTTATAGAATATTCAAAATTGATTTCATGTTAGAGAATTATATCTCTTTACTACCCGTCAAATATGTATATATTTTTTGTAAATACAGATGTGGAAATCACCGCCTGCCAGTGGAGACAGGTAGGTGGCAGGGTCTCCACAGACACCATAGACTCTGCGCCCTATGTGACTCCAAAGACATTGGTGACGAGTTCCATTACATAATGTCATGTAAATACTTTGTTAGAGAACGACAACAATACTTACCCGGATATTGTCATAGCAACCCGAATGTTTTAAATTTAATCAACTATTCTCCTCACGAAATGTTGTTTTATTAGAAAAACTATGCAAATTTATAAAAATTATAAATGTGAAAGTCCCTCCTGGTTAATTAAATATTATTCTTTATCTCATGCATGCTGTATGTTACTAATTTGTATTAATGTATTATTATCTTCTCTGTAACTGTATATGTTTATGAGAATAAAGTCATTCATTCATTCAGGTAATGGTAATTGTGTTTGTCTTGTGTAGTCCAGGTAATGGTAATTGTGTTCGTCTTGTGTAGTCCAGGTAATGGTAATTATGTTTGCCTCGTGTTGTCCAGGAAATGATAATTGTGTTTCTCTTGTGTAGTCCAGGTAATGGTCATTGTGTTTGTCTTTTGGTTTCCTGGTAATAGTAATTGTGTTTGCCTTTTGAAGTCCAGGTAATGGTAATTGTGTTTGCCTTTTGAAGTCCAGGTAATGGTAATTGTGTTTGCCTTTTGAAGTCCAGGTAATGGTCATTGTGTTTGTCTTGTGTAGTCCAGATTATTGTGATTGTGTTTGTCTTGTGTAGTCCAGGTAAAGGTCGTTGTGTTTGTCTTTTGGTTTCCAGGTAATGGTAATTGTGTTTGCCTTTTGAAGTCCAGGTAATGATAATTGTGTTTGCCTTTTGAAGTCCAAGTAATGGTAATTGTGTTTGTCTTGTGTAGTCCAGGTAATGGTCATTGTGTTTGTCTTGTGTAGTCCAGGTAATGGTAATTATGTTTATCTTGTGTAGTCCAGATTATTGTGATTGTGTTTGTCTTGTGTAGTCCAGGTAAAGGTCGTTGTGTTTGTCTTTTGGTTTCCAGGTAATGGTAATTGTGTTTGCCTTTTGAAGTCCAGGTAATGATAATTGTGTTTGCCTTTTGAAGTCCAAGTAATGGTAATTGTGTTTGTCTTGTGTAGTCCAGGTAATGGTCATTGTGTTTGTCTTGTGTAGTCCAGGTAATGGTAATTATGTTTATCTTGTGTAGTCCAGATTATTGTGATTGTGTTTGTCTTGTGTAGTCCAGGTAAAGGTCGTTGTGTTTGTCTTTTGGTTTCCAGGTAATGGTAATTGTGTTTGCCTTTTGAAGTCCAGGTAATAGTAATTGTGTTTGCCTTTTGAAGTCCAGGTAATGGTAATTGTGTTTGTCTTTTGTGGGCTCCATAGACGTTAATTGACTTGTAAAGCATTAAGCCGTCGTTACGTGGAAAGGCGGTTAATTTATAAAGAAACCTTGTTTATTACATAATTACGTAATATCAACACAAGAAGCAGTTCAAGGTTTGTTATTGTGTGAAAGTCTTACTAAGGTCATAATAACCTTGGCATCTTTACTGCTATTGTATTGCTATAAAGGTCTTTTCGAGTTCCTTTCTCAAATCATCGGGCGAAAACTATTAAACAACAGGTCTTATAATGGTAGGATCAATAAAATAGTCCATTAGTTCAACACTAGCTAATATTAAAGCAATTTTTGAAAAGTCTACAGAATTGCCCCAGGTAAAGAGAAACAACTGAGGAAGCAACTATATCAGATAAAGGGACGCAACTATGGCATTAACAAGTTTTTATGGGAGAAAACGTTAGATACAGAGAAGCAACTGTAACATTTTATGTTATTCCGGTCTTAGACAGTGTATATAATGTCACATTCACGGCTTAGGATTTATATTCCATGAGCCGAAGGCGAATGTAATATACGTTCTAAGTCGTGAATGTGACATTATATACCATGTCTAAGACCGGAATAACTATTATATTCTAGCTCACATCTTAAATTAGGAATATTTAACAGGAACAACAAATATTTAAGAAAGAATATAGCGTAATTTTTTTTTGGAAACGTGCTCAAGTTACTTGTATCTGTATTTCTTTGGAAAATAAACGTTTTAAGTGAACGCATAATATTTTTAAAAAAGCATTTTAATTAATAGTTTTTATAAAACAAAATTACACAATGGAATTGGTCAAATTACGTTATTATTAATAAAATCAAAATTTATTCAAAAAATATTGTGCCTTGTGGGACCCCATCATTACTTTTATGATGCTTCGACAATCGAAGCCCATAAGGGATTTATAACCAAAGTCTATATAAAAACAAACTAAAGATATATTTGTTGAACATTGAATTATTAAAAATAAGAAAACATTATTATATATTAAATAACAGCGAAAATTTATCTTTTTGAAATGTAAATCGTCTTCTGTTCAATAAATACCCTAATTGTATCCTTAAACTGGGAAGTGTGTCAAGGAAAAAGTTTTCGAAGCACCAAATTCAATATTGGTGGCGCTTGTATTGGTTTTGATTCAATTGATTTGGGGTGTAGACGTTGATAAGTGAATTAAAATAAGAAAACTAGTAATTGACGGCAATTTCACTTTGATGGCATTAAAATGAATATCATTGGATATTGGACAATGGAAAATCATAATGAATATCAACGGATTTTGGCGATGTCTAGACTGAAGAATGCATGATGATGCATTTAGTGCAAGAACATGCTTATTAGCTTTTAGTGCGCTTAAAAACACGTTTCTCGTTTGTTGTTTTGTGCATTGACACACTTTTAGAGGACACAATAAAATCATACAGGATTCGTTACCAATTACTGACATTGAGCCAGAACCCCCTCCCCCTTTTTACGTGCCTACTATCGCTAATATTTGAGTAGTTTTTGTTTCTTAATTTACTTCCCTTCTGTTATTTAAACAAATATATAACATATCATTTTATTTACGTTGTTTAAAACATTAGACATTGGTAAAGTGAAGCAATTGTTGCATTTTTTTTTCAGAGAAGTAACTATTACAGTACTGAGTAGGTAAAGGGAAACAGCCGTTAAGCTAATTATGTTATAGGTTACCCTCTGCTAAATAGCCAATCAGTTGATGCCGTAGTCAAATGTAGAGCCTAAAAAAACCAAAGTAGTTCTACTTTCTCTTTGCATGAAAATTGTAATTCCGAATGAACCTATTTAAAATTTATATGTTGCACAAATATTTTACAAGTGAAAGGAATCCAAATTTATTGATTTCAAGCAAGTATTAGATTTTGTACGAAATTTCACTGACAGGCACATGTTTGCATCCATCTGAGAATTAAAACTAGCTTTATTTATGACGTCATTTTGTAAACTTCCATTCAGATGTGAACACGTGTAAATTTTTCCAAATAATTTGAACTAGATATGTTGGTAATTCAGTTTAAATAGATGTAACTGACTTACTGGTTTGTTTTTAATTCACAATTCCCAAACGTGTCAATCAAATTTCGCTCAGCAGGACCAAGTTGTGTCGACATTGGCAGTAACAAGACATCTTAACCTACTCTTTGTTTACAGGAGGTACCACTAAATACATAAGAGACCGAGAGTCTCCACTCCGTATTCTCTTTATTTTAACTCGTTTGCTTGCTTGCGTAAGAATTTTATTTAACATTAGAGAATGCCAAAAATAATAAGCTTATAAGCAAACCATATTACAAGAACTGATATAAGTTATTCTGCCTTCGTTTATTTTGTTGATACCTTACCACTGAAGAAGATTTTATTATATTTGGAACAGTAACATTGGGGCTATCAGGTTATAATACGGAAACCTATCCGTTATTCTGGTACCCTGACGATGATATCCTCATTAGCCTAAGCGGCCTTCGGATATAACGTCAGGTCAGGAGCATTGGATTTCAACGGTGAGAGCGTATTCTGGTACCCTGACGATGATATCCTCATTAGCCTAAGCGGCCTTCGGATATAACGTCAGGTCAGGAGCATTGGATTTCAACGGTGACAGCGTTGAAATTAGACGTTCGGGTATTCTCTAGACTAACCATTTTGTATCATAGATAAGTTCAAGTAGACCGAACGTATTATGACGTCATTCTCTTTATGACGTTCAATGTTTACATTTCTCAACTCAGTTTGCATTAAGATTTGATCATTTTAACGTAAAGTTGAATGTAATATTATATTTAAATTTTATCAAGAAAAGGTATTCCCAGGTTTAAAAAATGATTGACATGTGCATATGATATTAAATGGCGTCATATTATCAACCAATCAAAATGCTTAAATCGGAGGCCCTGACCTGGTGTTATATTTGAAGTGAAGCTTGCGTCAATGAAAAATATTGCACCAGGGGACCAGGTTACGGTGAGAGCGTTGAAATTTGAAGTTCGGATGTTCTCTAGACTTGCCATTTTGTAATGAAGATAAGTTCAAGTAGACCGAAAGTATTATGACGTCATTCTCTTTATGACGTATAATGTTTACATTTCTCAGCTGAGTTTGCATTATGATTTAATAATTTTAACGTAAAGGTAAATGTAATTTATATTTAAATTTTATCAAGAAAATGTATTCCCAGCTTTAAAAAATGATTGACATGTGCATATGATATTTAATGGCGTCATATTATCAACCAATTAAAATGCTTATATCGGAGGTCCTGACCTGGTGTTATATTTGAAGTGAACCTTGCGTCAATGAAAAATATTGCACCAGGAGACCAGGTTAACCTAGCCGTGTGTTTATAGAGATCTAACGGCTGCTGCCATTAGGGAGAATTCAAACATGTGTGTCAGAGGTGATGTCCTAAGAGTAATGTTGAGGAGTATAGAACGGAGAAGATATGGCTTGGATCTGGAGACTGAGTCAGGAGTATGGAACGGAAAGTACGGCATAGGCTCCGGAGACTGAGTCAGATTTTATGGTAAACATTGTTCCACCTTTTCCGAAAACTGATCTGACCCAATGTTATATTTGAAAAGCCGGAAACAGCAGACACTAGTTTTAGTGACTGAAAAGTGGACGTTAATATCTCATTTAAAAAAATGTTAGTAGAGAAGATGAAGTTATGGAATACAAAAGCAAAGAACCTTTTAAAAAATTTTTTTCCTTAAAGGTTAAAACGAACTTATGAAGTATTGTACTATATCTAGCATTCCAATAAGTATAGCTTATTGAAGTATACATATGGAATCTTTCAGACAGATCTATAATATTACTTTGTTTCTTTTACGTCTAACTTATTGGAAAAACAGGATACAAGTTCACACCATATTCCCGGACTACTAATGTAAAGTCCAGCGAGAAGTATTTCAGCTATATTCGGGACAAGAACAAGTTAACAAATAATCAATTAACGGAAAAGAGGGTTGGATGGGACACAATTTAGACAGCCACTGGAAGATTATGGAGTTTTGGATAGGGGTAGATAATTTAGCCTTTTGTAGTGGTTACAGTGAGCCTATTTTTTTCGAAATCTGCAAAACGGGTCTTTATAGTGCAAGAAACTGGCACATTCCAAACACGTTACCCACTACGATCCGTGGCCAGGCTTTCCGTATTATAACCTGACAACACCAAACGAGACGTTCTTCCCTATCCGCCATTCTGTGGGTACAGCACTGGAAAACAGCTTCCATTATATAGCTTTAGATACTTGAAAAGAGAATTTAAGGTATTTTGACGGGTTTGGTATGTTAGGGAGCCCAACTGGTAAATAATCACCTACCTGTGAAAATGCACAAGTCAAGACGACAACTTCATCCTCTTTCAATCTTCATCAAGATCTAAACCATAAGATATCTTGACCAAAATGGTATTCACGCGAGCGTCGTATGACATTCGTATGTTATCTCTCCTAGACGAAACAAATTTAGTGTAAATAATGTATCTCAGTAACTATACAACCTATAAAAACTCTTCAGTATGGTCAAGATCATAAGTTGAGAGGTCATCCTGAATTCCTATTTTAAAAATTGTTCATATGCTGGTTCTTCCTTATAAATGCTTACAAATGGTTAATGTAGTTTAAATCTCTAAACGTCATTTTGTAAAGACAAATTTCTAATATTGGTTAGAGATCAATTATTTTTTCAAGTGCATTAAGTGGAAAGCCTATTATTTGTTCTTACGAACGCTTACGGTTATATTTTTAATTATTTCGAGTTATTTCCCTTCCTTTATTGACTGAATTTTTTTGTTTTTATTTTGTTCATTGTTTACCATACATGTCTTTTGTGTTTTCTTTCTCACCTATACTCGCATTTCTACCCGTTTCTAAAGCTCGGACATAAAAATAATATATTTTAAGACAATGTACAAATATTATATATGTTTTCGTAAGCCCTCATAATCATATGTTTTTTTTTTGAATCCGCATTTGGATTAACGCGGTCTCAGATATCCTGTATTTTAGCAGCTGAAATAAATTTTGTTTTTAAACTCAACACTACATTTCCTGCAAACAAAACGGTCAGTCTTCATCATATAAAACAGAATGTTCAGAATGCAGTACACTTTATTAAACAAAACGAATGTACAAATAAATCATTATTACAATACATCTGTTTAAGTGATCCGTGGTTGAATGTTCTAAACTGTGTAAACATTACCAGTTGCAAGAGGAACAAGAAACATAACTGAACAGAATACATGCATGGCAGTAAATACATAAAAGAAAAGAATGTCCAATGCTGTGCCAGTTGTTCTCCAATCGATCTTCTCCATTGGTTTTAATGTAATCGTTTCTACAGGGTTGTTGACCTCTGTTTGAATAGGTTGGAGAACATCAGGATCCGGTTTTATTTTCTTCGGACAACAAAATCGCCACGTAAGAGTTGCTATACAAAATCGAACTACAACCGGAACACGAGACTCCGGGTCCTTATTATAAACTCTCATCAAAAAGATGTTTACAATAACGGCAAAAGAACTAAGGTAAACCATGCTCGTTAAGTAGTATGAAATGAACGGCATTGGATTGGAGGTTCTCGGAAGAGTTTTTTGCACCATGTCCATGTAGAAGGCGAATCCGAGAAAAATCGTCATAAGGAAAGTCATCCGTTCGCCAGAGTCGACAGGTATTAAAGTCACAAAAGCTATCAGCATGCTCAAAAGGATAACTGGTGCAACCATGCTGATAAAGAACCAAAGATATTTTCGTTTTAGTCTAAATTTATACTTAATATACGAGTTGCCATCAACGGAGTAATTATAGGCGGTTCCTGCGCTTGCGTCTAATGTCCATTCTTCATTGACTTCATATTGGGCAGTATTGAGAATGGTATCTGCTGTATACAGATATACTTCGGAAGCGTTATATGCCCAGGGCGTAAAAACAATTTCGCATTCTTGTTCATCGAAGGGGAAATATTTGACGTTAATTGCACACGGAATGTCAGTCACAATAGTCGTCTCCCAGTTTACTGCAGAGGTATCAAAGAACGGCACAGGTAAAACACGTACTTTATGAGTTGGATCGCTGATCATCTTGAAGCTTTTAACGGTGTTGTAAACTGTTATAGGCGGTAGCCACATGTAGTCTTCCGGTAGAAACATTTCAGTAACATTGCCGTGTTGGGAGCTCAGCATGTATTCACCGACGTTTTCGTCCTGCCATGACATTGATATTTTACCTGCTAATGATAAAATCCCCGTTTCCATGACGAAACCCGTTATATCTTTTATCTGGAAACTGAGTTTAACTCCGACAATACAATACGTAAAATGACACGGAAATATTCGTGGACTGTATGGATCGCCAGCGGCATAAAATGTTAATTGCAGCAAGTTTTTTAGTTGTGACAAATCCTTAGAAAGCGCCAATCCACATCCACTAACGATAATAATGAATAAAATAGCAGGTGCTTTCATTTTTAAAAACAGCGTAAGAATTACATTGAGTCCTATAATATTTTTAACTTGACATATTGTCTTTTTACTTGGTCTAATGAAAATAATCACGTGGAAAGTTTGTTCCACTCATTAATTTTATCTTGTATGACAATAAGAAATTCATATCACACAATCAATTCATGGTGGGTAACGAAAACGACTATTGTATTTTTTTAAATGTATTGTTAACACGTGTTCAACGATTTATTCTGTGATATAATAATATTTCAGACAGAAATAAAACATCATTATTTTACCATTCAGTATTATACAGGTTCTGCTTTAAACTGTTCGTGAAACCTTCTAAAAACTATGATTTAAGTACATCTCACTACTGCTGCTTGCAATGTGGTAAAACAATTTTTTGGTCTCAAGTACAACAACTGTCTACATGTTAATAAATATAAAAAAGAATATAAATTGTTTATTCTTATTTTTCAAGCTTTGAAAGAGTCCCTACTGTTTGTTTGATTGATTGATTGAATGGTGTTTTAACGCCACTTTCAGCAATTTTTCAGCTATTTCATGGCGTCCAGTTTTTATTGGTGGGATGAAGCCTGAGTACCCGGAGAGAACCCCCGACCTGCGGTAGGAAAACTGGCAATCCTGTCAGTTAAGATTGGAGTCGAGTACACCCTGCCTGCAGTGAGAATCGAACCCGCAATCTCAGTGTTGACAGACCACGTGATCAATAGTAGACGAACTACCTTGACCACTCGGCCACCGAGGCCCCTCCCTACTGTTTGTGATAATGCGCGGAAATTAGAAGTAGAAGACTTTGCAGCTACTCCAAATTATTCCAATTCTACTAAATTACATACAAATGTTTTAGATTCAGAATCTTAAAGAATATTCTCATTTTAAATAAACTCAATCAAAAAGTACCCCCAAAATAAAATGAAAATCATTAAAAATACACAAAAAGACATACACTTATATTGTTGTGAACTGTATCCGTCGATAATTGTGGTCATACAGCAGCCAGTAACACATTTTCGTTCTGATTGTTTTAGTGGAAACACATAAATAATTTGTTTTCTACGTTATGTCTGGTGTGAATAAAGTATTAAAACGTAGTAGAAATATTGTCAGATCTTGCAAGATAAAATGTGTTTCACTGCAAGGGATATTGAAAGTAAAAATTGGTTCAGCTCAAAGTTTTAAAGCAAATAAAAAAAGGAATTGTTCAAGGATATAGATATATGTAACATATTCCTGTATATTTGTTTTAAGATTGGGCATAAGTTTGTCAATATACTAGCCCAGTTAAATGATGATTTGCATTATAAAAGTATTAAAGAATAGAAATGTCAAAGTATTGTCTCTCATGTGGAAACATTAACTTTCTGTTCATTTCTATGTGTTATCCTTAATGACCAGTTGCTTTCCATCAAAGTTCCCGTAAATAGTATACAAGGTAATTTTTAGTTAGTTGCTTTTTTCTTTTCCTGTATTTTGCGCGCTGGGCGACGTTTAAATAAATATATCAGCTAAATTTGGAAAAAATGTAAATATTTTAAACATATATGATTCACTCACTTTCATTATGTACACAGTAGGACCTAGCGGTTTGGTCGAAGTCGTACGATTTCGAAGGAGCATCCGTCCTGCGTGTATGAATGTAAGTAAAACAGCCTACATCAGACGACGGAAACATAATCTTTAATGAAAGACTCAATGTTCATGCAGAACGCTGATAATAAAAGCAAGTAGTTGGTCTTTCTCCAGCCTAAATCTGCTCGCCCTTTCTCCAGCCTAAATCTGCTCGCTCTTTCTCCAGCCTAAATCTGCTCGCTCTTTCTTCTTATACATCAATTTTCTCCTTACGTTTTGAATTTTTCTGTTTAATCACGAACAGATTGGCTGGATAATTTACAGTATTTTGCCGAATTTGGTTTACTTTTATCTTTGTTTACTCCCCTCAAAATAGTAAAACGACGTTTATCTTTCGGAAGTACTTTGGTCTAGCCCCATAGTACGTGATGTCCAAGGTTTTGTTGTAAATGTACTATTTGCAAATTATTAGCTTTGTTTTTTTTTGAAGTTTTACACCACTATAACAATTTTTCAGCTATATCGAGGTCTCCATTTTTTTAGGAGAATACTCGATGAAACCCCGAAAACAGGCTCGATCTCGATACCCACCCTATTGTTGACACGCCAGTTATTAACAGTAGATGAATTGGTAATCATTGTGGCCGTATTACAACTCGGCCATCTACGCACTTGTTTGTTATCTGCTTTTGAATAATGAGTATAAACTGAGTCAATGTTTAGCGTCTAGAATATATCCTGAAATAACACTGCTTACCAGACGTCAGATATCACTCAATATACCTAGTTATTGGTACCTTACATTCGTGACATACATCGGATAAGACCAAGCAGACGATATTTACAAAAATAATTTAACAGCTCCATTACTGCCATTACCTGTCAAAAAAAAAATAAAAACAAACTAAAAAAACATTCGAACTATACTCATTCAACATATTTTTATTTGTAGTTATTAAATTAAGAAATATTGATGTCGAGTGATTTGACATCACTTGGTTCTTATCAAGGGAACCAGGAAAGCTCCGCACAATACAAGTGTGGAAACTAAAACGAATACAAAAAAGATGTAATCAAACGTTAAAGAAACAGTTTTCCAGTCAATTTCATCCGATTTTCGTCTTCTTGGTTCCTTTTCTATGTCTTTCTGTGTATTAACGTCGTCGCGCGGCATTTCAAAGTCCTGCAATCTTAATTCAACTTTTCGAACCTGTTTAGTTCCCAAGGCAACTGTTGTCGGATCTTTGTTGGAAATCATCGGAGTGTTACTATTGTTATCATACGAATGGACATCTTCAAAAGGAATAACTCGATTCCTATTACTACCACCACATCTACAACGCAAGAATCGAACAAACGTCTCGATATATCGTGGAACAGCCTTTTTGCTGTCTCTGTTGAATAAACCAATGCTAATAACGTTAAAAAATAATGTTAATACACTTAGTCCCACCATCGATATCACAAACATAGACAAATTTGACATGGTTATCGACGACACGGGTAAATTTGTGGTGATAATATCTAAATAAACAGCAAACCACAAAAATAACAATATTGCGTACGTCATCCTTTCTCCAGACTCCGCGGGAACCAAAAATACCACAACGTTGAGTAAAGATACAACGATCACTGGTAATATCATATTGACGAGAACAAAGCCAGCATTTCTCTTAAAATATATAGTATAATTCAAATATGAAACATTATCCACAATTGTCACGTTTGAAGTAGAGTTTTCGATTGACCACTCACTGTTACCATTATACAGAGAGAAATCCACACTGTCATTTACGGCGGAAAGCAACACTTCGTTATATTTGTATCTCCATGTTGTAAATGCAATAACGCATGACGGTTTATCGAACGGAAACAAAGTTACATCAACGTTACAAAACGTTGAAGTGACTACGCCTATCAGCCATTCGCAGTTTCCATCCATGTCTATTCGAATGCGATATGACGAATCCCCAAGGCGCGTTCTAATTGACATTGAGTTATATACGGCTATGTCCGGTGTCCAGAGATAATCTTGTTCCACCAGTCTACCATCAAAGTCAAGCCAAACCCTTTGCGCAGTTGTAAGCACTACTGCCTCATTGGCCCATTTCATTAACAATCTTCCAGCAAAGTCCATAGACTGAGTAAATGTATCAATCTTACTAATTGATATAATTTGAAATTCAACAGAGACGGAAACAGCTGTGCGTTGGTCCTTAATTGGTCGAATCCGGGGATCTTGAAACGTTTTCAGGTCCACGGCATCTGCTAAGTACGTTCTGAATTTATCATGATACTCCGTCTGCGCTTTTATCAATGAAAAGCATAATGATGCGAAAAGAAGTGAACAGACTGTTGTTTTATCCATTTTTCTTTGTGTTTTCTGTCCTTAAGTTGCTGGAATAGTATTAACCTTATAACTATTACTAAGTATGGTGTAACGACAAATAAAGTATTGTTTTAATTTTTAAAATAATTGTTTAATTTGTTTTGTTTTAACGTGCGCTTAATTTGTAAAATTTATATGGAGTTGTTCAGATTTATTGCATGGATCAACGATTTTGAATGTGTATTGTTAAACGAAACTTTTATTTTTATTTAATCTTTTTGGCACTCATTGTAAACATAGGTCTATGTATAGTTAGACTTAAGCACATACAATTTAATTTTAAAATTCATATTTCTACACGATTTCAAGATGAATCTTGAACTGTTCTGCTTGCTGGGGTATTTACCTGTGATATTATCGGTTACAAAGACTGAAGTTCAGAATTTTTTGACTGATATTAAACAGCCGCCAGCTACTGATAAGAAGTACGATACCGCAGTAATCCCTAAACTTGACCAGAACGAAGCACTGAAAGTTACAATAAACCTCGGAATAACGGCTATTCAAGGATTCTATCAAGAGGCTGCCGTGTTAGAGGTCATTGGATATGTTGAATTAGAATGGAAAGATGAACTTATTGTCTCGTCGTTAACAAGTCAGGGGATATCATCGATAAATTTGACACTGTCGCAGGATGATATATGGATGCCGATAATCATCCTGACTAATTCAGTTGAAGATCTAGTACGTATAGGACATACGTCTGTACCAGTGGTGTTGAAATCTGATGGCAGTGTCTACTGGAAAACAAACTCTAATATGAAAATATACTGTTCTGTTGATGCTTCATATTATCCGTTTGATACACATTCTTGTGTATTTACATTTTTACCTTGGCAAATCACCAGTGAGGTTATTACGCTTTTCCCGATAACTGAAAATGCAACTATTGACCTGACGCAATACGCTGAAAATCCTACCTGGAAAGTCATAGAAACCAGTTCATCAAGTATCCAGGGGTTGTACTCTACCGTTGAATATACGTTCAAAATACAACGACGGGGAGCATTTTTTACTCTGTATTTTATAGCGCCAGTTCTTCTAACGAGTTCTATGGGTATCGTTGCCTTCTTGATTCCATACGACCAAGCAAGGATACGATACATAGTTAGTGGACTTCTAGTAGTCGTCATCGTTTTTAACATCGTGATAGACGAAATACCTAAAACCACATCGCCAATCCCGGTCATCGCGTATTTCTTGGATTGGCAATTTTTGATTTACTTGATGTTATTATCGTACATATCATCAACCTTGCACATTTACCATCGACACGGTAAGTCTAAAGTATCAGGGTGTTTATCTTGTTTTGTGTCGATTCTGTGGTGTTTCCCTTGTCGGGGAAAGACTCTTGGAGACTGGAAACCCCCTTCAGGTTATGGAATCCTAAATAAAAGATTTAAACTACAGGCGGCATCCGCTTTCGTTAAAGAAGTAAAGGTTAAAAGAAGGCGAGATGACGATGGAGAAGACGATGTCGAAAAAGAAAAGAAAATACCCAGAATTAAATGGAAAACTGTTGGATCAACTATGGACATATTTTACTTTTTTGTTTTTCTAGGTCTTAACTTTTGTGTTTTCTTCATGTTTATGTATCCATGGATAAATTTAGCCTCTGACAATTTCAAGTGATGTATTATTTTTGAGGGAATACTTTTTGTTCAACTTAATATTACATTAAACACTGTATTTATTGTAACACGTGGATTTAGAAACGACCTACTATTAAAAATAATTATTAAGTTTAATTTATTTTTTACATATAAAGATCGACCTCAAAAATTAGGTTGATTTTTTATAACCATGCTACTACCTTCAGATTGAACCATTTATAACCATGCTTCTAGCTTCAGATTGAACCATTTATAACCATGCTTCTAGCTTCAGATTGAAACATTTATAACAATGCTTCTAGCTTCAGATTGAAACATATATAACAATGCTTCCTTCAGATTGAACCATTTATAACCATGCTTCTAGCTTCAGATTGAAACATTTATAACAATGCTTCCTTCAGATTGAACCATTTATAACCATGCTTCTAGCTTCGGATTGAACCATTTATAACCATGCTTCTAGCTTCAGATTGAAAAATTTATAACAATGCTTCCTTCAGATTGAACCATTTATAACCATGCTTCTAGCTTCAGATTGAACCATTTATAACCATGCTTCTAGCTTCAGATTGAAAAATTTATAACAATGCTTCCTTCAGATTGAACCATTTATAACCATGCTTCTAGCTTCAGATTGAACCATTTATAACCATGCTTCTAGCTTCAGATTGAAAAATTTATAACAATGCTTCCTTCAGATTGAACCATTTATAACCATGTTTATAGCTTCAGATTGAACCATTTATAACCATGCTTCTAGCTTCAGATTGAAACATTTATAACAATGCTTCCTTCAGATTGAACCATTTATAACCATGCTTCTAGCTTCAGATTGAACCATTTATAACCATGCTTCCACCTTCAGATTGAACCATTTATAACCATGCTTCTATCTTCAGATTGAACCATTTATAACCATGCTTCTAGCTTCAGATTGAACCATTTATAACCATGCTTCTACCTTCAGATTGAACCATTTAAAACCCTTCTACGTATTGCATCTTTTGATGCATCTGCGCGCTGTATGTTGTTAATTTTCTCAAGAGTAAAATGCACAACACATATCAGCTTTTAATTCACAGATATGTGTGAAAGCACGACTGAAAAAAATATAATGCAATATTTCATACTAGTAACCTGATTGAACAAATGACATAAAAACAATGCTATGGTAGGACTTACAAGTGCCTAGCCATTATGATACAAACATACAATGTACGACGTAAAATTGCCTCACCATCATGATACAAACATACAATGGTAGGACCTAAAAGTAACTAATGATCATGATACAAACATACAATGGTAGGACCTAAAAGTGCCTAGCCATTATTGATACAAACATACAATGGTAGGACCTAAAAGTGCCTAGCCATCATGATACAAACATACAATGGTAGGACCTAAAAGTACCTATAGTCAACTTTACCGTGTCCATACGACGGGTTTTTGCTTGACAAAATTTGAAAACTGCTACCGCGTTTGGTCGAGTTTATGGCCTTTTGTATATCTCATATTACACTATTTAAAGGTAACAATTATTTTCCACAGTTAATCGGCTTTTTGAAATACGGCTGTTTTTTCATTTCGCCTGATCGATTTTCCATAGGAAGTCAGCCATTTTTGTATCTTAAGGGGTCTAATGTTATTTACAAACGTTCGTCTGTTTTCGTAACGTACAATGGTATTCGGACAAACCGCGAGACTTTTCCCGCCTCAACTGCAGACGACAACACCCGAAGGATTTCGAATAGACAACAATGGAATTTTCCTAACGTACAGTTCCGTTCAAAACAAGGTCACAATTTAGTATGGAAAATCGATCTGGCGAAATGAAAAAACGGCCGCATTTCAAAAAGCCGATTAACTGTGGAAAATAATTGTTACCTTCAAATAGTGTAATATGAGATATACAAAAGGACCATAAACTCGACCAAACGCGGTAGCAGTTTTCAAATTTTGTCAAGCAAAAACCCGTCGTATGGACACGGTAAAGTTGACTATAGTCATCATGATACAAACATACAATGGTAGAACCTAAAAGTGTCTAGCCATCATGATACAACGAACAATGGTAGGACCTGATACTTTTATGACGTACATTGTATGTTTGTATCATGATCGCTAGGTACTTTTAGGTCCTACCATTGTATGTTTGTATCATGATGGCTAGGTACTTTCATGATACAAACATACAATGGTAGGACCTAAAAGTACCTAGCGATCATGATACAAACATACAATGTACGTCATAAAAGTATCAAGAAATCATGATAGAAACATACAATGGTAGGACCTAAAGTACCTGGCCATCGTGATACAAACATACAATGGTAAGACCTAAAAGTACCTAACCATCATGATACAAACATACAATGGAAGGACCTAAAAGTACCTAGCCATCATGATACAAACATACAATGTACGTCATAAAAGTGCCTAGCCATCATGATACAAACATAAAATGATAGGACCTAAAAGTACCTAACCATCATTATACAAAAATACAATGGTATGACCTAAAAGTGTCTTGCCATCATGATACAAACATACAATGGTAGGACCTAAAAGTACCTAACTATCATGATACAAACATACAATGGTAAGACCTAAAAGTACCTGGCCATCATGACACAAACATACAATGGTAGGACCTAAAAGTACCTAGCGATCATGATACAAACATACAATGTACGTCATAAAAGTATCAAGAAATCATGATAGAAACATACAATGGTAGGACCTAAAGTACCTGGCCATCGTGATACAAACATACAATGGTAAGACCTAAAAGTACCTAACCATCATGATACAAACATACAATGGAAGGACCTAAAAGTACCTAGCCATCATGATACAAACATACAATGTACGTCATAAAAGTGCCTAGCCATCATGATACAAACATAAAATGATAGGACCTAAAAGTACCTAACCATCATTATACAAAAATACAATGGTATGACCTAAAAGTGTCTTGCCATCATGATACAAACATACAATGGTAGGACCTAAAAGTACCTAACTATCATGATACAAACATACAATGGTAAGACCTAAAAGTACCTGGCCATCATGACACAAACATACAATGGTAGGACCTAAAAGTACCCAACCAACATGACACAAATATACAATGGTAAGACCTAAAAGTACCTAGCCATCATGACAAAAACATACAATGGTAGGACCTAAAAGTGTCTAGCCATCATGATACAAACATACAATGGTAGGACCTAAAAGTACCTACCATCATGACACAAACATACAATGGTAGGACCTAAAAGTACCTAACCATCATGACACAAACATACAATGGTAGGACCTAAAAGTACCTAACCATCATGACACAAACATACAATGGTAGGACCTAAAAGTGTCTAGCCATCATGATACAAACATACAATGGTAGGACCTAAAAGTACCTAGCGATCATGATACAAACATACAATGTACGTCATAAAAGTATCAAGAAATCATGATAGAAACATACAATGGTAGGACCTAAAGTACCTGGCCATCGTGATACAAATATACAATGGTAAGACCTAAAAGTACCTAACCATCATGATACAAACATACAATGGAAGGACCTAAAAGTACCTAGCCATCATGATAAAACGAACAATGGTAGGACCTAAAAGTACCTAACCATCATGATACAAACATACAATGGTAGGACCTAAATGTGCCTAGCCATCATGATACAAACATACAATGGTATGACCTAAAAGTACCTAACCATCATGATACAAACATACAATGTACGTCATAAAAGTGCCTAGCCATCATGATACAAACATAAAATGATAGGACCTAAAAGTACCTAACCATCATTATACAAAAATACAATGGTATGACCTAAAAGTGTCTAGCCATCATGATACAAACATACAATGGTAGGACCTAAAAGTACCTAGCCATCATGATACAAACATACAATGGTATGACCTAAAAGTACCTAGCCATCATGATACAAACATACAATGGTAGGACCTAAAAGTACCTAACCATCATGATACAAACATACAATGGTATGACCTAAAAGTACCTAGCCATCATGATACAAACATACAATGTACGTCATAAAAGTGCCTAGCCATCATGATACAAACATAAAATGATAGGACCTAAAAGTACCTAACCATCATTATACAAAAATACAATGGTATGACCTAAAAGTGTCTAGCCATCATGATACAAACATACAATGGTAGGACCTAAAAGTACCTAGCCATCATGACAAAAACATACAATGGTAGGACCTAAAAGTGTCTAGCCATCATGATACAAACATACAATGGTAGGACCTAAAAGTACCTACCATCATGACACAAACATACAATGGTAGGACCTAAAAGTACCTAACCATCATGACACAAACATACAATGGTAGGACCTAATAGTACCTAACCATCATGACACAAACATACAATGGTAGGACCTAAAAGTGTCTAGCCATCATGATACAAACATAAAATGGTAAGACCTAAAAGTACCTGGCCATCATGACACAAACATACAATAGTAGGACCTAAAAGTACCTAACCATCATGATACAAACATACAATGATAGGACCTATAAGTACTGTTACAGTTAGGTGCTAAGTGTATAGGATTGTATTGTGTAAATGTATTTCTATCTAGTCACTATCGCACATTTTACTTTCATTTTCAATGCTATTTTTATCGCGCCATCGTGGGCCGGTGCTAAGTGACAATCTACGTGCGGTTGCTGAGCTGATGAACATTATATGTTATTGTTTCTATTTCAGGTATCGCGTTCGTGATACTTTATATTGTTTGTAAATATTGTTGTTATACTTTATGGGAAATTGTTAGGATGAAGTTCGTCTCTCATTGTTTGACCAAAGGGGGGTCCCCCATCCCTTCCCAGCTTTAGTTCTCCTAATATCCCGCTTGTCCCACAGTCTTACCTTTTAATTGCATTATTGTAGGATTGATATATTGTAACTGGGTCCATTTTATGTAAAGGATAGGTTCTGTTAAGCCCAAATCTCCCTTTTTTCCTCGTCATGTATTTCCATTTTATGTATACCGCCATGACCCGATGTTTACGTCAACAGCGCATGTGTTCCGGATATTGATTAATGTGACCTCTGAACTTGTGGGCGGAACCAATCAAGTATTCTAATTTGACCCACATTTTCCATAGAAACAGTGGGCCGTGGGCAAATACTATAAAAGCTCGTACCATCGTCTGCTCAAGAAGATTGTGGCTCACCGCAGGGATTAGAATATTTTTGGACCCTGATTAGCAAACCAGAGCGTTACACCCGCAATCGTTTCTAAAACCGCTACCAGGTTTACCTGAGTACGTTCCCCTGTTATTGTTTACCTATTGTTGACCTGACCTGATATTTTTACTACGTTTTACTATAACATTAGCATATTTCCCACGCCCACACTTATCCGTAGGGAGGGTCCCTGTTACGTTTTTACGCTCTGGGGGAATTTATTATGATTGTTATTATACTGAAAATAAATAATATGTTATATTTGAGATATTAGTCTCTGTTATCTATGGTACAAATACTTAAGTGAGAGTCCAACAAGATTATAGACTATTGTATAGTTACAAACCAGTAGCCCTTAGCATACCGCTCGTACCACACATGCTACCAGTGTGTTTTACCAGTTAATATTTAACTAACCCGTTACCAGGGTATAGAGTTTCACCACATACACTCACACCCGGGGTAACATTTGGTGTCCGGCAGTGGGATTAAAAAAACCCTAGCTTTCAAGAGACTGGTGTATAAATTTTAATTGACTGAGTTAGGGAAATAAAAAAATAGGCTAAATTTTCTGTATTATATTTTGAAAGAAAAAAATATATATATATCATGAGCAGCCAAAATAGGGGTGAATCAGAAAATTCCAGTAGGGTGTCCTCACCTTCACATGAAAGTGATATATCACAAGAAATTATGTCCCCTTCAGCAGTACACAGACAAGGTGATGGAACATATAATGTAACAGAATACAAAAACCTTAAATTGAGGGTTGATATGTTGACACGACAAGTAGACATTAATTCGAGAGACATACAGGGATTGAGATCAGATATTTATACCCTTAACCAGAAACTGAATGAAAAGATAGAAAATTACCAGAGTGAAACCATTGATAGTTTTACCAGAATTGAAGGGCTACTATTAAATTTTTGTAACAGGCCACAATCTGAGTGTACAAGAGAAACTAGACCAATGTCTACCCCTCATCAGTCATTAAATCATACCTTTCACCCCACACCTACCTACCTACCTGTAGATACCAATACCAGCAATGAGGCTTCAACGACATTACTGAAGTCTGTAAATGAAGGCAGAAGTGTAACAAACTTAACAAACAACACTTTTGTACCAATATCAGTACCAATAGACCAAATAAGGACACATTCAAGTCCAAACCATCAAAACCAGATCCTTGAAAATGTAGGTTATACCAAACCAAACTACTATGATGGCAGTGCTGACTGGTCAGACTATATTGTGCATTTTGAAACGGTTTCAAAACTTAACCAGTGGTCAGAAAATATTAAGAAACTTAAACTTATTTCCTGTATGCAAGGTCCTGCTCTAGCTGTTGTGGCAGATATCAATAATGAGAACCTGCTTTCATATGACCAATTAAAAACTGTTCTTACCAAAAGATTTGCACCAGAAAACCAAACAGAAATGTACAGATCTCAACTTGATGCTCGTATTCGACGAAAAAGTGAATCTTTGCCAGAACTAGCACAAGATATCAAGCGCCTTGTAAGACTGGCTTACCCTTCTGCTCCACAGGATGTCAGGGATAATATAGGTTACAAAGCCTTCAGGGATGCTCTAAATGATCATGACCTTGAATGGGCAATATGCCAAGCTAACATGGATACCATGGATGAGGCGTTGAATCTTGCATTGAGATATGAAGCCTTTCACTCAAACAGGAAAAGACCATCACTTAGATATCAAGCCCAAGACAAGGGCACCAATAAAGAACCAAACCAAGATAAAAGAAAACCTGTAAGGTGTTTTTATTGCGAAAAATTGGGCCACACCGCAAAAGTGTGCAGAAAGAGATTAACTGACCAAAAAAGTACCTTAAATGAGATTAAGGTTAAAACAACTGACTTTGATTTTAGGGACAGGGGAGACAATCAAAATAACCAGGGAAACTTTTAAATGCTGAAAGTGTGGGTCATCTTTCAGCTACAGTTGAGAATATTAATCAAAGACCCATTTTATTTCAAATGAAAGGCAACAGTCATGAAGGCCTATTCATTACAGTTGATATGCATAATCAAGATATACATTGTCTGATTGATACTGGTTCCACTATGAGTGTTGTACATAGTTCTATTTTTTACAAGTTTCCTAATTATATCAAAAGACATCTGGTACCCTATAATTGCAGTCTGCGTATGGCCAATGGGAGCCCAGTCAAACCACTAGGTAGCCTCACAGTCCCTTTGAAATTCAGTGACCAAGTTATATACCAAGATATGATAGTAGCAGACATAGAAATACCAGCAGTACTTGGATATGACTTTATGTCAAAGAATAATTGTACAATTAATATAAAGACACAAACCATTGTAGTCAACAACCAAACAGTAATCTGCAAATTGGAGAGCCAATTACCAAATTTGTTTAGAATAACAGTAGAAAAAGATGTTGTAATACCTGCTAGGTCAGAAATGATAATCCATGGTAAACCAGTACAGAATCCAACAAATGATACCCTGATGGTTATAGATTCAACCACAGAGTCTCTCCATTCTAAAGGGGTACTGATTGCAAAGTCAATTTGCACAGCTGGACAACATGGAATACCACTTCGAGTTATAAATATAAGTGACCAACCCCAAACCATTTTCAAAAATACATTTGCTGCGACAGCTGAGTCAATAAGTGAGCAGAATATACTGAATAATAATGATGAAAACCCCATGCATAAATCTAGTACCTCCTTATTTGAGGATTTATTGCACAGATGCAAAGATAACCTGACTACAGAACAATACCAAATTGTACAAGACCTGCTTAATAAGAACAAACCCGTATTTTCTATGTCAAAGTATGACATAGGTTTGACCAATGTTGTCAGACACAAAATTAATACCAATGACGCACAACCCATTAAACAACCACTAAGACGTCTTCCTGTGTCTCAAAGAAAAGAAGTTGAAAATGAGTTACAGAAAATGCTGGACCATGGCATAATTAAACCAAGCCAGTCACCCTGGAGTAGTCCTCTGGTTGTGGTACGTAAAGCAGACTCTTCATTAAGACTATGTGTAGACTTCAGGAAAATCAATGCTGTAACTGTCAAAGACTCTTATCCATTACCCAGAATTGATGATTCTCTGGATGCTCTAAGAGGAAATACTTGGTTTAGTACCATTGACCTGACCAGTGGCTATTATCAATGTGCCATGGACTTGAATGATGGACCTAAGACTGCTTTTGCCACTGCTAAAGGATTATTTGAATTTAACCGTATGCCATTTGGACTCTCAAATGCTGGTGCTACATTTGAAAGATTAATGGAAAGTGTTTTAGCTGGCCTCCAGTGGGAGATTTGCCTTGTTTACCTAGATGATATTATTGTATTTTCTCAAACCTTTGATGAACATGTTGATAGACTTCAAAGTGTTTTTAACAGGCTTAATAGGGCAGGTCTAAAAATAGCACCAAAGAAATGTCATTTCTTTCAAAAAGAGGTAAAATTTTTAGGACATGTTGTGAGTAGCTCTGGAATTTTACCAGACCCTTCGAAAGTGGAGGCAATAGCAAATTGGCCTGTCCCTTATAATGTTAAACATGTAAGAGCATTTTTGGGTACCTGTTCATACTATAGGAAATTTATAAAAGATTTTTCTAAAATTGCCAAACCTTTACACCAGTTGACAGAAAAGAATGTTCTTTTTAAATGGACAAATGAATGTGAAGATGCTTTTCGTACTTTAAAGCAAGCTCTGACCATGAGCCCAGTATTGATTTATCCATCAATGGATAAAGAATTTATTTTAGACACCGATGCCAGTGGCACGGGTATAGGAGCAGTTTTGTCCCAAATAGGAGATGATGGTAGGGAACATGTAATAGCTTATTATAGCCAAACCCTTAGTAAAACTGAACGTCAATACTGTGTTACCAGACAAGAGCTCTTAGCTATAATTAGAGCTGTAAAACACTTTCACCATTATTTATATGGTGTACATTTTGTAATTAGAACTGACCATGGTGCTTTAACATGGCTGACCAATTTTAAAAACCCAGAGGGACAGTTAGCCAGGTGGCTAGAAATCCTAGGGACCTATAATTATGTTATAAAATATAGGGCGGGTTTAAAACACAACAATGCTGATGGACTATCCCGTCGACCTTGTAACAATTGTAAGCACTGTGACCCAAAAGATGGTGCAAACCACAGCCAAGACCATACCTGTCCCAAAACCAGGGCAATTTCATGTAAATATAACAAACCAGATGATGTTGAACCAACCGAAATTTCTACCAACTGGGTAAATAGTAAACCCAAATCAGCTTTAAAAGAAGCTCAGGAAAATGATCCTGTTTTAAAAATTGTAATTTCATGGCTGAAAAATAATAGAAGGCCTAAATGGCAAGAAATATCACATTTAAGTAAGACACACAAAGCTTATTGGGCCCAGTGGCAGCGTCTTGTAGTAGAAGATGGAATTTTATATAGGAAATGGTTGAATACTTCTACAAATGAAACTGTTTTGCAATATGTATTACCCATTTGCTTTCGTAAAGAAGTTTTAAAAATGCTCCATAGTGACCCTTTAGCAGGTCATATGGGAATAGCTAGAACCACAGCAAGATTGAGACACTTATTTTATTGGGTTGGTTATCATGATTTTATAGAAAGGTATTGTAAACAATGTTTAGAATGTCAAAAACGAAAAGGACTATCTCGATCTACCAGAGGGGCCATGAAAACCTATGTAGTGGGTGAGACAATGGACAGGGTAGCATTGGACATCTTAGGTCCAGTTCCTCAAACCTATAATGGGAATAAATACTTATTAGTTGTGACAGATTATTTTACCCGTTTTGCAGAGGCTTATGCTTTAACAGATATTACTGCTCAAACCATTGCAGAAAAACTAGTTTGTGAATTTATATGTCGCTATGGTGTACCTACCCAGATACATACGGACCAAGGAGTTCAGTTTACTTCACAAATATTTATGGAATTGTGCAAAACCCTGCACATTGACAAAACAAGAAACAGTCCTTTCCACCCTCAAAGTTCAGGTTTGGTGGAAAAATTGAACAATACTATAGAGGATATGTTGAGTAAATTTGTGGCCAAAAACCAGCGAGACTGGGACCAGTATTTACCTTTTGTTATGGCTGCGTATAGATCTTCGCCCCAAGAAACACTGGGGGAATCACCAAATTTTATGATGTTTGGCCGTGAGGTTCAAATGCCCATTGATCTTATCTATGGTAAAACAGTTCATGAGTCTCAGACTGTACCTGAATATGTAAATAAATTAACAAACCGTATGAACCGAGTCCATGACATAGTAAGAGACAGGCTGATAAAAGCCAGTGAAAAACAAAAGAAGCGTTATGACCTTACCTGTCATACCAGACAATACAAACCTGGGGAGGGGGTTTTACTGAATGACAGCAAGAGATATAAGGGTAGGAGTCCAAAATTACAGTTTAGATGGGAAGGTCCCTATACCATTGTCTGTGCATTGTCTGATGTATTATACAGAATACAGAAAGGCCCCAAGACCCAATCAAAAGTAGTACATATAAATAGATTAAAACCATATGTAGGGAATCTAAAGAGGTGGTACCAACCTCTAGGTGAACCAGCCAGTCATACTAGGGGGAAAGCAAACCAGAATAAACAGACGGACCAGACAGATTAATTGTTAATTTATATGTTTATATGTATATATATATATATATATATATTACATACCATTGTGTGATTATTAATGAATATTGATACATGTATGAGTATATTGACTGTGTTACCAGCAGTCATTTGACTTATTGATATTTGTGCATACCTACCAAGTATGTGAACATTTATACAAAATGTTCATCAAAAGTTTCAGAATGTTAGCACTATGACCAAGTGTTTTGTTATTGTTTTTACCATATATATATCTTGCAAATTTGTGTGAACTTACCTTTAATACCATGCCAGGGACCAATGAAAACTTGATGATGTCATGATCCATAAACCAAGTTAATACCGTTAAATGGTACAACCCTACTTGGAATTACCTACCTTCAACTCGCACCCAACATTTAACTAGTATAATAGTATATACCTACCTTTTATATGTGTACTTTGTACATTTGACTTATGAGTCCCTTATTTATATTTCACAGAATGTATCAACCAACATGGGTGGATCAGTGCCAGGAGTGTGGGAAGAGGTTCCCAAATAAAGCTAAACTTCAAAAACACCAGCGGCATATGCATGGGAATCGTATGTACTGTAGATATGAGGGATGTGGTTGGTCTTGCTCCACTTATGATAGCTATAGGCTCAGAAACCATGAACTGAGAAAACATTGCAGGTTGACATTCACACCGGCGGAGACCCCAAGAGTCACCAATTGTATGCCATCTACTATTACAAAACCATTGCTGCCACTCGATGACAATACCAAGCAACAACTTGAGGAATGGGACAAAAATATGCCGGATTTTGCGGAAATGTTCAGAAGGTCGCCAACCACTCCATCTCCGATGAGGCGATTATTAGAAGAGGGAGATAAGGAGAATGAATTACCAGATGAACTCGTTCTTATACCATCAGATGACCTCTTTTCTAAATATCTTACACCAGCAATGTCACCAGTCAAGACCACAGGACCTACATGTATTGAACAGTATTCTCCAACAGACCTTCCCTTCCTTACAGAGCACAGAAAAGAAATTCAGAAACAACCAACAGCTCTCGACCTGCATATATCCTCACCATCCAGTATAACAGACCCAGTTACAGCAGAACCACAGCCTATAGACCTGTCCACCACAAAACCATTAGTCAACCAAGTTCCAGAATTAGCTCACACTTTATCTCGACCAGAACCCCAAATCTTACCAGACATACCATTAGACTTATCGATTAAGAAGCCCTCCAGTGACCCAGGATTAATGACCACAGAATGTATTCCCAGTAGTGAACCAACCGAGAAGTGGAAATTGTACCCTATTGATACCAAGCCCCAGACCAAGTATTATGAAGACATGTGCATGGACCCTCGTTTATTTTTTGCAGGTGCACCCTCATCTTATATGACACATCCCCTGGCCAAGACCCTACAAGAGAAAATAAACCTTTGCAGACGAAACCAGCAGTCTCGTTACCAGAGGCGACTGGTACCTGTTGGTGTTAAAATGATTGTTAAAGAAGAAAGATGTTACCTGCCTGATGGGACAATCATGGAATTAAGAGACATCTGGACAAGCGTCGAAGGCTCCCCGGAAGATTGATTATGTAGTTTTTTTAGGTATAGGTAATAGGTAGGCTCTGTCCTTAGGTAGGTGTCCCCTTTTTAGTTCGAGGACGAACTTTCCCTGGGTGGGGGGTAGTGTTACAGTTAGGTGCTAAGTGTATAGGATTGTATTGTGTAAATGTATTTCTATCTAGTCACTATCGCACATTTTACTTTCATTTTCAATGCTATTTTTATCGCGCCATCGTGGGCCGGTGCTAAGTGACAATCTACGTGCGGTTGCTGAGCTGATGAACATTATATGTTATTGTTTCTATTTCAGGTATCGCGTTCGTGATACTTTATATTGTTTGTAAATATTGTTGTTATACTTTATGGGAAATTGTTAGGATGAAGTTCGTCTCTCATTGTTTGACCAAAGGGGGGTCCCCCATCCCTTCCCAGCTTTAGTTCTCCTAATATCCCGCTTGTCCCACAGTCTTACCTTTTAATTGCATTATTGTAGGATTGATATATTGTAACTGGGTCCATTTTATGTAAAGGATAGGTTCTGTTAAGCCCAAATCTCCCTTTTTTCCTCGTCATGTATTTCCATTTTATGTATACCGCCATGACCCGATGTTTACGTCAACAGCGCATGTGTTCCGGATATTGATTAATGTGACCTCTGAACTTGTGGGCGGAACCAATCAAGTATTCTAATTTGACCCACATTTTCCATAGAAACAGTGGGCCGTGGGCAAATACTATAAAAGCTCGTACCATCGTCTGCTCAAGAAGATTGTGGCTCACCGCAGGGATTAGAATATTTTTGGACCCTGATTAGCAAACCAGAGCGTTACACCCGCAATCGTTTCTAAAACCGCTACCAGGTTTACCTGAGTACGTTCCCCTGTTATTGTTTACCTATTGTTGACCTGACCTGATATTTTTACTACGTTTTACTATAACATTAGCATATTTCCCACGCCCACACTTATCCGTAGGGAGGGTCCCTGTTACGTTTTTACGCTCTGGGGGAATTTATTATGATTGTTATTATACTGAAAATAAATAATATGTTATATTTGAGATATTAGTCTCTGTTATCTATGGTACAAATACTTAAGTGAGAGTCCAACAAGATTATAGACTATTGTATAGTTACAAACCAGTAGCCCTTAGCATACCGCTCGTACCACACATGCTACCAGTGTGTTTTACCAGTTAATATTTAACTAACCCGTTACCAGGGTATAGAGTTTCACCACATACACTCACACCCGGGGCAACATTTTGATTGGTTCCGCCCACAAGTTCAGAGGTCACATTAATCAATATCCGGAACACATGCGCTGTTGACGTAAACATCGGGTCATGGCGGTATACATAAAATGGAAATACATGACGAGGAAAAAAGGGAGATTTGGGCTTAACAGAACCTATCCTTTACATAAAATGGACCCAGTTACAATATATCAATCCTACAATAATGCAATTAAAAGGTAAGACTGTGGGACAAGCGGGATATTAGGAGAACTAAAGCTGGGAAGGGATGGGGGACCCCCCTTTGGTCAAACAATGAGAGACGAACTTCATCCTAACAATTTCCCATAAAGTATAACAACAATATTTACAAACAATATAAAGTATCACGAACGCGATACCTGAAATAGAAACAATAACATATAATGTTCATCAGCTCAGCAACCGCACGTAGATTGTCACTTAGCACCGGCCCACGATGGCGCGATAAAAATAGCATTGAAAATGAAAGTAAAATGTGCGATAGTGACTAGATAGAAATACATTTACACAATACAATCCTATACACTTAGCACCTAACTGTAACAGTACCTAGCCATCATGATACAAACATACAATGGTAGGACCTAAAAGTACCTAGCCATCATGATACAAAAATACAATGGTAGGACCTAAAAGTACCTAACTATCATGACACAAACATACAATGGTAGGACCTAAAAGTACCTAGCCATCATGATACAAAAATACAATGGTAGGACCTAAAAGTACCTAGCCATCATGACACAAACATACAATGGTAGGACCTAAAAGTACCCAACCATTATGACACAAACATACAATGGTAGGACCTAAAAGTACCTAGCCATCATGATACAAACATACAATGGTAGGACCTAAAAATACATAGCCATCATGATACAAACATAAAATGATAGGACCTAAAAGTACCTAGCCATCATGATACAAACATACATGAAAATTACTTTTGAATCTGATCATGCATGTAATACTGCGATGAAAAAAAGTTCTAAAACAATAAGCTGCCACAAGTTAAGATAATCTTGTCTGAATTATTATATAACCTCCAATTGCAGTCAAATATTATGTTATCAGTCACGAAATCTGCTGTGTTGTTTGTGTTATTTCTATAGTGAATCGTTATACGTCGGCCATAGCTTTGGTCTCATCATTCTTTGGCACTATCGTGCTACAAAATCCATTGACACAAAACGTGTTTTAGAAATAAAACAAACAGAATGACACGCGTTAATGATCCTTACGCAGATATCACTGTATACTTTGTTTTTATGGTTCTCTCTATATATGATACATATGTAATAAAACCGATCAATTATACGATACTATTTAAACCTAAGACAACGAATTTTAATTAGTTATTCAATACATATTTTTAAACAGAAAATACAATGGTCACCCAAATGTACATGTCCCGAAACAAATTAATCATACGATTGAATACATCTTTTATCGGTGATCATTAATTAAATTAATTAGTCTTGACCTTTTTAACTTTGGCAGAATAAAACAAGTACTAGTTTAAACAAAGAAAACATCTCGATGTACCAACAAGTTCAAGCCAAAATCGGGTATTACCCAAAATAAGTGCAGTTGACATTAGTCACAAGGTTTGGCAATGTAATCATTTGTTCAAAGAACGAACCTTTTTTATTTGAAACAAACATCAATAGGATTTTTATCAAATCTTTAACCAGACAAAATCATTAAAGTATCCATTGTACATTTGTTTTTCTTGGTCACTTGTATAGTTCGTTGTTTTGGCCTTATCTGGTGTGATCTAGATAGAATTATCAAATGAACATGTTAAATATATATAAATACTATATACCCAGATGCTGCTTCAATATATTTCTGCAAAATAAGAATACAAAAAAAGAGAAACATCGAACGTATACTAGTTTATTGTACATTTGCTATTACATATTCTTGTGCATGTTGTCCAATTGTGGATTATTTATATTCTTTTTATCTTTAATTAAAGTCGCTATAACAGTAACTTATTTAAATGGATATGACCTATTTTAACCCAATGTCTTTTGTACGTCATTACAATTAAATTGATAAAAAAAATTAGTAATCTGATTACCAGACAGCACGTAAAGTAAGACCTGTTTTAAAAGATTATTCATTTACTAAAATACATAGATAAAATGGCAGCCTTAAAAAAGACCATGTTTGTTCTAGTGGGGTGTTTGTTATTTGTTCCTCAGACTGTGGACAGTATAACTACGGCAACCGACTGGTATTTCTTTCACAATAAGATATTTGCTAAATATGAGAAATTAACTTTTCCTATGAATAATCAGTCTGGAATACTACCAGTAACGATTTCCATGAAACTGGACAATATTCAGGAATTCTCGGACACCGACGGAACGATAACCTTGGTTGGGAACTTTATTATTAGATGGAAAAGTGAAGTGTTAACATGGTCGGAGAAACCCGTGGGAGTTTCGGATAAGATAACGACAACAAAAATTCCTCGAGCTGATCTCTGGTATCCGCCAATTTATGTATACAATGGAATAGACAAACTTTCTGTTGTGGGAACAGACAACGATCTCATTGATGTTACCTTTGACGGCACGCAAGTTTGGAAACCCGCTTTTATTCTGAAAGCCGGATGTGACGTCAATATCGAGATGTTCCCGTTCGATTCTCAGTCATGTTCATTTGATATGTCTTATCTGGATTATGGAACTGACGAAATGATGCTTTCAGCAAACGTTACTAGCTTAGATACCACAGATTTCATTGAAAATGGTATTTGGTCGATGAATTCTACATCCGTCAGCACTAAGACCACGAGTACGGCTTCTATCGTCTCATTTACCGTTCATCTCACGCGACGTTCAAAATACTTTGTTATTGTATTAGCAGCGCCAATATTATTACTAGGAATCATAAACGGATTTGCTTTCCTCATGCCAATAGACCATGGAAGAGTTGGATTTGCTATGACAGTCTACCTTACGTTTTCTGTGTTTCTAACTGTTATTGGCGGCAATCTACCTAAAACTTCCAACCCCATGTCAATTCTGTCTCTGTACATTGTGATTCTAATGGGCTTCAGTGGGGTAATCACACTTATCTCCATATTTACTGTTCGACAACATCTTAAAACACTTGACCTTAAGGTACCTAGTGTTGTTTCGTTTATTGTAGGTTTCTTCTGCTGTATGGTATGTCGCTGTGAGAGAGAAAAGAAAACACAAATACACCCGGACAATATATCCATTTCTTCATACGACTTCGAGAACAATAGGCGTAAAATGGACGTTTACTATCTTCCTCAAGAAAACAAATTTGGTGTATCGAACGTAAAATGGGACAGATGGAAAACATCAGATGACATCGAAGAACCACCACCTTACACGAAAAGAGTGACATGCGCAGAACGTTGTTGGTTTTGTAGAGTTCCAGAAGAAATGACGTGGAGTATCGCAGCCAAATCATTAGACTATTTACTATTTCTTCTAACTATTGCTGTACATGGTTATCTTGCTTACACCTATCTAAATCCAATGCTGAAACAGGCTGGGTATGTTTGAACATTGTTGCAAAGTGTACAGCTGAAGCAGGCTGGTTATGTCGGAACATGTGTGTCTTAGTGTACATATGTAATTCACTACAAAATTTTGTTCGTTTCTTGTGTGAACGAATTAAATGTAAAAGTACTATATAGTGTCTCTTTAATATAACCCAAAATTAATACATGCAAATGTCTGCGATCCACCATTGGATTATATTCTTTAATAGCGTTAAAAATATTAAAAGGATGTCACGTTTTCATTTACCATTAAACACAAAACATAAATTATGCTAATACATGTACACTAAAATAAACAAGTATACTGAATTTAGAAAGCGTCTGAACATGTGCAAACTGGGAATGGCTAGAAAAACCAATAAATTATTAATACCTACCTACCTAGTCCTTGTTATGCCCGGGTCACATAGGGCAAGGACTAGAGTTTTCCACTTCTCTCTGTCTTGAGCTGTCTGCTCTAATTCTCCCCAAGTTAGCTGATGTTCTTTGATTTCTTTTTTAATTGTTCATCTCCAGGTGTTTTTATCTACCTTGTTTTCGCTTACCTTCTGGTGTCCATCTGAGCGCTATTCTAGATGTGTTACTGGTTTGTTTTCTTAGTGCGTGTCCTAAATTATTAATGGTCTGTCCAAAACAAAACGGCATTTAGTTCTCAGCTGAAATTTCAGCCAGAGGTAAATTGAACACATTAAAACATATGAGACTATTTTTGTTCTGATCGAGTATTTTTTTAAAACAAAAGGTAAAGTAAATAGTCACCAACGTGCTCATTCAGAAGGAACCAGGTTGCCGTTTCATAAAGCGATCGTTAGCTTAACGTGCACGTTATCCCATTTAAATTGCATGGGATAACGAGTACGTTAATTAGCGATCGCTTTATGAAAATGCACCCAGTTCTTGGACCAATGCCCAGCATCTGCGAAATTATAAAGATTTTTTCAAATGGGTACGAAGTTCATATAAAATTCGTTTATATTGTTAACAATATTTAATACATAAGTTCATGTTTCCCGCTTAGGTTATTATTGTCTATGGCTAGACCAACTTGCATTGGACTACATGACAATGTATCGACAATGTATCGATAATGCTGTACAACATATCGTCAACAATGCTGTACAATATATCGTCAACAATGCTGTACTATGTATCGATAATGAATCGACAATGCTGTACAATGTATCGACAATGGACGACAATGTATCGACAATGCTGTACAATGTATCGACAATGCTGTACAATGTATCGACAATGTTATACAAGGTATCGACAATCCTGTACAATGTATGGACAATGTTTCGGCAATTCTGTATAATTTATCGACAATGTTATACAAGGTATCGACAATGCTGTAAAATGTATTGACAATGCTGTACCATGTATTGACCATGTTATACAAGGTATCGACAATGCTGTACAATGTATCGACAATGGACGACAATGTATCGACAATGCTGTACAATATATCGTCAACAATGCTGTACAATATATCGTCAACAATGCTGTACTATGTATCGATAATGAATCGACAATGCTGTACAATGTATCGACAATGGACGACAATGTATCGACAATGCTGTACAATGTATCGACAATGTTATACAAGGTATCGACAATCCTGTACAATGTATGGACAATGTTTCGGCAATTCTGTATAATTTATCGACAATGTTATACAAGGTATCGACAATGCTGTACAATGTATTGACAATGCTGTACCATGTATCGACCATGTTATACAAGGTATCGACAATGCTGTACAATGTATCGACAATGCTGTACAATGTATCGACAATGTTATACAAGGTATCGACAATCCTGTACAATGTATGGACAATGTTTCGGCAATTCTGTATAATTTATCGACAATGTTATACAAGGTATCGACAATACTGTACAATGTATTGACAATGCTGTACCATGTATCGACCATGTTATACAAGGTATCGACAATGCTGTACAATGTATCGACAATGCTGTACAATGTATCGACAATGCTGTACAATGTATCGACAATGTTATACAAGGTATCGACAATCCTGTACAATGTATGGACAATGTTTCGGCAATTCTGTATAATTTGTCGACAATGTTATACAAGGTATCGACAATGCTGTACAATGTATTGACAATGCTGTACCATGTATCGACCATGTTATACAAGGTATCGACAATGCTGTACAATGTATCGACAATGTTTCGGCAATTCTGTATTATTTATTGACAATGTTATACAAGGTATCGACAATGCTGTACAATGTATCGACAATGTTATACTAGTTATCGACAATGCTGGTACAAGGATTCATCTTACCTAATAGCTCCAGTACCAATATTTATTTGTTTCCTTCTAAATGGCGAGTTCAACTAAATTAGTTGAGTTTTCACTGTTTTAATTCCACAGTGCTAAGTTTAAGGGACTATACGTATCTGTTCTGTTACGCAATAATGAGAAATCAAACATGGACGATGCTTGATTGATTGATGTTAACCCCTTTAGACCACGATCACAGATAGATGATGATTTAAGCTGTGATAAGCCATAAAATCGGCTCTAAATGGAGGTATAGATGATAAGAACAAGATTGGCAGATAATTTCTTTTATTGGTGTATTTGCCATGATGAGAGAAACGCTGTGCCTGTATAGTCAGTGCTCTCGTTTTAGCATTCATTGGTCGCTTTTCGGCTATTGATATACAATTTGTCTTATCCATTAGCGCTAATGAGTAAGATTGAGCTTTCGACATTTTTTATTTTGATAAACCCGTATATAAATCTATTTGTTTTACAAGTACCATAAAACATAATTCAATAATGGAATAAATCACACTCTATAGCTAATATGAGTCTGAGATACAGGGCCGAAGGTAGGAGGTAAAAAAATCAAAAATTGTTTCGTCTGTTTCGTTCGTTGTTTTACAGGACCCGTTTCAAGCTTAAAAACCAGGATTGAAATATTAAAATCAATTTAATGAGTATTTATAAGTCATGTGTAAAAAAGGTGCGCATAATTTTGAGTGTATAGGTTTTCTGTTCTCAGTGCATAATTTTCAGTTATGAGTGCATATTTTAATTTTGAATGCGAAATTTAAAATTTTGAGTGTATATTTTAATGTTGAGTGCGTAATTAAAAATTTTGAGTGCGTAATTAAAAAATTTTGAGTGTGTAATCTGTGATATTTTGAATCATACTTTTGACGAGAACGGCGTGCCATATTAACCTGTATAATGCATTATTTCATGGCTAAGTTTTTTCTGACAATGACGGATTAACATGCTTTGTGAGCCTCTGGTTTTATTACAACAAAGAATTATCGATGGCCGGTCTAGGAAATAATAAAAGGGTGCAGAACAATGATTTACAAAATTAAAGGTAAAAGATAACAACGATGGATTTTTTTAAAATTCTGAGAGCTGTTTACATAAATAAAACATAGTAAAGTGATTACTAGTATTGTTTCCAACAGTCATTTTAATCATTGTGATTGTGAACAGATATAGGCAGATTTAAATCATAATTTCAAAATTGACCAGGAATCGCTAAAACGTACGTGATGTTAAGGTCTCATGAGACACGATGAAAATATTTATAACGCTTATGGAGACAGCTAGATTGTACTTCGCAAATCAAAGAAGCAAATAAATGTTTTATTTCTAGATATTGAGATTCACTCTACAAGCCTCCAAACTAGAAAAAACGTACCAATGCAGTAATGTTAATAGATGGTATCTACTCTTATAGGCCGGAGTTCATATCTTTGGGAAGTATCTATTGACAATTCCACAATATAGCAATTAAATTACTGTAACATTTACAACTTGTGCTACCATCCGTATCGATTGTTTGATTGGTCAGAGATAATTTGCAATGTTTTAAAATAAAATAAAATGTTTAATTGTTCTATCACCTCCGAATATAACAATTATATCGAAAAACAAACTTGTCATTGACAAAGTGATATAATTTGAATGAGGGAGAACGAAATATATTTTAGATGCAAAACTGAAGTATCAACATAATGGACTTAATGAAGATTGTTTTACTTATTTCGGTGTTTATAGCGGGGGCCGAGGCCATTACGTGTCGATCAAGTGGTAATAGTGGAAATACTAAAGCAAATGAAAATGCAAATGAGAATGCCAATAAAAATAAGGAAACATCGTCAGAGTCAAATTGTACTTATATATGTACAGTAAACACTAATATAGTATCAAACACGCAGTATGAACTTTTTATAGCGAATACTTTTACAGGAAGTAGTGCTTCGTACAATAATCTTATTCCTCCGGTTAACAAGTCCGTCATCAACGTAAATATATCTTTTAGTTTGTTACAAGTTGTGAACTTTGATGAAGTAGCGGGTACTTTAGAAGTTGTTGGATTTCTAGAAATTCAATGGTACGATATATTAATAGACGACTCTTTCGACGAGGTTGACCACGGAAGTTTGACAAAGTTTCTTATTCCAGAGGATTATGTCTGGAAACCGCCCGTATCAGTCTTTAACTCGGTAAAAGCAATTAAACCCATTTCCGATTCTACATATAAGGTCCGTGTTTCGATGGGATATACCACTTGTGTCCTAAACGATAGCGACACAGGTTCAATAACCACCACTAGAATTCGACAAATACCAACGATTACTTGGAAACCTGGAATAAATTCAAAGACGGCATGCAAAGTTGACGTGACTAATTACCCATTTGACTCGCAAGAATGCATAATTAAGTTTGTACCATTAGGTCATCCAAGTACCGAAGTGAAATTTACAGCCATGCACCCAACAATCAATTTGACTGATTATCAAGAAAACAGTGAGTGGACTTTGGACGACACAGCAGTCGAAGTGGAAGAAATAGACGGAGCCTCTTACGCCATACTTAAACTAAAATTTACTCGAAGACCCTTGTATAGTGTGATTAATCTTGTCACACCTATACTTATACTAGCTGTTATAAGCACTCTGGTTTTTTTCTTACCCGGAAATTCAGGCGAGCGAATTGGTTACTCAGTCACAGCGTTCCTGACTTTTGCTGTTTATCTGACTATGATATCGGACAATTTACCGAAGACATCCGATCCAATGTCAACTTTATGTTACTTCTTGATGTGTATGGTGTCCATCAGTGCTGGAACAGCATTGGTAACTATATTCACGTTGAGAGTATTTCACAAGGACGAAAAAACAACCGTTCCTGTGTGGCTATCTAATTTAGTTGGTTGTCTTAACTGTAGGGTTTGTTGTCAAGATGAATTTGAAGATAACGAATACCCTTCCTTTGAACTTCAAAAACGAGGCATAACAGATACCAGAAGTGTAGTTACATCAGATTCGGAAGATGAACCGGAACGAAAATGGGGAGTTGACTGGAAGCTTGTTGCCTCGACTTTAGATATGTTCTTCTTACTGATTTTTTGTGGACTGAATGCAGTTGTTTGCATAGTGTTTCTTGCACCGCTGTTAGAACAATGGAATGTTCTTCAATAACAATACTAATGTCTACCAACATGTCTGTGTTTTATTAAATAAAAGTGTTATCTGCTATATTGAATAGTATACCTTTATATATGTTCTGATGAGATTAGACTGAATCCCATTTCTTGACCATCAGAGTTCCCCTGTGTGTTCGCGGATTGCGGCTAGGGAAGCCCTATTGTTTGGAGGGGGTGGGGAAGCCCTATTGTTTGGAGGGGGTGGTCAGGTTATTATCCGTAAAGCCTCATAAGTAAGGTGTATTAAGATTGCCGCGCTTACGGCACAATAGACCCCTTTTTGTTGCTGAAATATAGATCGGTACACTTAAATCAAACTTTCCTTTACTCAGTCAATCAATCAATAAAATCAATTAACCAATCAACCAATCTTATTGTCTGTCTTTTTACATGTAATATTATTCATGGTCAGTGTGCTTTGGTAAAATATTTAAAAAAATGTTTGAACGAAAATGAAAAGCGAATACAGAATACACACTTATACACATGACGACTGACGAAAGGAAACAATACTCAAGCACACTCCTGGATGATTTGAAAAGATGCAAATTATTCTATATGAATAGCTGGCTTCGGGAAATTGAACTTATTCAAAACAAATAACTACAATTAATTTGATTAAATGTGGCTTTGTAGTACAGAGCATGAGGCTGCAGTTTAATATGACTGACCCATATTAAATATATGTTAACTTTTATTAGTTAAATATTGTGTAATTAGGAGAACTCGCACTTGTGAATGTTACAGGAAAATATACAGATATTTAATCAATCGCCTAATTCCGCCACCCTAGCGACCTCTTACCTTAATGTAAACTGATTTTTAAGCAGAATAAAACTACTGCCTTGTTATTACAGATTACAGAAATTTGTTATTTCATTTAGCATGCGTAGAACTAGAAGTAAATTGAAGAAAATGAACAGTATAATACAGAAACGACTTAAATAAAGCTGTAGATCTATGTTCCTGTATAGTGAAGAATTATTTAATCAACGGGTGTGTGCAATTATAAATATATTTATCCATCTATAGTAATGCAAATTATTTATTTGTGAGTTTACAGGTGAAAGCAACGCACAAGAGTACCCGGGGTATAGAACTTCAATGAAGTGTGTAAATAGAGCCAAAAGTTATCTCGCAAACATTGCACACATTTTATAAAATTAGTCAAGACTTTGAATAACTGTTAATGCCTTTAAAATTTTTCCATTTTTTTTTGTCAAATGAATAACAACATGTAAACAATTTTTAGATACCCGCTTGTAAAAGCAGTAACATGGCTCTTTCTGGCTTACTCCGTGTTTTCTATTTTAATCACCACTATGCATCAAATCAAATGCACAATCACAAACATTTAATGGTTATTGTATATAGAGAGCTGTGAAATATGTTAAACATGCTGAAGTCCAGCACAAAATGCCCCCAGAATGGTTCCAACCCACAACCTCAGCGTTGATCAATGGAAGATGACTGAACTACAATAAGAAATCGGGCATCGATGCCCTTCATCTTCTTTTGATCACGTGCCTGTCAACACTGCATTTGCGGGTCCGATCCTTATCACGGGCAAGGTGTGCCCAACTCTAACCTTAATTGACAAGAGTTGCCTGTTTTCCCGCCAAATGTCGGAGGTTTTTACCAGGTACTCCGGTTTCTCCCCAATACAACTTGACGGCATGATAAAGCTAAACAAAATTCTTAAAATGGCGGCTACCGCAAACAAAACAAAAACAATAGGGTATCAGAATATAAATTTTATAAGGAAGTTTTCGTTAAACAATACTTTACGCGTTTTTTTTTCAACCGTGTTTATCCCCAAATTCATTTAGGAAGAATCACTGTCGCAAATGAATTTTCAGTCCAGAAAGGGTGCTTACACAACGTTAAACACAAATCAGTTAATCACGGAAATCGCATAATTTTATAAGTTTACTGTTAATTATTTTTTAATTATCTTGTATCATTTTTTCTAAACATTTTTCTAAAAATGTATTAGTAACGTCAGCATGTTAAATATGTCATATATTTGTTAACAAAGTTCTGGAATATATTTTGTTTCTAGCACCTCTGCAGAGACTAGGACTTTAAATATTAACGCGTAATGTTGAGAGGTTAAAAAGTTTATATGTTTGTATTTATTATTACCTTCTTAATTAAATATTCATGCGTGCGTGAAGCTTCGATTTAATCAAAAACTGATACATGAATATTACATTGATTTGGGCGTTTGTATATTTAGTTAAACCATTTACGAAAACATGTCGGCGTGAACAATTAAAACCTATTCGTAATCCACAGTAAGTTGGTTGATTCAAAAATAATGGCCGCTACAATTATCTTTGTGTTGATGCTAACATTAGTCAAAAGTTCTGTGCAAACTTGTACACAATGTTCGTCCCAGGTTATTCCAACGGCTACACACGTGAAGAAACTGATGAACGCATTATTTCTAAAATCTTACAACAAAGATGTCATCCCAATGTTGTGGAACAATGAAACTTTGTTCCTGGATCTACAGCTTAGTATGATACAAATACCAGAATTTGATGAGGTGGCTGGTACCATCTCCTTGATTGCTAAAATGAAAGTCAGATGGATGGACGAGTATATAATTCTAAACTATCTGCCAAAGACACACTACTTAATGGAAATCGTTCTTCAGTCTGATGATGTTTGGCTTCCGCCAGTTACTGTTTTCAATTCAGTTGAAAGTATAACGCCTCTTATGAAAGGAGGTTACGATATTACATTGACTCTAACCAATGGTCAAATGGACATAAACATAGGAATTGTTACCAAAACTGGCTGTGTGGTGGATACAACAAACTTTCCTTTCGACGAGCAAAAATGTAAAATAATGTTTACGCCATGGGGATATCAGAGTCATGAAGTGGACTTTGCTCCAACAACTACTTATGCACGTACAGATCAGTTTATGGAAAACCAGGAATGGGAGCTAGGCCAGACATCCCTAAATACGACAATTCAAGCAAATCGATCCATTCTTACTTTCACCATTACCTTGATTAGACGACCAATTTATTTTATGATTAACATGATTATTCCAGTCGTTCTTCTTGGTGTGCTGAACTCTTTGTCGTTTGTGCTGCCACCTTCTTCCGGTGAAAGAATGGGATTTTCAACGAACATATTCCTTACATTTGCCGTTTACCTGACAATTTTAGCAAAAAACCTACCTGAAACATCTAAACCGATGTCAAATATGGTTTATTACCTTGTAATTATGCTTGCTGTCAGCAGCTTAACAACTTTTGTCACAATTTTGTCTTTACGAATATATGCAAAAGAAGAAGACAATACACCAGTGCCTTGGGTTCTGATCTATATATTTAGTTTTTTAACCTGTCGTTTGTGCCGGAAATCTACATTTGTTAATCAAAGAAGAAAGAAGCGTTCCGAGAGTAAACAAACACTGACAACGGAAATGGAAACAGATTCGACTGAAGTGAAACGGAATTTGACAGAAGATGGCGCCACAGTTGTCGAAGAAGATGGACAATCAGTTGTAAAAACAATTGAATTTGTCGACCAATTGTCCGATGATGATGATGATGAAGAGGAAGAATGTCGTTATGGCATTACATGGATTGTTATCGGTAGAACGGTTGATAAAATACTGTTCTTGATTTTCATTTCGGGAACCCTTGCGATTTCCGGTTATTACATATTGCCACTAATATTAGGAACAACTGGTGTTACAACGTCTTGATTGTGTATGAATACATTTTTGTCTGTGACCAGTTGTTTTATGATGTAACATCTTTTTTATGCTGCTAAATTTACCGTCAACATAGACTAGCTGTAGAAAACACTAGTATTATGACAAATCTTACATTCTTATAGATTTTCGAGTGAACTATTTGTAAAGACATTGATTATTATTATTTCATTATGTTTCAATGACAATTTGTTACTGTGCTTTAAAATAAATAATTTGTTTGAGTTATAATGCTGAGAAGGTTCTTTAAACTTATAAAACCACTAGAAAGACTGAATTTTTGAACCCGTGGCATTGATAATGGTGGTTACTTTTACGATAGCAATATAAGGAACACAACTGTAGGTTAATATGACAGAGATGGGTTGCTTTGCTTAAATTTGGGGTCGCTGTCTCTCAGAAATTTACCAAAATGTTTATCATCTATACTACTAAAATTATAGACCCCCTTTTTTAAGCGCGCATCACAAAACACAGAAAAATAACTTAATAATCAACTTTATCGATATCAACATTAAATATTTTTAATGTGCAACATCAACTGCATGTAACCTTATACATATTGAAGCTATAACTACAGTTATAGACTTCCGTCACGTAATGCAAGCGAACAGTTCGTTCTTGTTCAAATTCAGCCGGCTCACTTTAAGAAAACGATTGGAATCGAAGGATTTTCACCAGACATGTCTTGTAGGTACTGTGAGTTTTGTTTTCACTGTGATCAGGACTAATATGACATTAAACAAGAACTAAAGTTACGCTTTCACTGATTACCAATTTACCTCGTAATAAATGCCTTCTAATTTAATAGTTACCAGTTGGGTAGGCGTACGTTTGTTTTATACCTTTCACGGGTTTCCTTGCCCCGGAAATAATTTTTAAATGTAAAGGAGGATCGTATCCGGTACAAATTTGAGGACGTAATTAATCATTAATTACTATTTATTTAAAGCAATAAACGATATAAAAAATAAATATTTTGCATATCCATCATTAACTGCATGTAACCTTATATGGATTAATACTGCGCTATTTCTCTGTGTTTTGTGATGCGCGCTTAAAAAAAGGGTCTATAATTTTATGAGTATAGATGTATATAGATATTTCAAAATTGTATGCCAGTCGGTCTATTCCATCTCTCCAATTTATCTGTTTTTGACCTGTTCTCTAAAAATGTTAAATAATGTAAATGAATCAACCAGTATATATGTATCCTGGTCCACGAAATGTTAATTTTCATAGGGTGATAAGCATAATAGTAGAGGTCACACTTAACATTTTGCATCGTAGCCGGACATCTATAAGCCGCCAAATATGAGATAGAGATAGATGCTTTTACATGCAGAGGTCGTGTTCAAAAAGTTTGTTAATTATTCTGGTTTTGCCGGTTGTCGATAACATAGGATATTATGGAATTATACTTGTTTTTTATCCAATATATAATATATCTATTTACCGTTTCTTTCAATGATAATTAAGGAAGCCCGTACGTGCCACGGAAAAAATAATTTATAACTTGTGCACACAAGTTACAAACTTGGGCGCACGAGTTTCAAATCTTGTGCGCACGAGTTACTATTATGCGCGCACGAATTACTAACTTGAGCGCACGAGTTTCAAATCTTGTGCAAACGAGTTACTAACTTGTGCGCACGAGTTACTAAATAGAGCTCACGAGTTTCAAATCTTGAGCGCACGAGTTACTAACTAGAGCGCACGAGTTTTAAATCTTGTGCGCACGTTAGTATTTTCTAGTGCGCACTAGTTACTATTTTGTGCGCACGATTTTTAAATCGCTATGATTCCGTAAAACGTCATGTGAGCTTATCCTATCAGTATGCGTCCGTCGTCGTCCGTTAATAATTTAAAAAATATTCTACTCTGAAACCACAAAACCAATTTGACTGAACCTTGGCAGGAATGATATTTGACATGTTTGCAACAAACTTTCTTCATTTTGTATCGATCGAATAAAAATATGGCCGTTGTTACTAAAAATAGAAAATGGGTAAATTCACTTAAAACGGCTTATAACTCAGAAACTATAACAGATAAGGAAAATCTTATTTACCCTAGACTCTCCAAAATCTAAAGTTCTACGTACGTCTCCGTTTGGGCGAAGTTGCCAGAAGCTCTTTTAGTAGTTATGGCCCTTGAAAGGTAAAAATTTAGTTGTTTCATATTTTTGTCATATATAATGAAAACTATTGAAGATAAAGAAAAGTTGTTGCTTTCTTAAACCTTCAGCTCATTAAGCTCTGCAAAAGTCTCTATTGGGTCGAAGTTGTCAGATGACTCCTTGTAGGGTATATGGCCCTTTAAGGGTTAAAAATAACAGTTTTTAATGTGTTTGCCCTATTAAATGAAAACTATTGCAGATATAGAAAAGCTGTTGCTCAGCTCAATTTTCAGCTAAAGTAGCTATAATAATGACTACATTGGGTCGAAGTTGTCAGATTAAAATGTTTAAAATCGAATTATAAACTTGTGCGCTCAAGTTAGTAACTCGTGCGCACAAGATTTGAAACTCGTGCACTCAAGATTTGAAACTCTTGCGCTCAAGTTAGTAACTCTTGCGCACAAGATTTGAAACTCGTGCGCTCTCAAGATTTGAAACGTACAAGTTATAAATTATTTTTTCCGTGGCACGCACGGGCTTCCATAGTCAACTCTGTTAAAAATCTTTGTTATCTCCCCTGTATTTCAATTGAGGGCTTAAGTGGACGAGTGGTAAAGGTGCATAGTTATTTAATAAAGACCAATGGTGTGTTAACACTGAGGTTGCGAGTTCGAGCCTGAAATAGCTGAAACATTGCCGAAACACTAACGTAAACTCTCATTCAAACAAACATACAGTTTAAAGATAAACATTTCCAGGGGTTGACAGCATCTAAAGGAAATGTTAGTACATATCTAGAATTTATATCTCGACCTTGCAGATATACCACTTACTTTTAAAACCAGAATGTGGTACGACATTAAAAGCTAAAGTTTTAAAAACTAGATCATTTTTTATTTGATAATTAAGTCTTCTCCTTATATTGGTAAAAGCTCACATCTTACATCTGTTCTTGAGATCAACATAGGTCTGTGCCTCTGAGATCCATCATAATATTGTTTTCACTTATCCCCGCTTCCGGTCCGTAAAAGTCGGGAACAAATTTAATGTCTAAGCTTCTCCAGTGCTTGTTGATCCTACTCTTAAATCTGTTTACACTTGGTGCCTCGACCACTTCTGCTGGTAACGAGTTCCAATTATTTACAACCCTCTGGGAGAAGTTATTTTGTCTTTTGTTAGTACGGCAGTGTATTTTATATTTGTGGCCTCTGGTAGTTTTGTTATTTACTAAAGGTAGGATGTCATCCACCTCCATTTTATCTATATTTTTGATCATTTTGAAAGTTTCTATCATGTCAGCTCTCAATCTCCTGTATTGCAGTGATGGTAATCTAAATTTTAGTTGCCTTTCTCCATAACTTAGGTGATTTAGTCCTGGTATAAGACGGGTAGCTCGTCTTTGGTCATTTTCGATTAGTATGGCTTCTTTCTTATTAATTACACTCCACACTTTACTACCATATTCTAAGTGTGGTCTAACAATGCTCTTATATAACTGTGTGAATGTGTCTTTGTTCAGGTGGATGAATTACCTGTTGATTAGGCCTACTTTCTGATTGGCCTTGTTTACCTGTTTATTTATATGCTGTTGGAAGTTTAGTTTGTTATCTATTATGATTCCTAAATCTCTTTCTTCTGTAACCTTATTTAGTTTAAACATATTTTATTGTCAAAAATAACCAATAGGATTGAACACAAGTTATTACAACTTATGAAGTTCTCTCCGTTCAATAATCTTACAAAATAATTCACAAGATGACACCAAGGAAATTACTACACAATTTTAAGTACATACAGAAAAAATACATGACACATAACATAATATACAAAGCAATACATTATAAACAATGCAAGAAAGTCAACCATAATAATAAGGGGGGAGGGGGTCGAATAATATTTAAATTTCTGCTTCCTATTAGAAAATATGATGGGACAATATAGTTTTCTTTTTTCAGTGACATTTTAAACCTTATTTATTGTAACGTCTTCCATGTTGTATGTCGTTTCTAGTCCTTCTCCAATATGCATGTAGTCTTTAAGAGCTATTTAATTTAAGAAGCCAGGTGTTGGATCAATTAGTTTAATTATGTCTTCCTGGAGAGTATCTGCCGCAGATTTTTGTTTGATGGATCTGTATATTTTAGTGTCGTCTGCAAATAATGTACAGGCAGTCTCCAGTGCATCTGGTAGGCCATTTATATATATGGTGAATAGTATTGGTCCCAGTACACTACCTTGTGGGATCCCACTGCTGACATCTATCCATCTGTCCATTCTGAAAAGAATTAAGTCTATGTCGAGACCTTGCTGTGTTACAGGCGAAAGTTTTGCACGACAGATTTTAGTTTTGAACTGTCATTAACTAACGCCGTGGATTTTAATATAGTAACTTTTGACAATTTAATCAACTTTAAAGCCTGAAGACATGTTTGACAAATTTCATTGTAATTTTTGCATTTTTGTATTTAAAATGACTTGAAATATTGAAGTGATTTTTTTTATATGTTGCGGAGTTTGTGTTTTTACACCCCGCCACACAAAGTGGCTATGTGATACCCATCGTCTGTATTAGTGTCCGTCCGTTTGTCCGATCAAGTTCAATCTTCAAAACAATCTAATTTGTGGTTTTTTTGTAAAATTTGCACAGCTGTTAAGTAATATAAAATTGCGCTCAATTTTCCGCACAACCCTATTTGTTGTTTTTGAGTAAGGCCGCTATTAAAAAAATGTCCAAAAAATGAAAATTTTTAAGAGATACTTGAAACTGATTTTGTTAAAAATTTCCATAGTTGTGATGTACTATAAAGTAAAGAAGAATTTTTAGCCCAATACCATTTGTAGATTTTGAGTTAAGTCAATTGGAAATTAATTTTGTAGGTTGTTCAAGGTCAAGGGAAGAACTGTCTTCTTTATCATGCTCAGAGATCTATAGGCTGATTTGCTTTCTAATTTAGTCAAATTCGTTCATGAATATTAAAAACCATGCTACGTGGCTAGGAATCATTTAATTCCCATTGGGTGCCCTATTTGTTTTGTTTTGTTTTTATTTTTGTTTTTTGTTTTTTTTTTTATTTGTTTTGTTTTGTTATTGGGTGTTGAGAGTATGTGTCATCATCCTAATCAGATACAATGTACCTTTTTGTCCGAATTCTTTCAGAAGAACTTAACAGATTTTTCATCCATCGTTTTTTTCCGACATTCTTGCATGTAACATATTTTATTTCGAATCTCTATGGAGAAAACTCTTTATTTAGAAAGTATGGAATGCAATAGTGTTTCAGTGTTTGTAAGTAGCAGGGAAGTCAGACAGTCTAAATATTAGGTCGCAAATACATCTTTATTGCCACAAATTTGTAATACGGTGCCTATTTTTAATTGCAATGGTTTCACTTCTCAGACATGCTGCATTTTTAGTGTTTTTTTAGAAGAAAGACCAGAAAAGATATAAGCAGATTTTGCGGTATTTCCTGTGCACCAATCAAAACAGCTTGCCCGATATTCGTGGACCTGGAACTTTACCGTGGTTTACACTACAGCGGATTGTTGCTCACTGATATGATGATGCAGCAAGAAAGTTAAGGTATAAGGTTAAGTATAAGTTGTATCGTTGCCATCATGAATTGATTGTTTATTATGGTTATCTTACATACAGATGCTGACGGATATTTTGTTTGGTAACTTATATCTTACTCAAGTAACTCAAATGGTGTCACTAAGAAGCAGGTTATGCTAGTCCGTCCGGAACACCTGATACCACTCCCGTTGTTATGCTAGTCCGTCCGGAACACCTGATACCACTCCCGTTGTTATGCTTGTACGTCCAGAACACCTGATACCACTCCCGTTGTTATGCTAGTCCGTCCAGAACACCTGATACCACTCCCGTTGTTATGCTAGTCCGTCCGGAACACCTGATACCACTCCCGTTGTTATGCTAGTCCGTCCGGAACACCTTATATTTCAGGGATTAGTGTTGCTTGTTTGTGTGTTTTGAGTGCTAGTTAATTATTTTGTTCAATGTAAGCCAAAGATTTGTAATTTAATTCTTGGATTTGTTCTTTGACAACTGATTACCACTAAATGTCTTCTGATTTACTTTGTTTTCAATGGTGTTTAACGCCAATTTCGGCAATTTATTTTAGCTTTATCGTCCGGTTTCTATTGGGGATATGGAGGAGAAAACATCGTGGTAGTAAAACTGGTAATTCTTTTCAATTAAGATTTAGTCGAGCACACGCTTACTGCAGTAAGACTCGAACTCACAATCTTATGGTTGACAGGCACGTTACCAATAGTAGATGTCAAACTACCTTACCCACTTGTCAACAAGGCCCTCACATTTTTTGCAAACTTATTTTAAAATAATATACAAACCTGTTCATCTGTTCTTATTCATCAATATTTAAAGCAAAACATTGACGTGTACAAATTTTTAAGTCAAGGTATTAAATGGTGAAATGAAGAAGGGTCATTTCTGTTGTAATCTTATATGTCTAAATTTAGGTAAGTGACAAATGTTTTAATAATTTCAATAAGATTACCGAAACGGAACATGTCAAAGAAGAGTTTTTTGTACTGTCGTTGCCGTTGAACAAGTTTTATGTTCAATTTCGAACAAAATGGCTGCAATAATTACGTTATTACTACTAATTTTTACTTTATTTTTTTCACCAATTTGTGAAGCTGAAACGTACCAAGATGCTATGAACTATTTCAAATTAACATTTAGTCCTCAGTGTACAAGTTGTTACACCGAACAAATTTTTCCACGGCAAGATCAAAGTGAACAAATTGTTGTCGATATGAATTTGACGCTTCTTAATATTGGAGACCTCAACGAAGCCGAGGGATATCTCGAGGTTAACGGACTTATTGACATTGTTTGGAATGACTACTTAATAGCTAAACACTCAAGTACAGTGAAAGAAATATCGATGCCACGTGATGACGTTTGGGTTCCAAACATCAGTCTGTTCAATGCTCATAAAAATATGTCAGTGCTAAGTGATGCATCTACAGATGTCCGTATCACAATGCCAACAGTGGTTTACGCTGTAATGAAGTGGTCGCCGTCATTGGTTTCAAGGACCAGTTGTCCTGTAGATTCCACATATTTCCCGTTTGACACCCAGAAATGCAACATCACGCTGACTCCATGGGGCTATACAGATTCGGAGGTAAATATTTCTGTAACCAATATGAGCATAGATACGAGTTTGTTCCGGGAACATGAGTTGTGGACTCTAAAATCTTACCAATCAAATACTGAAAATAAAAATAACCAGTCTTTTGTATATTTTGAGCTGACTTTACAGAGGCGACCAAAGTACTTTTTGTTGACATTTTTCTTGCCGTTTTTATTGCTGGTATTTCTAAGCAACCTAATTTTTGTGATGCCGTCGGATTCAGGTGAGCGCATAGGATTTGCCATTCTGACTTTCCTTGCAATTGCCATATACATGACAATTTTAACAAAAAGCTTGCCGAAATCGTCAACACAAATGTCGATCCTATCCTTTTATTTTACGACTATGCAAGTGATTGTAGCGATTATCACATACCTAGCCATTCTGTCCCTGACAATTCACAGTAAAGATCCGAGGACTATGGTACCGCACAGAATCGTCGCCTTCATTGCTTGTTGTGGATGTTATGAAAACAAACATATGAATGATCTTTCTCGAAGACGAAGCAGCAAAGTGTGGCCATTAACGCTTTCAGAATACGACGACAACGATGATGGGTATTTTTCTCATCCTAAATTTCAGAATGAAATCTATGATGACCCTGGTCCAATTATTGTTAGAAAAGACAATAAAATCTACACCAACGACTACGACATCACATGGAAACACGTGGCCAGGACATTTGACAAAATCTGTTTTGTTTTGTTTGTTGTGATAAATTTCTGCACCACGTGGATGTTCATGACACCACTGATTGCACATTTTTACATATAAATTTGTTCTCTAGTGTCTTGTTTAAATTAGTGTTCAGACCTAAATAATTCTGTTTATTTTATATCAATGTGAATGTAGTGTTTTTCTTCAATAGAGTATGTTGTCATGTGTCGTTTTTATTCTTAAGTCACTGTTCATGCTTTTGTCGCTCTTAATGAAATACACAAAACAGTTGCTTATGAAATTTACATTATCTTGATGAGTAATCATGACAGTGCCCTTTTATGTAACTATGATGTAAATAATAATACAACATGTTCTGTTTTGGCGGTACACACAATAAACTATCGATAAACGATTTTTCTTCATGGTGTGCTGTGGACCGTTTGAGATCAAAACCGTGGTAAGGAATGATTTGTGGTTTAACCCACCGTTTCTTTTGAAATGCCTGTACCAAATCAGGACAATTGATGTTACTAGCTTCATTTTTGGTTGTGGGTTCTCAAGTTTACTTTGATTTGTGTGTTGTCTTTTTGACAGTTTTCTTGGTGATCGGTATTTTTTATTACCTTCAGTTTGACATACTCTGTGATATTTTCGATATTATCGAAAATACCGTAAAATGGCTTTTTGATTTGTTTGTTTGTTTGTTTGAATGGTGTTTTAACGCCACTTTCAGCAATTTTTCAGCTATTTCATGGTGTCCAGTTTTTATTGGGGGAGGAAGCCGGAGTACCCGGAGAGAACCCCCGACCTGCGGTAGGAAAACTGGCAATCCTTGTCAATTAAGATTGGAGTCGAGTACACCGTGCCTGCAGTGAGAATCGAACCCGCAATCTCAGTGTTGACAGACCACGTGATCAATAGTAAACGAACTACCTTGACCACTCGGCCACCGAGGCCCCTGGCTTTTTGAGGAACATATAGCAGATAGTATTCAATCATAAAAGTCAAAGAGTAATCAACAGGTTTTACCATTCTCCACGCAACTTAAGAATGATTAATCCTAATTTGAAATGTTTGTGACGGGGAATCATGTGATACCCTCCGTATAGATATGAGTGTCTGTCCGTCCGTCTGTCTGTCCTTGCCCATGTGGTTTGTAGATGTAAACTTGAAAACGCGTCAACAGATTTTGTTTAAACTTTGCACATCTTTTGAGTACTATAAATGAAAATCAAATTTGAAAAAAAATTTACATGGCCAGGGTCAAGGTAAACATTGTCTTCCGAGATGGATTGTTATCATGCGCAGCTGTTTCTGTAGGCTGATTTGTAATTCAGTAAAACGTGTTCATGAATATTAAAAACAATGCAACGTGGCGTGGTATCATTTAATGTCCCCATCAAATGCCCTATTATTTTTCGTGCAACTTTCCCCATTGATAGAAATTTGCCTTTTTGAACTGAGTAGTGAAATGGAAGCTATATATATACAGCTGTTTCAGATTTATCTTTTAACATGGCTGATATTGTCGTCGCAACCGCAACAAGCTTTCCTTATAATCAGTGTTTGTAAACCTGTTTAGTAATTTATTGCAATTTTATTTAATACTTTCTTTTGAGATAGAAATTTTAAATTCTAAATAGGTTCATGTTTTCTGTGGCCCTCTGCATGACAGTACTCCATACAGAAGCTGGCGTAGCATGCGATATAAATACATGCGCAGTACGTGACCTGGCCTAGTATTAGAATGGACTATTCTTTTACGACCATTGTATATATACTTAGAATTTAATGTCAACCTGTTGAACGCCTTTCCATTTCAATCGAAAAGTAACGAAGCAAAAATAAAAAACACATGATCTTTTGTTTTTCTTACAATGGTTTAAATATTTGGTTAATATCAAATAGCATGTCTAGTTTTGTGTATTAAACATGTTTTAAAAAGTTAGCAGTAAGAAAATCTTACATGGTTGACAATGAAGACGACAATTAATATCTTGTATTTTGTTGTTGTGTGTTGTTTTCGTGTTATTTTATGTGCACAGAATACGGATTTTGGAGGTTTTTTGTCTGGGGACTTTGCAACATACAATAAAAAGATTTTTCCCAGAAACGATCAGTCGTCTCAAATAGTTGTTTCTATGAAATATTCACTAATTGGTGTAAACAAGATGGACGAAAATCTCGGACAAATCGAGTTTGCCGGATTTTTTGAGGCAACATGGACTAATGACTTCTTGACGTCATGGTCTGCCGCCATTGATGAGATGGTTATACCACAGGACAACGTTTGGAAACCTCCCTTAATGATACACAATACAATGGAAACGGCTCAGTTACTTGGTTACAGAAGTAATAAAATTAGAATAAACAAAGACGGAACCCATACCTGGAAGGTGGGCGTGGTCTCAAAAACCAGCTGTGTTATTACTTTGTCTCATTATCCGTTTGATAAACACAAATGTAGCTTACAGTTTACACCCTGGGGGTACATGGAGGAGCAGGTAAGTAATTTAATAAATTAGTTGATTTTAGTTATTTTAAAAGCAATAGTTGCTAAACATAAAATTCATTTTAAGCGCAAAAGTAGAGAAATGTGCTAGATTACATAAGATGTGTGCGAGGTAAAAAAGATCACATCATTTAATTACTTTCACGAAATGCGCGTCTGTCGTAGTAAATTTATAAATTTTGTATATTTGATGACATTTTATTTGCCAAACTGGGACGATGCCTCTGTTGGTGAACTGTTGGCCCCGAGGGTATCAACAGTCTAGTAGTCACACTTCTGTTCTGACAAGAATATTATTGTGTGATAGTCGTTGTCTGCCATGAAATTTCAAAATAATTGAAATTTTATGGTTTTTTTATTTGCAAGGTGCAGATGGCCTTCGCCGTCGGATTTTTGGTATAACGTTTTGTAGTTTTTGTTAATAAAAGCTCTACATCATCTTAATTATTTGGATTATAAGTATGGCCTAATTAGACGAAACGCTGCCGTAGTTAATTGTATAACATTAGTATATTCGTTGACATTTTATTAGTCACTATTTTTACTTAATAGATAAATTTCTTTTATTTGTATGATCTTTCTCGTCGATTTAACAACAGATGTACTTGTTTCAGTTAAAACTAGAGAACTCAACAGCGGATGTGGACCTAACTTACTATAAGGAAAACGTTCAGTGGGATATCGATTCAACTTCACTTGAAACCAGCACTATAAAGGGTGCGTCATATCTGACCTTTCATATAAAAATAGCCAGACGACCTGGAAATGTCCTTGTGAATTATGCCTTACCAGTTTTAATTTTAAGTCTTTTGAGTAGTCTTGCGTATATGATGCCAGCTGAGTCAGGAGAACGCATAGCATACGCTGTTGTTGCGTTTTTAACACTTGTAATTCATATAACAATGATCGCTGACAATATTCCGCGGTCCTCCACACCAATTACCATTTTGAGTCTCTATCTCACATTAATGTTAGTGATGGGTTCCCTCTCAATCGCCATAGCGACACTAACCCTTCGAATTTATTCCCAAGAAGATATAATGGAAATTCCACTGTGGCTAAAACACGTCACGACCTTCCTAAAATGCCAGAAAGGCAAAAGATGTTGTCCAAAAAAGAAAAAGAAGAGTACATTTAATAAAAGATCTGACAGCACTGATGGTCTATACGAAGACGATGATATATCGTATGATGATGATGAAAGTATAGACGAAGAAAATCTTGATTGGGATGAAATGCAGTGGAAGGACGTTGGACATGTCTTTGACTGGTCGTTTTTTCTTCTGTTTTTCTTTACATCGATAGTTATAGCACTGTTTTATTATTTCCCCTTGGCGTACGCATAACACTAACATCCGGGGACTGTTCTATGACTTTCCCTTGGCGTAGGCATAACACCTTTAACCTGGCACTATTCTATGACTTCCTAATGGCGTACAAATAACACCACTATCCACACACTGTTCTATTACTTCCCCTTGGTGTACGCATAACACCAACATCCAGACACTGTTCTGTTACTTCCCCTTGGTGTACGCATAACACCAACATCCACACACTGTTCTGTTACTTCCCATTGGCGTACAAATAACACCAACATCCACACACTGTTCTGTTACTTCCCATTGGCGTACAAATAACACCAACATCCACACACTGTTCTATTACTTCCCCTTGGCGTACAAATAACACCAACATCCACACACTGTTCTATTACTTCCCCTTGGTGTATGCATAACACCAACATCCACACACTGTTCTGTTACTTCCCCTTGGCGTACAAATAACACCAACATCCACACACTGTTCTATTACTTCCCCTTGGTGTACGCATAACACCAACATCCACACAACGTTCTATTACTTCCCCTTGGCGTACAAATAACACCAACATCCATACACTGTTCTATTACTTCCCCTTGGTGTACGCATAACACCAACATCCACACACTGTTCTGTTACTTCCCCTTGGCGTACAAATAACACCAACATCCACACACTGTTCTATTACTTCCCCTTGGTGTACGCATAACACCAACATCCACACACTGTTCTGTTACTTCCCCTTGGCGTACAAATAACACCAACATCCACACACTGTTCTATTACTTCCCCTTGGTGTACGCATAACACCAACATCCACACACTGTTCTATTACTTCCCCTTGGTGTACGCATAACACCAACATCCACATACTGTTCTGTTACTTCCCCTTGGCGTACAAATAACACCACTATCCACACACTGTTCTATTACTTCCCCTTGGTGTACGCATAACACCAACATCCACACACTGTTCTATTACTTCCCCTTGGCGTACAAATAACACCAACATCCATACACTGTTCTATTACTTCCCCTTGGCGTACACATAACACCAACATCCACACACTGTTCTGTTACTTACCATTGGCGTACAAATAACACCAACATCCACACACTGTTCTATTACTTCCCCTTGGCGTACAAATAACATCAACATCCACACACTGTTCTATTACTTCCCATTGGCGTACAAATAACATCAACATCCACACACTGTTCTATTACTTCCCCTTGGCGTACAAATAACACCAACATCCACACACTGTTCTATTACTTCCCCTTGGTGTACACATAACACCAACATCCACACACTGTTCTATTACCTCCCCTTGGCGTACAAATAACACCAACATCCACACACTGTTCTATTACTTCCCCTTGGCGTACACATAACACCAACATCCACACACTGTTCTATTACTTCCCCTTGGCGTACACATAACACCAACATCCACACACTGTTCTATTACTTCCCATTGGCGTACGCATAACACCAACATCCACACACTGTTCTATTACTTCCCCTTGGCGTACGCATAACACCAACATCCACACACTGTTCTATTACTTCCCATTGGCGTACAAATAACACCAACATCCACACACTGTTCTGTTACTTCCCCTTGGCGTACAAATAACACCAACATCCACACACTGTTCTATTACTTCCCATTGGCGTACGCATAACACCACTATCCACACACTGTTCTATTACTTCCCCTTGGCGTACGCATAACACCAACATCCACACACTGTTCTATTACTTCCCATTGGCGTACGCATAACACCAACATCCACACGCTGTTCTGTTACTTCCCCTTGGCGTACGCATAACACCAACATCCACACACTGTTCTATTACTTCCCCTTGGCGTACGCATAACACCAACATCCACACACTGTTCTATTACTTCCCATTGGCGTACAAATAACACCAACATCCACACACTGTTCTGTTACTTCCCCTTGGCGTACAAATAACACCAACATCCACACACTGTTCTATTACTTCCCATTGGCGTACGCATAACACCACTATCCACACACTGTTCTATTACTTCCCCTTGGTGTACGCATAACACCAACATCCACACACTGTTCTATTACTTCCCCTTGGCGTACAAATAACACCAACATCCACACACTGTTCTATTACTTCCCCTTGGCGTACAAATAACCCTAACATCCTTGCGCTTTTGTGTTTCTTTCCCTTAGCATGCGCATAGCACTGGCATCTTGGCACTGTTCTATTTTTTCCTTTTAGCAAACGCATAGTACTGACATTTTGGACTGTTCTAATACTTCCCCTTAGTTTACGTATAATACTTACATTCTGGCGCTGTTTTTATTACTTCCCTTTAGCTTACACGTAGACATCCTGGCAATGTTTTATTACTTTCTTTATGCGTAGTACTGACATCCTAGCACTGTTCTATTACCTTCCCTTAGTTTACTCCTAAAACTGATATTCTGGTGCTGTTCGATTACTTTCCATTAGCGTACGCGTAGCACCGACATCCTGGCACTGTTCTTTTACTTCAGCTTTGCGTAGCATAACACTTACATGTTGGCATTGTTCAGTTACTTTTCCTCAGCGTACGTAGCACGAACATCATGTCACCGTTCTATTACTTCCCCCTAGCGTATGCATAATACTGACATCATGTCACCGTTCTATTACTTCCCCCTAGCGTATGCATAATACTGACATCATGTCACCGTTCTATTACTTCCCCCTAGCGTATGCATAATACTGACATCATGTCACCGTTCTATTACTTCCCCCTAGCGTATGCATAATACTGACATCATGTCACCGTTCTATTACTTCCCCCTAGCGTATGCATAATACTGACATCATGTCACCGTTCTATTACTTCCCCCTAGCGTATGCATAATACTGACATCATGTCACCGTTCTATTACTTCCCCCTAGCGTATGCATAATACTGACATCATGTCACCGTTCTATTACTTCCCCCTAGCGTATGCATAATACTGACATCATGTCACCGTTCTATTACTTCCCCCTAGCGTATGCATAATACTGACATCATGTCACCGTTCTATTACTTCCCCCTAGCGTATGCATAATACTGACATCATGTCACCGTTCTATTACTTCCCCCTAGCGTATGCATAATACTGACATCATGTCACCGTTCTATTACTTCCCCCTAGCGTATGCATAATACTGACATCATGTCACCGTTCTATTACTTCCCCCTAGCGTATGCATAATACTGACATCATGTCACCGTTCTATTACTTCCCCCTAGCGTATGCATAATACTGACATCATGGCACTGTTCTTTTACTTCCCCTTTGCGTAGCATAACACTGACATGTTGACATTGTTATATTACTTCCCCTCAGCGTACATAGCACTAACATCCTGGCACTGTTCTTTTACTCTCCCTTAGCGTACATAGCACTAACATCCTGGCACTGTTCTTTTAATCCCCCTTAGCGTACATAACACTAACATCCTGGCACTGTTCTTTTACTTCCCCTTAGCGTACATAACACTAACATCCTGGCACTGTTATTTTACTTCCCGTTAGCGTACATAGCAGTGACATCCTGGGACCATTATCCTATTTATGGAATGAATTTCCGGGGCCATTATCCTATTTATGGAATGAATTCAAAACGTGGCAGGATGAAATAATAATCCCAATTTTCTTCTTTTTTTTTTTTTGGTTTTGCTTATAACTGTCTTTACTTAAAAAGTTTGATACTTTGAAATGTATGGCATTACTGTAGAAGAATAATTGTTTTTTCAATAAATGTCTTTAAAGTGAAAGCAAATGAAAAGCGAAAAATCATTCTTAAACTTTAAGGTAAAATTCCCCCATAAAGTTCGTAGACACCCATTCTTCCCCCATTTTTATGTAATTTAGCATTATGTGTGTAATGCACCATAAATGAAATTTTTATTTAAAAAAAAATTGATATCTCGCCCGTTCGGTTACTCTTGCACATGCCATCCAGTAGACTAATGATCTCTCCTGTCACTGTTCTATTACTTCCCCTTAACCACACTATGTAAACACTATAATCTATGGCTAAGTATTTTATGTTAACACTGTACTGTTAACTCATGTTGACAATCACACGCAATTGAGTGAGACTTCGTTGAAATGAACACAATTAAAAACCAAAAGTGTCTTTAAAGTAACAAGAATGAGTTGACATTTTTTGTTGCTTCACAATTAAAAAATATATTCTATAGAAATAGAATCTATATCTTAAACTTAAAAAAAAAGTATTTATCAAACGTCAATAATATGTAATAATCAGATAAAAGTATTCCAGATTACAAAGTTTTTAGCGTTATGAAAAAATTAAAAATAAATAAATCCCAGATCATCACTAATTTTACTATTTGGTGATTCTAATCAAAATGATTTTGAGTGTCTACATCCTGATTACATATACAAATGTGATCTCTTGACATACCACCCAAACATTTTCACAGCCATATTTAAGACCTAACACAATACACAGGATACAATAGCACAATACTAGACCAAACTCCAAGAAATACCAAGATATTGAGACCGATACCGAACGGAAACATGGACCTGATGGAATATTCAGACTCGGCTTCACTGAGGTTGACAACAATCTATCAGCTTTATCGTAAAAACCCTCAACCTTTGGTACGACAATGTGAAGTTGACACAATTCTTCAGCTATATCGTAAATTATAAACTTTAATCAAATTAATTGTTCAAATAGTGGTATGTTGATGCTAATATTCTTTAAACACCTTAAAGTTTAAAATATATATTAAGTCATGTAAGGATTTTCTACTTAATATAAATTATATTACAGGTAAATGACAGGTTAGTCCGAGAATCGTCTGCCGTCCAACGCTTTTTTTCTTTTTGCGTCCCACGCGTTGGACGGCAGAGGATTCTATAGGACTAATGACAGGTATTCTCGCAAAATATGAAATATTTTACGATTAGAAAAGCCTCCGACGGCCTCCTAGACGTTTTGGGCACACACCATTACAACATCTTTTTTCCAGTTACTTCTGAACTGAACAGTTCATCATTTTATCATACTGCTATGATAAATAGTACAGTATAAAACTGATAGTCAGTGTTATTACCGGATAATTGCTCTCCAAGTCCTCTATAAATTGTATGTGATTGTCAACTTGAGGAAACAGTACAGTGTTAGCATGAAATACTTAGCCATAGAGTACAGTGTTTGCATAGTGTGTTCGCGAACGCATAAAACTGACATCTTGTTTAAACAGTTTTACAAGATCCAACTACAAAAACATCCAAATTAACTATGTTTGGTAATGATTGTTTGTTTGTTTGTTTGTTTGTTTGTTTCGTGTTTAACGCCACTTGCAGGAATTTTTCGGCTTATAGATGGCGTCAATTTCTTTTGGGGGAGGAAGCGGAAGTACTTGGGGAAAATTCTTGGTAGTGACTGGGACTAGTATAACTAGTTGATTTATAGGTTCCTGATAGTGATTAGATACCAAAATAAATAACATATGCTCTAACGAAAAGCAATTATATACACGAGATCACGTGACTCAGAGAATTTCTGAAAATCTCTTTAATAAAAATCATATTGTTCATAGTCCCAATAATAAAATAGTCTACATAGCTATTGTTGCTAGGTAAAATGATTATTATTCCTGACAAGCACTTTGTATAGATTGAGTCATTTTTACACGAAGCTAGCTACCACATTCATTCATGTTACATAGATACATTGAATTCTTGCTTATACATCGTTTATTGTTGTCTTTTTCAAACGGGTTACAGATGCTAAATCATCTGAAAACTCATTTTTCTTGAGCATGAATATTACCCTGAATAAGAGTTGTTGTCTTTTGATTAAAAGTCAGTATGTTTTAGCTTCCCTTGAATGCGTATTGTGTATAATTATAATACTGGCTATATAGGCATCCACTAAACATCTGTTTCAATATTTTTCACATCTACTTACAAACATAATTGTAACAAGAGCATAGATTACCAGTCATGAACATGCAAACGGACTATTATAAGATTAATAGTCTGATTGTCTTGAATGAAGACAATTTAATAAGTTTAATTATCTAACGATATCAGTAGGGATTATCTTAGTTGACATTTTGAAGGCTTGCGTCAAATTACAAGGTGCAATATATATCTTTTATTCAATTACTTAAACTCTGTCGAAAATGTGTACAATGTAATGATACGTATTGGAATGAAAATGGAGACGAATAAGCGGATGTTATGCCTCCTTTCGCTGACCGTGACCTTCGTTTTTGTTTCGTCTCAAACAACATCAGATTTTAAAGATTTTCTAGACAGTTCTACTTACACCAGCTACAACAAAAAGATTTTTCCAAGAGAAGCCCAGACCGCGAAAATAACAGTTTATATGAAATTTTATCTTATTGCCATCACAAATTTTGATGAGATTGCTGGACAGTTAGAATTAGTGGGATACATTGAAGTCAACTGGAAAAATGAACTCCTGAAGGGCTGGAGTAATGCCATGACAGAAATGTTACTACCCCAGGACAATTTCTGGAAACCATCTTTGGTATTGTCCAATTCGGTCGAATCGCTAGAAGAACTTGGAGACAGCAGTTATAAGATTAGGATCAATAAAGATGGAACACATTCGTGGACAGTTGGCGTTGTGTCTAAGACAGGTTGTACCGTTGATGTCTCCTATTACCCGTTCGATACACAGTCGTGTCACGTAAAATTTACACCATGGGGTTACTATGACAATCAGGTAAGAATTTACATTAAATAAATATATTTATGCGTTAGACGAGAGTTTCGACATAAAATATTTAAGTAACCTGCAACGACGGTAAACTACAACAAGTTTTAGAGCATTAAACACCCAAAGTCCAAATATATCAGTAATGCCAAATCGGTAAACTTGTAACTTTAACACTATCCATTTTAACATTGGACTGTTGACAACTATGATACTCTCCGAACTAAGTGCTTCGACTCAGTATCAAAGATCCATCATTAATGACATTCGATCCACATTTCCACAATAAAGGTTATAAATTTAGCAGGACGTTAAAAAAAGCTGGGGTTGACTCGGTGTGCCCGCTAGAAAAAGCATCAAAATATTCCCCAAAAACGCGCATCTTAAATGCGTTTAAAATATGAATAGCTGTCTGAATGTGATTATTTAAAAAAACGTAGATTGTTTCTTCAATTTACCTGTTTCGTTCTCTTTTATTCTGTGTGCTGTCTATATTGTATATAAGAGAATCTCGTTAAAACGTATTTGAGAAAAGTACTACTAATCGATTAAATCTAAAGTGTACATTTTTCTTCATCTAACCCGTTTTTTCTCTGAATTATGACAAGTTCTTCACAAAACGGTGGTTACATTATTTTATACATTGATGAAGATTTGTGTCACAATATACTATTATGGCCTTTAACGAAGGTAATATCCATGATTATTAATTCAAGAAAGGGTTATATTTTCGAGGTCCGAGGCAAAATAACTCTTTCGAGAGTTAATAATTTGGTTATTACCTAAAGTCAATTAAAGGCCATAACTGTATTATTATACTGAACTACACACAAACAAGAACAAGAATACTGTATAGTCATAACTGATTAATCCTTTTAAATTTGGCTCGCTTTGGTACGTCGAACAAAACACTTATTTTGTCTACGTGCAAATTCAAAGACAGTTATTTTACCCACGTGCAGAAAATGACACCATTGTGTCTAAAATACATGCTGTTCATGTATATGATTTGAAAGCTGCTTTGACTCAATACATTACAGTATATAATAAAACTGCACAGAACAAAAAATAACTTATTTGAAAAGGATTGTCAGTCGGGGTTTTCTCCGTGTACTCCGTTATCCTCCCCCAGAGAAACTGCACGACATGAAAGGCATGCTATAGCTGAAAAATTGCTGAAAATGACGTTAAACAACATACAAAAAACCAAACATAAAATAAACTCTGTAACATAGATATAAACTGTTTTAAATGCGTCAAATTATAATCATACAGACAAACATGTAAAATAATTCAGCCGCTCTGAATCAACATGTTTCTTGTATCATTTCTATCGGCATACTTTTAACGAGTAAAAACATCGAGATAATTGTAAAAAAACATTTCTATAATTTACGGTGCTTGTTAAATCATTGATAAACGTTAAAAACATCGGTTTACTTCATATTTTGTTTTTTATTTAACAGGTGTTCCTTGAAAATCTCACAAACGTGATTGACCAGACACACTATCAAGACAATGTAGAATGGGAGCTAATATCCACCAAGGTCACCCAGGAATCTTTCAACAGCGCCTCCATCTTAAGTTATACATTAAACATAAAGAGACGACCAGGATATTTCTTAATCAATATGGTTATTCCAATTATTATACTGGGCCTTCTGAATGGTTTAGTGTTTTTACTGCCGGCAGATTCTGGTGAACGAGTAGGGTACGCTGTGACAGCATTTTTAACATTTGCTGTGTTTCTTACAATGGTTTCGGACAATTTACCGAAAGCTTCTGAGCCAATGTCGCTTCTTTGTTATTTCTTAACATTAATGTTGGTTATGAGTGCTCTGTCAACAATTATAACCATAATGACACTGCGCGTGTACCATCAAGACGAGTCGACGGAAATACCAACATGGCTTAAACACGTGATGTCTTTCCTCACATGCAGAAAGTGTAGGAAATGGCGCAACGAGGCTAATGGCATTAAGCCCCCGGAAAAGACAAGAAATGATGCTTTAAATGACTTAGAAGATGACAATGAATCTATTTATAACTACGACTACGACTTGGAGGAAATCCAATGGAAGACCGTTGGTGAAGTTTTAGATTGGTTCTTTTTTATAATGTTCCTCGTCGGTACCATTGTTGTAGCCATATTTTTCCTGGTTCCACTTGCTTCCGAAGCGTAGGAAGTTTCTGCAGCTACTACTTATTTACGTCAAATCATTTTTAAATGGTTTATTGGAAAAGTGCAAGTCTAACGGACCTGCAAATAATGAATAGCCTCTATCTCGTTTTGACATGTAAAACTGCACATTTTTGTTGAATGTAGCAATTTTTGTGTGTACATTTTAATAATAAACACGTTCGATTAGGGCCAGCTTTTGTATTTTGCAAAAAAAGATATCAAGAAGCATAGTTAAACACGCACCAGCATTAAAAACTACTATATGTCACCATTTTCTCTAAGCACAGCGTCATCTTTAAAAAAGAGTCCTGCCCACTGCGTTAACGGTTAAGGAAATAAAAATTCTATAGAACTTCAGAAACGTTTTTTGTTTCAAAAAGTATAGATAATAAATTTGTAAAACTTATTATTAAACATTCGTATTTTTTATATTTCTAATTTTTAATAGATATATATAATTAACGCCTACCGTTTGTATATTTATATATAGAATCAAGAATAACGAATGTACGGTAAGAACTATTCAAAATGTTATTATTATTTTTTGTTTATTACTGCTTTTTAGGTCTACGTGAACCTGACAATAAAATAGAACAATTCGTCTAAATAAACAATATCAAATTTAACCTACATTCTTTAAATACAACAATATTTATTAATCGCCATAACAATTCATTGCTCTATTATAATAGACAAGAAACCAGATCGGTCTTAGTCACTATACTATATAAAATGATCCTAGGAAACAATGTCTTCAATCGGCGAGACACGTGAAAGTTTTAAATGATAGTCACCGAATCGATCATTCAATCGCCCCATAATTGGATAAAGACAACTAATACAATAAGGCATTGTGTTCGTATAATAGTACTTATCAGCTGTGAACTGAAAATCTGTCGGTTTTGTTTTAAAAAAATCTGTAATTGCCAATTAAAACTAACTTCGGTAAGAATCTAAATATAGTCCCGACTGGCGCCTATTTCTTTATTGCTCCAATTAACAAATGTAAATTAAAAAACTGCACCGAGGTTGTCACTTAACTTTAAGTGCATTTTTTATTTTGGCTGCCATTTTCTTAAAATCGTTATCCTCAATCGGCTTTAGAGTTTTTTTGTGTCCTTTTGTTTTAATTCTGTCAGAAAGGCCACCAACAGAATTACGCCGCTTTATTGTCACAGATTCATGATTTTTATTACTGACAGACATGCGTCTTCCTGCTGTGATTTGATTTCTTGTTTCTAAAGGGAGTCCACTTCCTGCTGAAACACTAGCAATCGACTTCCGCCTGTTTGGTTTAACATGCTTGCTGTCTTTGTCATATTGCTCCCTGTTGAAGTTTTGTAAATTCTGAAGAGCTTGGTTAAGTCTTTTGTGTTCTTCAATGTTTCTCTGGACATCGTCGTCCAAACTGCTACCATTAACATGAAATGTCTTTAAATTTGCCTGCATTGAAATTATATTCGAAGATTGAATACTGTTGCTAGTTTCCTTTTGTGCGTTTGTCTGTTTCACGTCCGTTCTAATGCCATCAATATCAATAAATACGCCTTTGGAGGCCAGACGATCAAGGCGAGCCTTAGCTAGTTTATTTTTTCGATCATTCATTTCCTGTAGTTTAACTTTCACAGCTATTGATCGTCTTTGTCTTAAATATGTCCTTTCTTCAACAGACTTGACCACATCATCAATTATAGTACAGATGTTTTCATCGCGGTCAAATAAATCCTCGGTTAATATAGAAGACATTTTAGTTTTCACTACCAACAAAGCTTCTTGCAGTATATCATATCCTACCATGTATATATTTCAATTTTCATAGTAAATTCATGGCGCATTACTCTTTTCTTTCAAGTTTATTCAGTTAGAAATATTAAAGGCTTTACCTTCAAATCTTACACATTAAATAATAAAGACATATACTTATTTACTCTCTTCGTAGGTGTTGTAGTTATTTATTTTATTGAATTTTAATGCACAGATTATAGGCGAGATTATAAAGTTTATGAATATCTTAAGCTTGTTTGCGGTGTGTACAAACACATTCATGAGAGTTCACGTGGGGATTTCGAGAATTAAGAATCAACGAATTGAGGAATGATAACAAACCAAGATAATTATCAGGGAAAATTAAAGATTTGAGAATAGTGTACTTAAACTTTTATACTTGCAAAATCTGCAAAAGGCATGAATGTTGAATATACGACCCCGTCCGGACCCCATTTCATTATGTCATCATTGTACATTAAAATAAAATAATTTCATATGAAAAAAAACTTAGTTTGTAGCAAATTGGTTAAAATAAAGCAATATCGTTTTATTAAAGCGGCGATTAAAATATCCAGTTATTTGATTCAAAGTTTGTAAAAATATAATATGTATAACATTTAAAGGAATTATCTCCCTTCGTCTGTATTTATTGATAAACACGTTTTATTTTCAGTGGGAAAACAATGTAAGGTTACTTAATTATTGTTTATATATTGTTTAATCTGATTTTATATCAACTATTTCTCACAACCTATAACTTTTTAATTGATCACCAATTTGTTTCCCAAAACCTGTAACTTTTTAATTGTTTACCAATATGTTTCCCACAACCTGTAACTTTTTAATTGATCATCAATATGTTTCCCATAACCTATAACTTTTTAATTGATCACCAATATGTTTCTCACAACCTATAACTTTTTAATTGATCACCAATATGTTTCCAACAACCTATTACTTTTTAATTGATCACCAATATGTTTCCCACAACCTATTACTTTTTAATTGATCACCAATATGTTTCCCACAACCTATTACTTTTTAATTGATCATCAATATGTTTCCCACAACCTGTAACTTTTTAATTGATCACCAATATGTTTCCCACAACCTATAACTTTGTAATTGATCACCAATATGTTTCCCACAACTATAACTTTTTAATTCATTACCAATATGTTTCTCACAACCTATAACTTATTAATTGATCACCAATATGTTTCCCACAACCTATAACTTTTTAATTGTTTACCAATATGTTTCTCACAACCTGTAACTTTTTAATTGATCACCAATATGTTTCCCACAACCTATAACTTTGTAATTGATCACCAATATGTTTCCCACAACTATAACTTTTTAATTCATTAACCAATATGTTTCCCACAACCTATTACTTTTTAATTGATCACCAATATGTTTCCCACAACCTGTTACTTTTTAATTGATCACCAATATGTTTCCCACAACCTATAACTTTTTAATTTATCACCAACATGTTTCCTACAACCTATTACTTTTAAATTGATCACCAATATGTTTCTCACAACCTATAACTTTTTAATTGATCACTAATATGTTTCTCACAACCTATAACTTATTAATTGATCACCAATATGTTTCCCACAACCTATAACTTTTTAATTGTTTACCAATATGTTTCTCACAACCTGTAACTTTTTAATTGATCACCAATATGTTTCCCACAACCTATAACTTTGTAATTGATCACCAATATGTTTCCCACAACTATAACTTTTTAATTCATTACCAATATGTTTCCCACAACCTATTACTTTTTAATTGATCACCAATATGTTTCCCACAACCTGTTACTTTTTAATTGATCACCAATATGTTTCCCACAACCTATAACTTTTTAATTTATCACCAACATGTTTCCTACAACCTATAACTTTTTAATTGATCACCAATATGTTTCCCACAACTATAACTTTTTAATTGATCACCAATATGTTTCCCACAACCTATTACTTTTAAATTGATCACCAATATGTTTCCCACAACCTGTAACTTTCAAAGCGCTTTTGCTGTCTGATTGCTGACACATGCGCCATCTTTATACAAGTACCTCGGCATATACGAAAATGTATATATTGTAATGTATATTACTTCTCTAACACATCCTTGTTTAGGAGGATAAAGTACTTAAAGCCGATAATCACTTTTTCACAGTTAAAGTTAATAGGTATTAATAGTTACGTTAATACATGTAGAATTAAAAATTATGATCGTTACTAAATGTGACTAGACTTTAACACTTTAATCACTCTGGACACAGTACACAGATTATTAGTTATAAAGTATTTGTGTTTGTATATGAAAACTCAGGTTATATCACTGGTGTTGTATTTACATCTATCTGTTGTTTTGTCAACTGATGCCAGACCAAATATGCTACAGTTAAAATTTCAGCTATACCACTATCATCACCTTTTATCAACAGTGCTTTGAAAAGTTGTTTTAGAAATAAAATCATTTTAAATTGTTAACCCCGAGGTACAAAAACAAGACAAACTACATAGTCAATCGACGTACGTAGTTGTTCGTTAGGTCCGTATGTCTAAGACTATATTATCTTGTACACTATACCTCGTATTTCTGTAGCAATATTCTCGCATTCACTTTAAATAAGTTATCACACCCCAATTCCTCCAGTAGATGAAATACTATTTTATTTATTGTTGTTTGAATGGTGTTTAACGACACTTTCAGCAATTCTTCAGCTATATTAGTTCGTGCAGTTTTATTGCGAGGAAGCCGGAAAACTGGCAATCCTTCATTAAGATTAGTTTCGAGTGCCCCTGCCTGCCGTGAGACTCGTACCCGCAACCTCAGTATTGACAGGCCACGTGATCAATGGTAGATAACCAGAGGCGGATCCAGGGTTGGGGTGTAGCGGCGTACGCCCCCCCCCCCCCTTTTTAAAAAAAAGAAAAGAAAAAAAAGAGAAAAGGGAGGGTAAAAACCAGCGCCAAAGCCAAAAATGTACTCCCCGCTCGTCCTCGCCATAAATTAATACAGTAACGGTACTAATTCGTTTATTATGATATTTCTGTTGTATATACTGTACCAAATAAAGGTTACTGAACACTATAAAAACCTTGTTCGTGGCCTTCCTATTCCGATATCCCCTTTTTACGCCTCCCCCCTTTTCGAAAATGCTGTATCCGCCCCTGATAACTACTACTCATTAATCACCCGGTCGTCGAGGCCATGATGAAATATTTTTCACTGCGCATAAAACATCTATCGGTATCCTAATTTTTAGATCGAAACATTCTGACATAAACCTTCCCATTAAAGAACATATTTTTGCATGAAAAGGTTTTTACTTCAAGAAAATAAAATAACTTCTGTTTTCCCTCATAGACAAAGGGAGATAACTTATAAAATATGTTAAGAAAATCGAGGAAACTAAAGTAAAACAAGATTGCGAAAAGCGCTAAAATTAGTCGTCTCACCTTTGGAAAGTCGTTTTGGACTATTGTTACTAACATATTGCTATTGAAGTTGCGACCTTAAATGCCCCACATTCCTTGACATCGTAAGGTAACTGCCCCCTAATATGACTTTTGTAACGGTAAATATTGCCTATCTATTTCTACAAATGTGTACAAATATTAAATATATATCATTGGTCAAATAAAAATGTGAAGTTTCATGTACATAGTATTTATGTACAATATTTGTTTTCGTCATTTTTGTATAATGGTGCTTTAGAAATTTATGTGATGTTCTATCAAACAATATTATAAGGGCCATCCATAAATCAATACGTTTATCAAATTATATATTTTATAATTTCAACTGGAACTATAAATTTCATATTGAATTGCTAAAATGGGCTTAAATAAAATGAGTTCCTTTAAAAAAAGAAACGTGACAAAATTTAAACCAGACAAGGACATATTCCTGGGTGAAAATGTCGAAAAAAGGAAACATTGACATTGTTTAGGATTAAGCTTTATATTTGAATGACATACAGACCCCTGCTATACAATAAAAATTAAGCATTTCCACAGCAAACATATTTTCAAGGTAAAATCCCAAGTACGTAGAGCAGAAGTTTTTTTTATAATACATTAAATGAAGGCAATAAAAAAATACCGAACACCAAGGAAACTCTCAAAAGGACAATCCACAATCGAAGTCCGACAACTCGAAAACTAACAACCAAAAGTATAGCAACTAGAGCAATAGTCCTAACCTGATACGGGCATAAAAACCAGGTTTTACGGCATCCTTAACCTCCCTATGTAAGGAATTCAAAAATTGGGAAAACTTTTTTCAATCATATCTATACACAAGATTCAATATTTATCAACAAAGGAATGGTATCTCTTAAGTAAAACATTTTGAAAGCGCGGACGAGACGCTTTTAGGTAGGAAATTCCCGGGCTAGAAGTCACTATCTTCATTAGCTACATCATACCTTCATGCAGCCAATCAAAAGCTCGCTTTCAATCATGACTTTGTTAGGGGATATCCCGATGTCGATTGTAAATAAACCAACCGGATGTGTTGCATAGAACATATGAAATGAAAATCAGTGTATTTTGTACAGTAGTGTTAATAGTTTTTTTTTACCGCGTTATTTATTAGTTTCGTTACGTTTTCTTCACACTCAAGAATGAGTAAGAATTACTACTGCCAAACACTCGCTTCTTTCAAGCAATTTCATTAGTTGATATTTTGAAGGATTGACGACATGCGAAAATCTTCTAGCCAGGGAATTTTCTAGCTGAGTTTTTTAGGTTTTCGTGGACACAGAAACCCACCCTGACTTGTGAGGATGCACTTTTAGAATAATTTTATAAACTATTATATACAACATTCCAAGTAAGTTTACAAGAAAAGTACAGCACAACATCAGTACATTATATCTTACTTGTATTTATACAACATAGAAATAAACATGCTTTGAAATGCTATCAGAAATAAAATTATAAAGTTCGTCTTGAAAGAATTGTTTCTATACCATTGTCAAAACCTGTAGTAGGACAAAAATTTGGTTGATGCATACGCACAGTTCAACTTTTTGAAACAGTTTTGATATTTTTTATATATTTATTTTGAAAATACTTTTGTGTATGCACTTTGACAACCCCATGGTTTGACGCCGTGTGGACAGTTTTCTTCTACCATAACATTAAACAAAATACACAGAAAATCAAACATCAATAGATAAGCAAAAAATAGGTAAGTAAAACTCAATTACAAACGGTATTCTGTATGGCATACACAGACAGCTAACCAACTCATTTTAAATGTCAACACTTACTCAGAGTCAGATATCCATGGTACATATGGTATATACACAGCATGGAACATTCAAACAATAACAATCTAATTGACTTGTACAGTTTACCAGTGTATATGAGGTGTGAGTTGAATAATAAAAAGCTAAAAAAGAAGGAAAATATACTATCTGAAAAACTACAAAATAGTACAAAACAAAGCTATCTGAAAGCTATACACAAAATTACTTTCAAAATAAACTTTGAACTACAAAATGCAAAAATATTTAAGGATTAACTACAAAAAATATGTTCTCCATCGAGGGATAACAAAATTTCCGTTTTGCACATTGTATAATCCGCGTAGCGGATTATATTAAATGTGCACAACGGAAATTCTGTTATCCCTCGATGGAGAACATATTTTTTGTAGTTAATACTTATAAATAAATTCAAACAATAGAATAAACTCAACAATTTTATTTTTGTAACTGGACATTTGTGAAAAAAGAGATCAACAACAAAAAAAAACAGTTAGTTTCCCGTGGAGTAATATATGACGTCAAATGGCGCGTGTCTCCATGACGATCAAATTTGTTTTCTATCCTCTGATAGAAAATATTTTCCAGCCAATCAAAAGTCAGTATTCTCTCAAAATTTATTTATTTACTTTTGTGAAGAAAATAAATACATGAACACAAATATTATCGTGAATACAAAGATAAATCTACATGGTGAGATACCACACAAAATGATACCAATGAAAAGTCAACATTTTCTACTGGTTGCTCGCGAAAAATAAAGTCTGTTGGTCTTGTACACTGAGTAATGAACATCTGAATTATTAATAAATTGATTCCCTAAGTTGGCAGGGCTCTAAGTGGAAGGTATGAATGACCATTGAGATGGAGTAGAAACTTTGTGAATCTTTATTACCCAATTGCTGACACATATAAAGAACCTCTTTGTGGTGTTACATACATAGCCCAATGCTACCTCGCTATCTGAGGAGAAATATTTGTGTGAAAGCGGATTTTGCCATTTTCATGTAACGCACATTGTATTCCACTCAATACGTATGCATCCTTCCTATCGGCTAAAGACATGCAACCATCGTTGACATGAACAAAAGCAAGTACATCACTATCTGAATTTTCAACTGCTTTTCGAAGGCCATATGTGGCAGTTGAAAGGATACGTTGTGTTCTCAAAAACGTGAACTGTCATACGATACTTAATTAACTGTTTTGAGTTATCATTTTCGGCGTACCAAAGGAATCGTAGATAATCCCTATATTTTTCGGGAACTCGAAATTGACAAACATGTGTTCGATATCTCCGGTTAAGCTATAGCATTCTTTCTGAATGCTATAGCATTCTTTCTGAATCGCATAAGGATTTCTACTAAACTGTTTGTGAGGTCTGTCCAGACATCAGCATTTGGTAAAGCGATGTACCTTCGACGAATACTGATGAGTCAAAGTCTCAACGAATTTGATTCTGTTTCTTTGTGATGGTACACCCTAAATAACGGTAGATAATAGCATTCATTATCGACAATAATCTGTGCAACTTCTGCTGCTCCACTGACAAAAACGTTGGTCAGAAAAGTTTTGAAATGTGCTGCTTTAACCCAGTCTATACGAAGACTAGAATCTAGAATAAGTTCTCGTTTCCATGTTTGGCATTGGCGATACTAATCTCGGAAAGGGCAAAGATGCAGTCCAGTGACCAGTTTCATCTATATAACGAAGTTAATGTTCATCAACTTTTGTCGTCTACGGAGTAAGCGACCTTATTGTCATCGGGTGTTCTAACAAAGATATTATATGCCTGTTTGAATTTAAATCTGAGATTAAACGATGGAAATAATGTACTTCTACCATTGGTTAGAACATTTGTTTTACGAATAATAGCTGAAGGCGGATGCAATCTGCCTAAACAAACTTCTCCAATCACTACCCATTCTATGAGCAATTGTTGCTTGCGCAAAAGGTTTACCTTGACACCTTAAACTTGATTCTGGACATGGTGCACATCCGTCACGACCCATCAAAATGTTCAACTTTTGCACTAGGGTCTTATTTAGGTAAGTAGTAAGCAATTCACATGAGATGTGGATGACACGCGCAACATCAGGAGTTTCTAGCGAATCACTCGATCACATTCTATGAAATTTCGAAGATCAAAAGAATACGTGTCATATATGTAGTATTCTAACTCGGAGTCACTGCCTACCTAAAACAGGAAACATATGTAACGGGAAATTGATAAAAACGAAAGTGAAAGAATACTAGAGTATACCCTAAGTCAAAAACTAGAACATATGTCTATAAGAAAAAAGCAAAGGAAACCGACCTCACAACAAGAGCCGAAAGTCCAGGGACAATTACACATCCGTATATAAACACATACAACGCAAAAAACACAAACACAAAAACAGAACGTGACAAACCGGAACCCAATAAAAACCATGGGTCACTCAGGTACTACGAACGAACATGCAGTGCCTGCCTCTAATTAGACACTCGTCCAGTTTCTCGTTGTCATGTCTAGAAAAATTCAGGAATAGGAAAGACTACCTATGTCTCAACAAAAATGTCCGACCGTATTTGAGAGATTGAATTGCCATAACGACCAATTAAGTCATGGGGACGACCAAGAACTGGAAGGATAACCAGAAATGACATTTGATTAGATGCTGCTGGAATTGCATCTGACACAAGAGTTAAAAAGAAAAAAAGTTTGATAACAAAATGGTCATCCCAAAAAATAACGTTCTCCACAATATGCAATAGAAACACCAAAGGATTCAACTATACACAATGCCACAGTAATTTAGTGGTTGCTGCTTCAGTTCAATGTTGTATCTAGAAAAATGTTCTTAAAAATGAAATATACTTGATAACTTGATATAGCTTTTGTAATAGGTAATAGTGTCATGTTCTGTTAAAACAGCGCTTGGTATCTTGATATATTACACTTTGTGAAGTTTTAACGAATGCTCTTATTTTCTATATCTCGCAAACCGTAACTCGTAGAGATCTTGCTATGCTCCATTTATTAGTCATCTTATAGCACGAAATATCTTGAACCATAACATATATAAAAACATTAACATTTGTGTAGTCGAACACCTTCATGCCAATTTCAATCTTTGTATAGCATTGAAAACCTTTTTATAATTTTAACGAAGCCGAATGGCAACATTTTTGAACGTGACCTGCAAATACGAAATTTTAACAAGGTGCGCTCAGTATCTAGACCAAGGTAAAATTTTCAATGTTTAACGTCACGTAAGACATTTCATCCTGTGAATTGTAATGTAAAAGCTAAATTGTTGAGGAATTATAAGATTCAATAGCACAATGTCGTTTAATTTCAGTGTAAACAATTCAAAACCTCTTGGTGTTTTAGTCAAGTCGAAGTCAGCCTGAATTTTTTATACAAGTAACTCATAGTAGATGGTTAGATTTATTTCGATTAAATATCAATATATACAATATACATTTACAGACACCAAGCATGTCAACCGATTAAGGAGACCACAATTGTATTAAACCAAGCAAATCAACAGAGACCAACTTTATAGACCAAACATGCTTTTATTGGCGGTTTTTCCAAACTTCGTTGCCATCCATCACTGCAAATTTAAATAATACAAACTTTTTCCAATTATCGATTACGTGATAAGTATTGTCTCACCGTTTCCGATTCAGTTTCGAGGTTGGTACCCTTTGCAAGCATATTTTAGGCGTTGTCTAGCAAGACATCTCAATTTCAAAAGTCACGCGATATTACTTTTATAGTGTTTTTATAGGTGAGGTTTAATAATACTTAATACATAATAGAAGTGCATCTGTATACACATACAGTTATAGAGAAATATGCAAAGCACTATAACATTACATAGATAGCATATTTATATCCATAAAAATTAGACTAGAAAAACAGGTTGTGTTAAAAATCAATTTTGATCCCAATGTTGATTTTAAACCGAGGATAACCCATGAAAGCCCAGAGGCTTATTTTCAAATATAGTCCCCAGTAGTTGAAACTAACTTGTTTATTAAAACTAAACAATGCACAACAACCGGCTCAAGACTTATGCAGTGAAAATGTTAGTTAGGTGTACACAATATATACTCTTAAAACAAACCAATTGGTACGTTTTAATTTATAACAATGATTTTTTAATAATTGGCCATTATAATTAAAAATGACAATTGAACCTTGTAAATTTGCAGATACTTTTAAATGGTTTAGTGTCTTCTCTTCACATGTGTCATATTGTCACATTATAAAAATTACACTCGAAAAGTGCATAACCGTAGATTGCCGCGAAATTTTGGAACGGAAAGTTAGTTGTCTACTCAACTGTCTACCGGTAGCGTATAAAATGAACAGGCTTGATGTCCAACTCGTCTAAACATAAAAGTGATGACATGCCGCCGTATGATACTGCTACCAGGAACAGCATCGGATCTGCAGGAGTTTCCCAAAGTAAGGTTACACGGACAAATTACCATTTCTAGACTATGGGCCCAATTCCAACAGACCGGTAGACTAATGACCGTCCAAGAAGTGGCAGACCACGCATAACCCCAGCACATCAGGATCTTTAAATCCGGGTATTTCATATACGGCATAGAACAGTCACAGACACAGGCGCGTAGCTAGCCTATAAAGAATGTGGATTCAAAATAATCTAGGGGGGTCAGGGGGCATGCCCCCCCCCTGAAAATTTTGAAATAAATGGTGCAATTTGCTGCGTTTTGGGGCCTCCGGGGAGCTTTCTTGACAAACGGAAATCCATTTATTTTAGCATAAAAATGGAGATGAATAGCTTTACTTTCGTTTATTTCAAAAAAAAAATTTTTTGTCAAAACAATGTGGATTCAGCTGCGTACTCGCGTATAGGCAGCTACGCGCCTGCAGACACCATAACTGCAATCGGGATACCTGGATTGCAACGAATCGGCTCCCAAATTTTCAGAAACCGGCTCTGACAACTTGGAATTAAACCCAGTATTTTATAGCAGTTTTAACGGATTCACATCGACCGGATAGAGTCAGATGGTCAACAAACTGTGGGTCTGGACATTCTGAAACTGGTGCGGAATCTGGTTTAGTAAATAGTCGCAGTCCATGCTGCAGAAGCGTTATGGTAGAACACGTTTTATTACTGCCAACGAAATGAACGATTCGCGCAGTTGTGTTATGTGACAAAGTAGATAGATTCGGAGGAGGTAGTGTCATGATGTGGACGGCGAACTCAGATGACAGGATATCAGAGCTTGTGTACGTACCACACAACATAACGGCTCTGCGATATAGAGACAATATACTTAGACCACATCTTCTTAAAATTATCAACCACCAGAGTTAAAACACAATGCTTGATCGCACACAGCTCAACTAACCAGAGACCTTCTTGCGCGGAAAAAACAATTATGTGTTGCCATGGCTGTAAAAAAACGCCGGATATGACACCCATCAAACATCTATATGACCAACCAGCCCCAACCATAACCGCAGATACTGGATCAATTTCGACAGATGTTGCAAGTAGAATGGTAAAGAATACCTCGCAATAATGTTCGTGTTTTGATACAGTCCATGCCGCAGAGCAGTGCTGTCTTCTCGGGGTGGTCACACACTTTGAACCGTGATTAATTGGCTGTTATTTGTACAGACACTTTGAATACAACAAACATTTTAAGTGCATATCGTTCGTGTAATTGTAAAATTTTGATTTGAATGTCGCTTATTAAAATATGTAAAAACCCACTATGCGTTTCGTTTTTTGTAGAATATACAATACAAGTACATGCTATTGTTTAAATATATGGTATAAAATCATGATGCGTTTCTCCATTTTTTGTCAAAGAAAAAAATCTTTTACTTTAGATTTAAAAGCATGTATGTGAAATTTGATTTTCTTAATATCTACAAAAAGGCAATAGCAGTCGTCGGTGGCATTAGAGAAAACAGTAAAAAGTGCTTGCTGATGACTTGTAGGCCGAGCACAAGTAAATATATCAAACAGGTATCTGTTGAGTATGTGGATCTGTTGAGTATGTGGATCTAAATCCAGATTGTAGTTCATATAATACTTATTTTGTATTCAATAGTATTCCAGCTGATTGTGTACAGATCTGTCTAATATTTCAAATACAATAATAAAAATGCTTGCAGGTCTATAGTTCACTGTATATAGTCTGTTACTGTTTAACATATATAGGAGACATCCTGGCTCGTTTCATTTCATTATGGACAATATCTCAATAATACTGACAGATATATTAATAAAGAAATTGATATGTTTTACAAAAGCTTGTGCCCCGTCTGTAAGAAACATGGATGTATACGGTATAAACCAGTACTGCTGATCTTTAGTTTTTCAAACTTTTTGAGAACAAAATACTATTTTACAGGTGTCAGTTTAAAAAAAATAAAACCATGATAAAACACTTTTCTATAAAAATGTATGAAAATATTTGCACATGTCTTATATATACTCAACGTTAGGTAGTTTTGCAAGCAGGGACTCCTAACACTACTGAAAAATGCATTAAAATTAAGAACAATCTTATTATCACCAAAGTTTATTTATCAAATGCTATTATTATTTGAAATATTCCTTAACTGTCCCCTAGGTTTGTTTTGATTATTGTAATTTTCTTCGATTTTATTGTTTTTTAAACATTTGGATAACATCAGTTTGATTCAGTAGTCTATAAATATTGCCGATAAGGATAGGTTTTGCCTTTGGCAGTAGTACGAACCATATCGCTTAAAAGTCCGATTTCTGAAAGTCTAAAAACATTTATCGTAAAGAGCAGTTTTATGAAAATCTTTGACGTCATTCTCAAGAAACTGTGCGACCTGGACGACAAATGGACTGACATTTTTATACCATAATAGGTTTGTATAAAATTAGTTGTATAAAGTTTCTTGTATTTTGTCCTGACTGATGCCAAGTTAACTATGTTGGAAGGTGACAATCCACTGCCATTGACAGTTTTGAAGTCCATCAAATAGTTTAGGCACATCATGTGTAAAATGGCTTTCAGACATGAATTCGTTAAGATTGTTTAAATGGGGTTAATCGCCACATTCAGCAATTTATCAGCTATATCATGGCATTATTTTAGGGAGGTCAGCGTAAAACACTCAGCAGAGGACAGAGTTGTATTTTGTGGTTATCACCATCTTGTAAGCAAGACATCATATCATTCCATCATATTGTCTAATATATTCATTGGTACAGGCCTGTAAGAACCAAATTGATGCAGGTTTATAAATTTTATTCATAGGAAGATGTTTCTATACAAGAAATAGCATTTACATAAAGAAACATCATGATCTGCCAATGAAAACAAATGGATGGATCCTCAAAGCTTGAACGCTTTCTTTGGTCAAAATATGGTCATATATTGCTACAACATACAGCATATCACACAAAATTACAAATATTGCTCTCCCTTTTTTAAGAAATATGCATAAAATTTCAAAAATATCTTTTTTGTACTGTTTAACAAAAAAAAACAACAACCATATAAAGATAGGCACATAAAACATTGAGTGTTTAACAAAACATTTACAAAAGCGGTCTTAAAATGCATAGCAAACTAACTTGAAGAAGCTAATTTAAAAATATAAAATTTATTGATCACATTAATTGGGTCTAAAAATTTAAGTTTTCAACATATGATTAAAACTGTTTACAAAATTTATTTTCAACACAACCTTATCACTCAAGACAATACACATATACACACCAATAAGCATATTACAAGTCTTCCAACAGGTGCTTTAGGCCTTTTTAAATCTTTTTTTACCTTACATCTAAATGCCAAACTGATAAATTGACAGTAGAAAAGGTCAAATTCTTAAAAGTAAGAAAATTGTACAAAGATACCAAATTGTATACATTAGTGAAAGTTATAAGTTACAACCTTATTTTACATATGCGTAGTAAAACAAGAATAGCACATTTTCTGCATTATAAATTAGTGTATTAAATATTTTACATGTTAAGATTAGTATAAAATGAGTTTATATTACTGATGTAGATATAAATTTGTAGGTTTGGTTTTATTTCAGAGGATTTTTTTAAATGTATCTATTAAAAAAGGTCTACACTACATTGCACCATATCAAAACAATGTACACTTGTAGCTATTCAAAAACTACCACAACCACAAGTAATACCAAACCCAAATAAGCTTTATTATGTAAAATCTAAAAAACAACTAAGTCAAGGTTTGGACTATAAATTATGCAATAAGTGTTTAGAAGGAAGACATTTCAATAAATCTTAACAGCTGTCCAGCTGATCATAAAACGAAATTCATGATCTTTTGCCTTTTATATTCCAACATAGATATACATGTATTAATTGATTCAAATACATCAATGAAAATGCCATTACTATCAATAAAGAATACCATTGTCTTGTCTATAACCTTATAAGCAACCAATTTCTAAAAACATAACTTGGAATGAATTGTTGAATTGCTTACACATATCTGCTTCATAAAAAAGTAACATAAGACAAGCATAAGCAGTAGTCAGAGAAATCTACAAAACATTTTCCGGCTTTATGTCAATTTCATGACATGACATTAAAAATGATGCGCTTCTGTTCATGTTTGGTCAGGCCAAGCTCTTAACTGACAACAGCTGCATCGGCGATTACTTTTTCTGCTTCCTTTAAGCTTTGCTTGGCAAGAGCAGCATCATCTTCTGTGATCTTCAATTCAATTATTTTATCTTCAACACGAGTTACTTCAGTCTTCACCTGCAAAATATTCCAAAATCAACACTACAAAACTGTACATAAACTGCTAATGTTACCTGGATAGCACTGCTTGTGTGACTAACAGGATGGGAATAATCTACAAGTCTTAGTTCAGAACAAAGGGCAAAAATTGTAGAATGTATCTAGGAAGGCGTAGTGATTTGACAAACTAGATCGTAGTACAAGTCCAAAAGCTAACTTACTTCACTAATATTACTAATGTGCACACATTAATAAAAAGAAAAATGATCTGCATTCCTATATGATGAGGAAAATGAAAGATGAATACAAAAAAACATGTAATCACATGTTTAAACTTTCCTTTCTCAACGCACTAGGATATAATATTATACAAAATGGCTATGGGAAGATCTATGATGTATCGGACGAGGTGGAAGAGCAACACAAGGTCTCTTATGACACTCCTTTCAGTTAACAAAAAGCTTCATCAGGAGAACCATAAGCAAAACAGCTATAGCAGAATACAAAAAAAAATAAATAAAACAAAATATGAAGAACCCTTAATTGATACATGTAAGTTAATCTTTTACAGCAAGTTATACTAGAGATAATTATATGGGTTTCGGGATATACAACAATTAGTCATTCTGGAAAACCCTAAAGATAAATTTCTTAAGTTTTGAAAAAGCAGGTTTAGTTTAATTACAATTATTTGTACATGTAGTATAAATAGTATGTCATGGTAATTGTTCATATCTATATAGCAGCAAGGTCCATAAATAGAAACTTTAAATCCAGTCATATTCAATGGAGTTATTCATTATCAGATGAGTGCACTGGTCTAGGAAATCAGGAAAATAGTCTAACTATGTTCCAAAAACGTGTTGTATCTTAGATAAATTATATCATACCATTGGGTCAAATATTATAGACTGAAGTTTCTGAAAGGTTCCTTATGGTACTTATCTATATTTGCAAAAAAAGGTAAGTGCTTTATCTGTTTAACACAGAACAGTTTCCAACATGTACATGGTGCATACAACAAAACAAACTGACAAATGATACAAGGTTAAGTGTCTCAGTAACAAAAAATTCAAATAAAGAATGCCTGACAACTGATATGGTTTTCTATTATTGAAAGATGAAAAAAAAAAAAAAAAAAAAGTACAGAAAATAATTATAAGCAGCAAAAGTTTATCAGCATTAGCATAAGACAAAATTTTGATTAAAGACAAACAGATCTACCACCAGAAAGGGTTGTCGTAAGAGTGGTCAGCTCTTCTCACCTGTTTCGTAACACTGGGCTGTGTAGATTTCGTATCGTCATCAACATTGATGGTAGATTCTGTTGGGACAAATACATACAATATAGTATTATTTCAAACTATAAAAAATGGTCTGACAGAAGGTGGAACATTCTTATCTTTTGAAGAAGTGGAAAAGTGTATTTTACAAACAAGTATGCTTTATTTCTGTAAATGTATGTCAAGTTAGCTATATATTTATGTGAATAAAAATAAAACCACTTCTTCCACAGTTGAATTTAGGTTGAAGCAATAAAAAACTACATTTTAATTTTTTTTTATTTACCATGAAAAAATCTGGCATTATTTCAACTTACGGCTGAACTTTTATAATGCTAAAAAAATTCCCCGTCTTGAGAGAGGAGACACAATTTAGCTCGAAGGATTTGAATCTGTGTACGACAGGCAAAGTGATTAAAGAAAACACAAGTTTTTATGAACTTCTAGTGAATTTCATCAAAGGGGAATAATTCTTTAAAACTTTTAACAAAATCTTCAGCTAACTGATGGTACGAATATCTGCTGAATCAAATTTATTCACTTGTTGTATTGACATCTGTAATCACTTTTTGAAGATGCTTAATGAAAATAGTAATGATGTAGAGATATTAAACAGCTTTAAATCTTACTTTGTCTATTACCACCAGATGTCACTGTATGTGTAACTGTTTCCTCTGTTGTCACCACTGTGGTTGTCTCCGAGCTTGTTATTAGGGTTGTGGATTCCACTAATGAATCTTGTAGTCTGCAGAAAACATGATATTAACATTAACTAAGTACTCACTTTAAAAATCTTGGAAATCATGATCAAACACAAAGAGACTTTGACAGCTGAAGGTCTGGTTGGTTCGATCCCTGCAGACTGACAGCTGAAGGTCTGGTTGGTTCGATCCCTGCAGACAACTATAATAGATGTAGGGAGGACAATTCATGGCCTCCTTGTAAATACTAAGAACAGCCCACTTAAAACTGGTTGACAGAATATAGTGTCACTGAACCAATCAAAAACATTTTTCTTTCTACTAAAAAGGGGGCCTCGGTGGAACAATTCTCATTGCAGTCAGGGTGCACTTGACTCCAATCTTGATTGACAAGGATTGTCATTTTTCCTGCTTAAGGTCGGAGGTGTTCTCCAGGTGTTCTGTTTTCCTCCCCCAAAAAACTGGTCACCATGATATAGCTGAAAAATTGCTGAAAGTGGCGTTAAAAAAACATCCAAACAAACAATTCTAATAATAAATATACTTGATTTTTTCTGTAAAAATAAAAGTGTGGTGTTCTATTAAATAAATATAACTAAATATAAATAGGAAATGAACCAACTATATAAATGAGGTTGGTGTCAAAATAAAAACATAGATACAACAAATGAGCCTTCCAGAAGAGAATGAATCACACATAGTGCAATAACGTTATAACCAAGGAAGTGTGCAATGATACTTTGTGCAATAAATTTGTTATGAAGTTTGGGATTGTGCAATATCACAATTAAAGGTAAAAAGTGTTTTTGGTTAGGTTATATACATTTCCAATAAAATTAGAACTACCAATTGTTACCTGTTTTTATTACGAGTTACTTCACTAGGATATTATTGGTATTAGTGTGGATTCAGAAATTGCTCAAGAAACACTAGTCACTCTCCGAGTTAATGAACATGATTCCGTCTATTTACTATTCAATGTGAGATAACCTTGTCTTCTTTTATTAAATACACGACTGATATACTGTCAGCAAGAAATTCCAGCACATATATTTAAAAAGCCGTCGACATGAAAATAATAATATTGTATAAAAAGTATTCTGACCATTAAACAGGTATAACATCTGCAATTATTAGTGAAAACCTTAATACAGGTAGGTGAATCACACATTTGTATGACTAATCAAAAAACAGTTGTGAGGTATTCATGATGGAAAGCTTCATGATTAGTGGATGTAAATATGAAGGTGAAAAAAGCAGCAGACGACAATAATAAATGGGGGAGATAGAGTGCAAAAAGGTTAGATATCATGCTTACAATTATGTAGCTAACATAGGTTATGGTGAGTATCACAAGACACATGTTAACTGTAAAGTTAGGGAATTGAGACCCTTAGATACTAACACTTGTATGCTGTCTTGTGTTACTTCACCCTCAACAGTTGTGTTGGCTTGTGAATCATTCAACTGTGATTCATTCAACCCCTGCATGATGTCTGTACTATTATATCGATCATCTGGTGTTAGACGACGTTCTTCACTGTTAACAGAAAGTTTTAATAAGTCTATTACTTTTAACTTTAAAAACCTCAGAATTAGTTTAAAAGACACATGTTAATCAATGAAGTTTTTCCTTCAAAATTATAGTTTATGTCCGATTGCAAAATGTAAAAAAAAAAAGAAAATTAATAAATGGCTATTTTTAAGTGTGCTTTTAAACTAATAATTTCCTGTGAATTTAACATTGGCTAGAAATGAAAGTTGCTGCAAAATATGATAAGATAGCTTTATATGTAGGCACTTAGATGATACATGAGATAATATAGAAAATGCATTGGTTATCCAAATATATAGTTTAATAAATATCCAATTATATATTATTATTATATGTTATCATACTCTTGTTTCTCTTCATCATCTTCCTTGGCAGTTTCAACAACAACTACAGCTTCTGGTGAAGGCTCAGGCCTCATACCGTCTTTAAGTTCAACAGTACAATGAGGCTCCGTCACATTCCGTGATGACAAGGTTACCCTGGCATATTCTGATGACGACAGTAAATAAAATCCTTGTCCATGTTTAGTAAAGATAAAGGATGATATGCCTCTGAAAATATAAATAAAACAATACTATTAATCTCTTCTTAATTTTCCTTTATAATATGAACTCCAACTAAACTGCATTGTGTAGTCTATATTTATACATCAGGAACTTTGGTAGACGATTTTGTTCAGCCTTACTATGTGAAAAAGAGTGTTGTGTTGTTTCTAACCTGAAGTCTAAATAAAACAGGACCCTGGAACATAAAGTTTAGTCACACTATATAAAAGATGTGTAGATTAAACTATCTGGGACTTACGTTATGTCTTCCCTTTTCAGGGCTGATGCCACAAGTTGCTGCCGTAATGAGCTTACAGAATAAACACTAAGATCTCCTAAATTTGTCAAACAGGCAATGTCGAATTCATTGTAATTTTCATCTGAAAAGAAAACAGTAATGTAGACTTAAGACATACTATTTTTTATACTATTATCATTAAATAATTTTACAAAGTAGACATTACAATCAGATTAGAAAAAATATTGAAAAATATTCTAACATCTTCTGTTAAACTTTTATAAGGTATTATCTACTTTAGCTTCCAACTAAACATCAATCAATCAATCAATCAATTTCCAAATAGCATGACAAATTTGTACTTTCAGCCATGCTGAATCTCCCAAAACAAACAAATATAGAAAAGTGTAACAAAACAGCAGGAGTTAAGGCCATATAAAATTAGATTTACGGTTCTCAGGCCCGCGCGCATCCGTTTTCACCCCGCCGCATTGCCGATTTTATTGGGTTTTCAATAAAATAAAAATCCGGAAATGCGGAGCCTTTTCCGTTAAAAAAAATTATCCGGTCCGATCCGCTTCTTAATTTCCCGCCACTGCATTCGGAAAGATCGGACATCGTTGCTTAATCTAATGATAACTTCCGAAAGAATACATAGTGCATACAAGCGTTTGAAAGTAAAGGAGGGTTACGGAATCGTTCGTGTTCACGACTATTGAGATCGGATAGCCGAAAAAAATAATAAAAAAAAATCGTTTGTCTTAAATGGCGGCGTTGCAAAACAAGTGCTTTATTAAACGGAGAATCGTTTACAGTTTTGTGACAAAAAAGGAAGAGTTGATAGCACAAAAACGGTACCATCTATAAAATTTGCTGAAAGAAGTTCTCGCGGACATGTCATGGGAAAACCTTAAAAAAGATCAGGTGCACAACTTTAATATGTGTGCAATCTTTTGATGCAGTTTCAGGGATCTGGGTAGCGAGCTGGAGAAGTTAATTACACAAAATTGGTACCCTCATTGAAAAATTGCGACGTTCCCACTCCTGGAAAAATGGGGAAAACGCATTCTATAATAGCAGGTGCACAACCAATACGTGTGCAATCTTTCTGTGATGTTTCAGGGATCTGGGTTTAAAGCTGTAGGATTTGATTTTCCCAAATATAGAAACATCTCATAAAACGATAGCATAATAGCAGGTCGCAACTATAATACAGTGTATGTGCAATCTGCTTCTGGAAAGTGTTAGGGATATAGGTTAAAAGCTGTAGGAAGTGTTGATTATCAAAATATGTACCCTTTCAGTGATACTTTGTAGGATTTTTTATGGTGAGTCCTGGACTCATCATTTTTGAAAATGGCAAATCCCAAACAATTTTCATGAGTGCCACATATTGCAGTTAAGCTAAGTGGTTGCATACAACCAATTTCTTCGATGAGAGACCCATAATCATTCATGTCATTTTATAAAATATACAATATGGCGACATATGCTTTATGCTCTTCTAGTGTCAAGATTTTTATCAGTCTTCTGGAGTATGATTGAACTGCAATCATTACTTGAAACATGCTGATATTTCCCCATTAAAGAGAGACTCGTGTCTTGTCTGGCTCATCTTGGAAATGAATGTCAAAATAATGCAGATGCTGACATTCAAAACAAATTTTCCACCCAACAAATTATCATTGTTTTCTTTATAAAATAATCAGTTTTTTTTCTAATTTTATACCCAAGCATAATCTCGTAAATTAAATTAGAATGAAATATTTGTAATTTAGAACATTATACAATCAATTTCAACAGAAAGGTTGAACCTGACCACAGACACAGTAAAGTCTTTCAGATCCTAAATCTAGTGTATATCAATCAGATAATCGAATTGAAATGTATTAAAATTAAAGGTTAATTTACTCTAATTGTATGTTCATACTGAATGTATTTATTGTCTAATAAATATCCTAATTAAAACATATTTGCTGCCCAAATAATTGTTACCTGTAGAAAATCTGACGAAATTTCGATCACCATTTGTATGATATGTTATCATGCATTGGAGACGAAATTGACACGACTGAAATTCGTAAACATCCGATAACTGTACTAGTATGCATTAGTTGCTGCAAAGACGTGTTCAATATGCATCTAGATGCATTGCGACTATTCCTGCCCCCTCCCCTCAATTTCACTATACTATAACCCAGGTTGCATAAACAATTTATCAATTTAAAAGGGGTTCTTTTATGTAATAACCTTTAAATACATTTCATATACAAATATGAATGTTTAATATAGAAATTCTTTGCTGTATCGATTGAGATCTTTACCAGTTAAATTTTGTGCAAGATAACGAATAAAAAAATGCCTCCCTCGTCTGATTTTAGAGCAATAAAATGATAAAAAAAAAGCCTCCCTCCCTCATCTATTTTTGAAAAATTTGGCCTGAGAACCTTAAAATTAATTTTGTGTGGCCTAATTTGAATTTAATTCATGAATAGGATTGAATATCATGACAAGCCTATATATAGCCTATAACATTTGTTACAGTCGAAGGAAAATAATTTTATTAGCAAAATTTAAACCAGTACAATCATCTTGCAAAAATAAACAAGGAATGAAGCATATACATGTATATGAGTCACATCTGTAATAAATTGAAAGTCTTAGCTGCAGTAAGAAGTTTATATGGTAATAAATAACTTTTGAGAGAATACTGACTTTTGATTGGCTGAAAAATATTTTCTATCTGAGGATTGAAAAAAATTTTGATCGTCATGGAGACATGCACCCTTTGATGTCATACTCCGCGGGAAACTAACAGTTTTTGTGTTGAAATGTCCAGATACAAAAATAAAATTTTTGAGTTTATTATATTTTTTTAAAATTTATTTATAAGTATTAACTACAAAAAATATTTTCTCCAAAACAAAATTTAATATTATATTTAATGTGCAAAAAGGAAAGTTTGTTATCCCTCATTGGAAAATTTTTTTTTTGTAGTTAATCCTTAATTAATGACCTACAATATACATGCACATCACATGAGCAGTGGTGAAGCATATATATAACTTACCACTTTTACTTCTAAAATTGATAAACGCTACTTTTCTAATTCTGGAACCATCTAATGCTGTCATTTTGTGCTTCCATCTTGCTTTTAGATGTGGCAGTGAGAAAACCTGCAAGATATGATGTTTGTCTTTTAAACATGTGTCACAAATGTTTCTTGGTAACAATATTCACAAACACCCGTTACTTCATATAGTTGATAAATAAATGGTGCTTTCTGTTTGAATATTGAAGAATAGTTTTTTTTAAGCAGAATATTATATGGAAGAAGCTTACTTGTGCAATAAATTAATACTCAATGGGGAAAATGATTCAAAATTACTGTTGGACACCCTTAATAATATTTTTAAATTGCAAAACTGCATTTAAATTATCATACTTAAATCCAAATCATGAATTTACTGTGCACAAGATTATTACCACATCTTGTTTCTGAAAGTAGTTCCAGATGGTGCCATCTGTAAAAAAAATAAATTCCTTCAAAAAGCCTATCAAAAGTCATTGAAGCCATTCATATGCAAGTATTTTCTGATATGCAAATCATATAATGAATTATATATTTAAAGATTTGACTCAATGTAATGCCTGATTCAAGGACTTACTTTTAATTGTTCTTCAGAACAAATGACTACTGTATGATGTGGTCCTGAGTAATCGGCTGCCTTAGCTCTCTCGTTCTCTACCTCTAATGGATCAGGTAACACCCTGGATTTACCATCCACTACAGCAATATGAATCACTGGAGCTTTATGTCGCAGCTTTATTTCTTTAGCAATAACTGCTATCACATCCGATTCGTTTCTCTTCTCTGTTGGAACAGTCATTGTATAAATATAAACATGGCCTCCGTTTGTTCCTACCCACAAAGATGGTGCACTCTCATGACCTTGAAAAATAAAGTATGTCATTTCTATATCAGGATACAACAGTCAAAAAACAATATCAGTACCGCTTATCAATAAACTTGTATGAATTCATTTGAAGTTTTAACAGATCTCAGCTACAATAACAAGTGTGAACTGTGAGTATGCTTACAAGGGGATACCCCACACTTCGCTTTCAAGTCCAATTACCTCCTTAATGATATCCTAGGTCAATAAAAATCTTTCATGCACATATACATATATTGTACTTCCTTCACTCCAAGTTTCATTAAATTTTAATCAAGCAGTTTAGGAGAAGTTGAGCTTACAAGGGATATGGACATACGGACAGACAGACAGGGTATTTCGGTATAAGGTTAGAAGCCTCAGTATCTTTGGTTCATGGGGGTTATTTGTTGAAATGCAGTGCCATATTACAATTTTTCTTCTTTGACCTACATCTAGTTAATTAGCTGAATACGCTATTTAGATCTGTACATGTAGAAAGGCAATACTTACTATTTGAAACAAAGGTATTTGCAAAGTAAAGACATCGCACCATAGATCCTACATTTTCGTCTGGATTTCTAGCCTCGATCTGCCTTTCTACAGGCCGTGGCTCTGGAGAAGCCCCAGGAGATGCCCTACTTCTTGAAGGAGTTGAGCTACCTTCTTCTGGCTTTTTTTCTTCTCTGTAAAAAACAAACCACATTTGAATATTTTCTGTCACATAATTGCATATGTAATCTGAGTGCTTTCAGGTGATATTTTGCCTCTGTTATACAAGCTACCCAACCTGTAATGCTTTCTGTATTAGTGGGATGACTTAGATAAATAATATCTATCACAAGTGGAAAAGTGAGACAATATAACAAAGGGCAAAGGTGTCTTATTTGTTCTCAGGCTCTGCTGAGGGATTGGACAAACAGATATCTTTGCACGTGGGTTTAAGAATTTGCTGAATTGGCTTTCCATGAGTGATTTAATACTTTTAATGCCAAGTAATGAAAGACAAAATAATAGTTTTTGGCATTATTTTTGGAAAGTTTCACTGTTAAGTACATTAACAGTTTTGTAAGAATGTATTTGATCTAAATATTGTATGAAAGTTACTCATAAGTGTTAATTTTCTAAACATTTATATTACGTTTTCTGATCTGTTTTTGCTTTATCTTGTCGTCTTTCTGATCGTCTTTTCCTAAGTCTACGGAATGATTCTCTCAATGATTTTTTTAGGGATTTACGTCTGGACATTGGTGTATCTGATGTGCCTGTCATATCTGAAAACCAAATGTATTTAAAAAATAGCTAAATGGAAAAACAATTATTACAGAATATTTATCTTATATATTCTTTCAGGTGTATTTATAGAACATCTCTTAATATTTCAATAAATTTATAATATTATAAATGCATGGAAATATAACTGCTTATAGACAAATTAAGAAACATTAAAAAATGCCATAGCATCCAGATACCTTTCATTTCACATTATACAATAACATTTTTTAATGTAATACATACCTTCTGGATTTAGTGTACATCTGGTTGCTATTGGTTTCTTTTGAGCATAATCAAATAATGCAAAACCATGAGCTGTGCCTGCTGCCAATCTGTAAAATCAACAGGTAAACAATTGTAGTGCATTGGTGAACACCTAGAAGCATTGTATGTGGGCGAGCACAAGCTAAAATTAATTTCAGCAATTTTCAACAAAAAGTTAAAAAACATAAAAAATTACTCCAAAAATTTCAACAAAGCTGTAGTAACTGAATGAATCACAAAATCAAAAGTTTTCATATTTTTTCCAAATGCTTACAGTTGCCATTCTGAATGGAAGGCCAATGCAGTACATGCTGCAGGTGGATACAGTTGCACCATGGCCGTGGGTTGGAATCCAGCAGGGTATTTCACTTCTCCGTCTCTTGGTTTCAAGGCTTCGTGTCCTTTCCACACAAAGTTATCCCGATCACTAACAATGTTCATAGTGCTACAAGAAACTTCATATTCACGGTCTTCCCTTTCCATCTGTAAAACCATAACTTGACCAGCCGTACCAGCAATAACCATGGATTCACTCAGAGGACACATGGAAATTTTCTGAATACCCAGTCTTGGGTCATCACTGAATGGATCGTAAATTCCTACCTGTGAAAACACATCAATTACAAAGGTAGACAAAAACAGAACGTCAGAAAAAAGTAAAGTGCTTTTAAAAATTCTATTAGTTCTGAAAAAATCTCACACAAGATGTACTCTAAAAGCAGAATAACTTAGTGATGACAGTTTTGGCTATTAACTCATCCTCCCAAGTCAGGGGTTCTGAGTCCACGTTCGCTCCATCATCACCCCTGACAACATACATATATATTTTTCGGGTCCGAGTGTCGCCATCTGGCGGTGACCAGAGTTAACATCAGCCAATGAAATTTATCGTTACCTTCGCCTAATGTTTACATGTGAACAAAAAATGTCTGCGCCCTGTATCATGGATTTTTTTTTACGATATGTTGGAAAGATTCCCTCCGGACCTTAAAAAGAAGCTGTATGAGCGATGACAGCTGGAGCCATTTGTTTTTCAAATGAAATGAGGACGACTGCAATGGCATATAAAAATTTGCATACGAATACTTCTATGTGTTGAACGTGATATAGTGATAAAGTAGTGGACTATAGTATAGAATGAAATGGAGTTCTGTGCAGTATGTGAAAGAAGTAGTAAATGATTCAATCATAATTACAAATTAATAATTAATTTTCTGTAATCCGGACGTACTTCTTAGAACTGAAAAAGGACTGAGAAAGAGGTGGGTGAAGTAACCCAAAACGAGATTGTTTTAACACGGGACAGATCTGTCAGATCTGACAGAAGAATGTCAATTTGTAAACATTCCATTCAAAATTTTTCATTTAATTGGATTATATGTGATTTAAATTTTACAACACATTTAGGTTGACATTTACATGTATTGCACACATGTATGTACAGTGCTCCAGCAATGGGGGAAATAGAGGGGCGCCGCGCCCTGCCCTAAAATTACCGCGCCCCTGTGCCCCTCTCAGGCGCCCCTGTGTCTCGATTTGTGCCCCTTATCACTTTATTGCTCTAATTAATTTTCTGCTCTAAAATTAATAGTAATTATAGTGTTTTTATAGCTAATTAACTCATTAGACTATTCTCGTTTCCTTATAATTTGATTATGTAATTAGTGGTAGACAGTGGGGACTGGTACACAGGTTACACTTCAAAAATGTTATTACCTTAAAAATTTGCGTGGTCACTGTTTTTGGCCATTTGGTTAATTATGATCCAGACCGGAAATATCTACAACTGTTTTTATTTCCATTTGCGGTAGATATCTTCGAATATTTGTCACCGCGCCATGTTTATCATTGAACACGCCATTTTTTAAAAACAAAAATGAAAGCTGGTACCCGATTGCCTTTTTCTATGTTCAAATAGCGTTAAGTAAAAATACTCGCGGCAACCAGTACAAACCAACTGAAATAAGGATATATCCGGAGCGGATATGAACTTAGTTCAGGAACTTGCAAATACATTGAAGTTACAACCACAAACATTGAAACATAGTAATAAATAGTATTTTGGCAGTCACTTTTCAGTTGATTAAATGCACAAATATATTTAAATATTTTACTTTAAAATGAAAACAAAGGCGAAAAACAGCAACAGAACACTTATTCAAATAACAATAACAACAAAAGTGCAACAACCTCAATCACACTAAAAAATATGAAAATACACGAAAAAGTGCCCTTCTGATGCGCCCCTCTATTTTTAAATCCGAGCTGGAAGACTATGTAATCTTCAACACATCATCACATTCAAGACTTGAGTAAAATTTAGTGAACAGTTTTACATTTGGTTAATTATGAACCATGTTAAAACTACTGATTATAGGAGGAAAACATTCAACTTCAAAATGGACATGGATAATGTTTTAATAATATACTGTACATGTAAGAATGTGGGGGATTTTAAAAATTTATCATGCAGCAAACTAGTCAAACTTTTTATCACATGAAGCAAATTTCCTATTCTGACTGATTGATAAATTATGTGTACTGGAATAAAAGATAAAATGTATTCATGTTCATGCATGTGGATTATGTTCATAGTTTCAAAACCTGTTGCAGATTATCACATTAATTTCCATTTCATTTTGTCTTATTTTGATTTGTTTGTTGTGTTCATCCTACTTTCAGAAATTTTTCAGCTTTATAATGCCATGTTGTTTTTAATGGGGTGGAAGCCGGTGTATCAGGAGAAAAGTCATGGAATTTATCAGTATAAAAAAATTACAACAAAGTTATAGGCGAAAAATTTCTACAGTGCCTTTATCTAATATTCTGTGTTAAATTGCAAGTGTCAGTTACACTGTAATGCTAGAATCATTCATGGGAAATGGTCACATAGTTCTTTACAAGTCATGGAATTTTTAGACAAAGAAGGAGTATCGACCATGTTTCGGTAGGAAAATTGGCAATCCTTGTCAGATAAAATAGGAGTCAAGCACACCCTGCCAGCAGCCAAGCCCAACCTGCAACCCCTGTGTTGACAGTGATCAAAATTAGATGACTAACTACATGTACCTCAACCACTCTGCCACCGAGTCCCTGTCTTATAATATTCAGTCTCTGAGTGATTTTAATTACCCCAAGTGAAATAATTTTTCATATACTTGTACATGTACATGTGTTTCATGACAAGAATGAGACTTGTATGGTACATGTACTAGTTTACATATACTGTATGTACCTTATCTTCTGGACTAGTTAAAAGAATAAACCCATGTTGTTTTAAGCAAAGGACTGGATGGTTATGAATGAAGTGTTAAGTTAATTACCAAAGTGTTCTAGAACTAGAAGTATACAATAAGTGGCAGAAAAAAAGAAAAAATATAAAACAGTGCAAACAGTTCAATAACAGATAATATTTGTACACCCCTGGGTTTTGAATCACAACCAGTTGAGTCATTCAGGGTAATGGGACCTCTTAGCAGATCATAAATTGTCACATGAGCTACATAATTGTATCCAAGAAAAAAAAAGTCCTGGTATGCTTAATACTAGACTACAATTAAAGGTTGATGATCTGTTTATTAAAGTTCTAGAGGACCCAATTAACCAAAAGCATGGACTTTAAGTGTCCTATTTGGGGGAAATGAAAGTTAAATATGATTGCAAGTCTAACTTAACTAAATTGAAAAATACATTTAGTTTTGGGCTCCAAATTGGGGTTTTAAAAAAATGTATTGGTAATCTTGATTTTGCATATTGAATCTGTTGATACCAGATATATTTCCAAGTAACTTGTCCTATCAGTATAGTGTAGTTTTGTGAACATGTATATGGGCATGTTTTGGAATTGAACATGAACTAGTTCACATAAATCTTATTATTTACTTAAATACTGCTTACCTAAAAGGAATAAATGCAAAAGTGCAATTTTTGGACTGTGACAATGGCACTTGTTTTAAATTATTCAATAAATATGCAAGACATAGAATTAAAACCAAGCTTAAAGCAAACTGTCTTATGCTGGGGCTTGTCATAATATATACTAGTATGGCAAACTATTTAGTTCTCCTTCAGGTTAAAATGACCTGTGATTCTTGTATGTGTATGCAGCTTAAAGTCAACATGGCAGGCAGCTTAGTTATGACAGTGTATGGGATGTAATTTAGATTGTTCAACTTGTTATGGTACAGGCCCATAAGGTCTAAAACTAAATGTGCAATAACAAAAATTGCAGCTTGTTGAAGCTTGTTTATATATATTAAAGGAATATTCTTTTGGTGTAATGCAGGCAAATACAATATAGCATGTACACCATGTATGAAAAGATTATGAATGCTAATAACTGCTAAACTTTCTAGTGTCCCATTTCATTGATCCCTCAATTTATATCAGCAGACACTGAATTATACTTTTGTTAATAACTATTATCAATTAGTCACATACAATTTGTTTCTCTAAATGGAACTCGATGCCACTTTCAGTAGTTTTTAGCTATATACTGATATCAAGTTTTTATTTGATGGAGCTAGGCAGAAGTACCCAGTAAGTCAATATTTTTTTGAAATATTTCAACAGTAGATCATTAACATCTATAATTTCTGGATTTTTGACATCTGTAAAAGGTACATGTATAAATAACCAATCGCATCCTTAATGCAGACTTGTGGGGGGGGGGGGGGGATAGGAAATAATGCGAGGTCTAAAATATAATACTGCTTAGAACACTTCCTTTCTCCCTATATGTTCTTTTTTGCTCAGTTTGGAATTACTGACTGTGGTTCTTCTGGACTAATTGTGTCCAAAAAATCTTACCAACCCCCCTTTTTTTCTACAAAAAGTATTGGTCCCTACAGAGTCATATACTGACACTTGCTTACATAGCTAGTGTCTTGTTACATATATGGATATAAGATTAATATTATTTACGATTTATAGTACAAGCATACAAATATAAACTTCGTCTTCGTGGAATTGACAAGGTCCAAAATATTCGAGAAGAAAATAAAAAACGTATCATTAGCTGTCACACACCTTATTTTGTGTTGGCGCACGTTTAAATATAACAAACATGATATATTTTTATCAATTTCAAATCAAATTACCGAAGTATTCGCATGTGCTTTAAACCTTGTGTGCTTGTTTACGTTCGACATGCAGATTTTGTAAAAACGATTTTGATTGGTACTTCTCAAGGTCAGATCCCCTGACTTGGGAGGATGCTATTAACTATGCCTCTTTTGTTTAGTGTGCTGATTCCCTGAGGTGGCATGTTGTTTTGAAAAGTTCAATAGTTCATATCATATGGAAAAAAAACATTATATAAAAGTGTTTTACTACACTTGTGTCTGGTTATTATTAAGTTGATGGTCTTACTTTTCTAAATGGTGGCCATTCTTCCTCTACTTCAGGCGAGTTCTGCTCTCCTGGGTGAAAGTCAACATTAAACATGGTAGCTGATGATAAAGTGTACAGTAATTTCATTGCAAGACCTGATGCATCCCAGAACTTTACAGTACCATCCTCATGTCTGAAAATAAAATTGTTAATGACTGACTGATTGGTGGAGTGTTTGCTTAACATCTAGCAAGCATCATTTCTGCTACAATCAGGGCAAGAACCAGTTAAGAAAACAATAAACCTATGGGGAAAACGGATGAGGTATTGGATAGGGATGGAGAATATAGCCTTACGGAGCAGCAACAAAAAGACTACATTAGTTTTTAATTAAAAAAATCAATATGCATAGGGGTGCAAAAGACGAGTTGCTGTATTTTATTAACCAAAACCTTCATTTAAATTGGTTGAGAACTTTTTGAGTTATGGTCGGGAAACCACTTATTCAAGAAATTTTCTAATGTTTTTCTGTCACTGTGACCTTGACCCTGAACGGATTTCCCCCAAAATCAACAATGTTCCACCTCTTATGGTACATGTATGTAACAATATACCAAAGTTTCATTAAAATCGGTTGAGAAATTTTTGAGTTATGGTCCGGAAACCACTAATTCAAGAAATTTTCTAACATTTTTCTGTCGCTGGGACCTTGACCTTGAACGGATTTACCCCAAAATAAATAGGGTTCCTCCTCTTATGGTTAATGTAACAATATCCCAAAAGTTTCAATAAAATTGGTTGAGAACTTTTTGAGTTATGGTCCGGAAACCACTAATTCAAGAAATTTTCTAACGTTTTTCTGTCTCTGTGACCTTGACCTTGAACGATTTACCCCAAAATCAATAGGGTTCCTCCTCTTATGGTATGTAACAATATCCTAAAGTTTCATTAAAATTGGTTTACAACCATCTGAGTTATGGTCCGGAAACCAATTGTTGACGCCCGCCTGCCATTATCATAACAATTGTAGAGTTCAACTTCGTTGCAACTCGGCTAAAAAAAGGGTTCTTATGGTCCCTGTTCCAGGAAAGACTTGGTCACTAGAGACATGCTGGCCAGCTCTATGAAACCCCTCCTAGTAAAGTCAGAAAGTACGTTTACAACAAAGACAATGCATCTTTTCTTTTCAAGACCACTTAATTTTGCCATCACTTGTCACTAGTTTTTGTTGTCCAATTTCTGTAAAACTTTTGTCTACTATTACATATCACTAATATACTATTAAGCCCTAGGCAGACCTCATTTGAATTATACATTCTTGTGAAATATGACCACTGCACAAATGTGATTGACATTTGCTAACCATGTTAGGAGCCAAGAACACTTGATTCAGGAGAATAACAACCCTTCTCAGACTATATAATGGTACCTACCCTGTTAATAACAAATCTTTAGATATTCCTTCTGGTCCTTTTAATTTTCCACCATTTATTGGCCATGCCTAAAAAGGACAGAATACAAAACAATTTCTTAAATGTTTTGGCTTAAAACTATCTTTTGTATTAAGTATAAATTTAAGAACAATTTGTCAACATACCCTCTTTGAATGTTAACTATTAACTATTTTGTCAACATACCCTCTTTGAATGTTAACTATGAACTATTTTGCCAACATACCCTCTTTGGATGTTAACTATTAACTATTTTGTCAACATACCCTCTTTGAATGTTAACTATGAACTAATTTGCCAACATATCCTCTTTGAATGTTAACAATGAACTATTTTGCCAACATATCCTCTTTGAATGTTAACTATTAACTATTTTGTCAACATACCCTCGTTGAATGTTAACTATGAACTATTTTGTCAACATACCCTCTTTGAATGAGATTTAGCTTGTGATTCTCCTACGTCTACGATTTTCTGCCATAGCTGATCGGGGACATTAGCTACATGATGTGAACATGTGATGGGTGATGAATGTAAACTGTTTAGGTATGGATTCTGAAATGTTGGCCAGTTCGGTGAATCTAGATCTATTACGATTAGTTCTTCTTCTAACAGGACTATCAAACAATGGGGATCATCATATTCTGAAAAAGAACCAGGTTTGCTACAAAATTTTCACAAGAAATAACCAGAAAATGTGTCCGAGACACTGATGTCCTTCTTGAAGATGTGTACACTGGGGCAGAGGACAAAAAATTGTGTTGTGAATCATTACCAAAAAGCAGCTGGTTTTAACCCAAAATATGCAACATATAGGGTGGAGGTAAATATGACCAGAAACCCACCCGAAAAGATAAAACTTTAAAACTCGAGTCCTGGAATTTTTTTTTGAGCCCTATTACTAAACTCTAAACAAGATTAAATGTTGTTTCATACATCTATAAATTTACCTGGGTAATCTTCTTCACTTTCGTCAGCTCGACTAAGCGTTATAAAATTGATAACTTTGGATGTGAAGTCGAACACCACATGGTTAGATCCCTCCATTACACTGATTGTATGTCTATCACCATAGCTGGCTCGTGGCATCCCACCAGAAAATATTATATAAGGCTCCCTGAAAAAGAATTGTTTACATGTATTGCCTCATATTTAACACTTTTTACTATTCATCAATTGTAATTATTTTGAACATATTCAATTGTTAATGGTGTGATGAGCTGATACACTACACATGAATGGTGAACATTACACATGAATGTCAGTAAGTCCAAGTCAGTGATGGACACCAACTGTAGAGCGATGAAATAAATGATGGGGGAAAGAGAATTGGTTGTGTAAAATCCAATTATGATGTCATCCATTCATTCAAGAATTCCTCAACAAGTCCACAATGAAACATAATTACCACGTATAAATAAAGTCTTAGTCACCAGTGGAAGATGCTCAAATCTAGTACCAGATTCAATATTTTTACATATTATTTTGAAGTTATTTATTAAAGAGGGTATAAAAACATGGATACAGTAAACTTGTGTCAAATAAAAGTACACTCACATAAAACAACAAAAAAATCGTCACAGAACAAAGGTAAAAATTGTTGCTTTCATTACAATTTTTTTGCACTTGTACATGTAGGGCATTCATCAGGCAAAGTTGATTATAGATGACAATATGCAGTCCCTGAAGTCATTCTAGGACAATTATCAGTGAACTAATTTAATGTATTGCTGTTATTTTTTTCAACTAAACTTATTAGAATCCATTCTGGCTGCAAAGTTAAAAAGTGTTTCTACATTTGATTGAAATCACTTGAAAAATCAGGGCTCTAATCATTTCTAATGTTTGTACACCTTGAATGGAATGGAATAGATGTATAGAATTATACCAATACATAGATAACTTACGACTTTGCAGTCTTCCATTCAACTTTACTTATTGCCTTGCATGGGAATGGGCCTACAAAAAAAGCACAATTCAAACTAAACAACTTTATATATTGCTTTAAAAGAACTATTGATATTGACGAAGAAACTGGCAAAAAAGGGCATGTCACTAAGAATTTCGATAGGCTTTTCTGAATAGGACCATAATAAAAATCAAGCTATATATGGTTGCAGAGGTTTAAACCTCTAGCTGATTTTCGTTGTTTGCATAAGTATTATTGCCATTTTCAGCAATTGTTCAGCTATATCATGAAATCCCAGTTTTCCATGGGGAGGAAGCTAGTGAAAACCCCTGATCAGCAGGAAATGGCCCTAGAGTTATAATAATATTGTTTATTTTCAGATATATTTTGTAAAGCAATTATTGACAGCTTTTGTATTATGACTGTTAAATTCATGGGATCTTGAAGGAAAAAACAATAATTCAAACTCTAATTGCAAATAGCATCCTGTCCAATTATCAATAATAAAATCACAAAGTATTTCTGAATTTACAGTATTTGTTTCCATACATAAAACATGACACATGATTCCCATTTACCATAAGGTGTTAGTGCTGATTCTTTGGGTGTGCTCGAATCTTTAGCACTCCATACAATGTAACTGCCATCAATATGTGCACTCATAAACTCTTCACCATTTCTATGCCAACACAATGATTCCAGTTGCTAAAATGTAAATGATTTTTAAATTTAATTTTTTTCTTAAATACAGTTCTGATTCATAAGTGACAAAATCTATTTTATACTGTTGAAAAATTTGATTATTTCATAATTTGATTTCATGTATAAAGAAAACTATGTTATATAATTGTACTACAATTTTGCAGATTTTCAAAATAAATTTTAATGTTAAAAATGTTCATATTACACAAAACAAGTGTGGACACAGAAAAATGTCTCGCCTGAATTCCGCATCAGTAACAAAAATAAATTTCATCATAAGCATTACATAAATAGCATTAATTATGAGCAGCGGCCTGTATACCAAATATTGTCACCATACTATGCATAGTTACAGAGGAACTGTCCTAATACAAAAACTTTTAACGTAGTCACTGGACCGAGAAATTGAGGTCAAGGTCATGTGGCACCTACCAGACTGTCATGTACTATTCATCAGCAACCTATATACCAAATATTGTCATCCTACCATGCATTGTTACAGAGGAACTGCAGCAACACAAAAACTTTAACATAGTCGCTGGACTGTGAAATTGAGGTCAAGGTCAGGTGACACCTACCAGACAGTCATGTACTAGTCATCAGCAACTTATATACCAAATATTGTCATCCTACCATGCGTGGTTACAGAGGAACTGTCGTAACCCAAAAACTTTAACATAGTCGCTGGACCGTGAAATTGAGGTCAAGGTCAGGTGACACCTACCAGACAGTCATGTACTAGTCATCAGCAACCTATAAACCAAATATTGTCATCCAACCATGCATGGTAACAGAGGAACTGTCGTAACCCAAAAACTTTAACGTAGTCGCTGGACCGTGAAATTGAGGTCAAGGTCAGGTGACACCTACCAGACAGTCATGTACTAGTCATCAGCAACCTATACACCAAATATTGTCATCCTACTATGCGTAGTTACAGAGGAACTGCCGTAACCCAAAAACTTTAACATGGTCGCTGGACCATGAAATTGAGGTCAAGGTCAGGTGACAGGTGACTGACTGGCAAGTACTCATCATAAGCTAGGTCTGTACCAAATTTGATGGACCTAGGGCTTGGGCTTACAAATATATGAAGCAAGATGTCAAGTGTTTACTCCGCCGCCGGAGGATTCCCATACATATGTCTCGCCTCCAGCAACTTTCGTCGCAGGCGAGACAAAAATTATGAACTGTGAAAAGAAAGCACATTAAGAGTAATAAACTAACCAACTGGAACAATAAGTATAACTTTAATACTGAAATTTCAGAAAGGTGAAGGGTTATCAAAACCATTATACTATGGATAAGTGGATGTTTGAAATAATTAACTTTTGAATATTGAGGGCTCCCTGATAATTTTTTTGTCCTCACAAGTTATTATTTGTCCATAAAAGTAGAGTCAATTTAACATTTCAATAAAACCATCTCAATAATCAACCAACATATGAGAAGAAGGATTTAAACGTTAATTGCCAATCATGAATGGCCTATACAGTAGTAGGGGTCCCACATTAACTTTATGGCTCAAGTTATTAATTTGATCAAGTGAGTATTAAACTTAACTATAGTCCCATTACCAAAGTCACTTGTCCAAACTTATCTCCTGTGGACATGCTTAACTATATTCAAATCTTTTGTTTATATGTATATTTATGTGTTATTCAATAATAAGTATTTGCACTGTTGTTAAGCTCTACTGGCTTATATTGACTGTCAATTACACCACATTTAAATACACTTTAATGCTTTGTGTTTTATTTAACTTAGCTGCTATATAGCCCATAGTTTCCTATATATTACTACTACACAAGACTATACAGTACTACATTGTATATACAAATACTCACAAGTGTGGACACAGAAAAACGTCTCGCCTGCATTCCGCATCAGTAACGAAAATAAATTTCGTCATAAGCATTACGTAAATAGCATTAAATATCAGCAGCGGCCTGCATACAAAATATTGTCACCATACCCTGCATAGTTACAGGGGAACAGCCGTAACCCAAAAACTTTAACGTAGTCACTGGACCGTGAAATTGAGGTCAAGGTCAGGTGGAACCTACCAGACAGTCATGTACTATTAATCAGCAACCTATATACCAAATATTGTCATCCTACCATGCGTAGTTACAGAGGAACTATCGTAACCCAAAAACTTTAATGCAGTCGCTGGACCGTGAAATTGAGGTCAAGGTCAGGTGACACCTACCAGACAGTCATGTACTAGTCATCAGCAACCTATACACCAAATATTGTCATCCTACCATGCGTAGTTACAGAGGATCTGTCGTAACCCCAAAACTTTAACGTAGTCGCTGGACCGTGAAATTGAGGTCAAGGTCAGGTGACACCTACCAGACAGTCATGTACTAGTCATCAGCAACCTATACACCTAATATTGTCATCCTACCATGCATAGTTACAGAGGAACTGTCGTAACCCCAAAACTTTAACGTAGTCGCTGGACCGTGAAATTGAGGTCAAGGTCAGGTGACAGGTGACTGACTGGCAAGTACTCATCATAAGCTACCTCTGGACCAAATTTGATGGACCTAGGGCTTGGGCTTACAAAGATATGAAGCAAGATTTCAAGTGTTTACGCCGCCGCCGCCGCCGGATTCCCATACATATGTCTCGCCTCCAGCAACTTTCGTCGCAGGCGAGACAAAAACTGAATAAGTATTTGCTTATTTTGAAAAGTAAATTGATCACAAAAACTCCTTTGTAACCCACAAACCTGTGTAGCATTATATGTCTGGTCTGTATTACTGTTCTTGTTGTCCCATAGAACTATCAGACCTCTGTTGTATCCAATCAATACCTGCAAAAAAGTCATCATTGTTGTAAAGTTCTTGATATACTTTGTTCCTAATGAGATCTATAACACTAACTAGTTATTTCAAAGACTACATTATAGAGTACTAGGCTGGCTTTTACAGAATAGAGCCCTTGGCTGGCCTTTACAGAATCAAGTCCTTGGCTGGCCTTCACAGAATAGAGCCCTTGGCTGGCCTTCACAGAATAGAGCCCTTGGCTGGCTTTTATAGAAATGAGCCCTTGGCTGGCCTTTACAGAATACAGCCCTTGGCTGGACTTTACAGAATTAAGCCATATTGCAGACAAAATGTCAATACTTCCTAGCATGTAAATTTAGTAAAAACAAACTTTTTAAAAATGTATAACAAAGACTGATTAAATGAATGCTTAAAGCCTTTCAAACAGTATTTAAGCATAATATTGGGGGATAAAGGAGATGGATCAATCATGGACACCATATTATGACTGCCATTGTTAAAGTATAAAAAGTTTGGTAATAAATATGGAGAATTAAGCCTTTTTCAGTAATTCCTTTTTTTCTGCATCTATAATAGGGTTCTTTTATATTTAAAATCAAAATAAATTCAAACTCAAGTGTGACCACTGTACAGTTCAACTGTAATACAAAACAATAATATTGGTTTCAATTTTCAAACAACAAATTTTACTTTTTTTGCTAAATTATATAATATACATGTATTATTTTCACACTTAACTATCCATCGTAAAAACTCTGTACATCCTACTGAACAATTATTTTTACCTGTCCTTTATCTTTTTACATTGAAGTTCCATTTAAAAATTCAAAGCTATTTTTCATGCATATCAGAACACAAGACATGGTCCATTAATATCTTATAGTTTATAAAGTGATAACAGGTAGACAATTATTTTACAAAATTTTGGGTTTTTTAAGACCTGACAACTACCTTATCAGGGTTGGTAGGATGGACAGCGAGTGCTTCAACTGCTCCTGGGTTCACCTTGAAATCATCAGGTACACTGAAAAACAGGGAAATCGTATGATGAATAGCTTGGCACTTTGTCTTTTTATCAGACTGTCAAACTGTCTGCTTTCTGTACGGTAAAAAAGGGAAAAAACGTCTGAAAATTATTCTTAACCTATATGGAGTAACTCTAAAGTACTGATGTTAGTCATTTATCATCTATAGAATCTCCAGATGTCTTGGGTTATCAATCTTAATATCTTTACACTGTGAATCAATAAAGTTCTAACAAAGAATGCAAAATCAATACAATGACAAATATTCCTTAATGTAAGGAATTTCCATCTAATCAACTTTTTCTTTTTTGTTACATAATCAGGGGTTTTATATAGGATTTGCAGTACAAATATTACACAAACCTGTAAATTAATTGAATTAAAAAATTTTAAATATGCAGCAAGGTTTATAAATTGTTTGTTATGAATCAGTCATGAACAGTTTTTTTAAAATTACAATACCACAAATCCAACAAACTATGTAAATTAAATGCAAATCAAATTTTATTTATTTTTTAAAACATTGTGTGCAAGAAATAAAATGTCTTTTTTGGGACAATGTTGGGGATTACAGGGAATTTTTTAGGATTTTGAGGGCTTTAGTCACTTTAGTGGATGAGCCGTATAAGCATCTGCTCAGAAGCATGCATTCATTGTACTGATGAAATATCATAGTATAAAAAACTATATTCTTTCAATTGCAGTGTACAAATTTGTTTTTAAAAATGATTATAACAAAATGTTTATAAATTTTCAAAGAATTTTAATTTTAAAACTTATTGAAAAAGTGTTTGTATATCAATTGGTTTCAATTTTTCATTAAGGTCCGTTGTACTCTTTGTTTTCTAAGTGGTAACCATCGGTAATTAGAAGTATCTCGGAAGTACCCAAATGGCGCGTAATCCATTTGAAACCAGCAAAACATACGAAAAATTAGTTAAATAGGCAAAATCTGTGCATTGAATTTTTATTTGCATTACATATTTAATCAAAAGGTGGAAGTCTGTGCGCATCAGTACAATCTACGACACTTTTGTTTGCGTATATTGACCAGGAGCACCACTTAATCATGTTAATCGGATTACCTATTCGTCGATTGATACCTGCTGTTTAAAACTATCGAGGTGAAATAATTAAATTTCCTGTTAATTGGCTTTTGGGGTCATAAATATGTCGTTTTACACATGGTAAAATGAATTTGTAACGAAAAATTTTAGTACTTGTTAGACGAAATTGGTTTAGGAATCTATTGTCAATTTTCAAATGAGTTCGTCAATGACGAAAGTGGCGAGCGCTGAAAAATTCCCTGGGATTACCTATGGTCATCATTCCATTAAAGTATTCAGATAATGCTGGTGGTCAACTTTTGAACTAACCCTCTGTCATCTCAATAACTAATAATAGAGTACCTCTGTCAATAAATGAACAACACATGAAAGAAATCAAATATATAAATATCTTTATTCAGTTCAGACTTAAATGACTTACTTTTGCATGACGACATCCTGATATATAATCTGGTCCAGTAATTTAAATGTTTTAAAATCTAACATGAAGATATTTCCTACTTCTGTTCCTATTAAGAGATGTTCTTTGTTTGTTGTCAGACAACATACTGAAATGTTCTTAAATTTACTGAAATACAAAATAATAAAGTCACTAGCTGTCTACACATTTGTATGTAAGGTAATAAAAACTAAGTGCAGAACATAACATAGAATGTGTATGAGCTATGTTCTGTGGATAAAAATCTACAAGGTCTTACATCTAACTATCCTTTGAAATACAAAGATTAATCCTACTCTTAACTATTGGACACTAAAGAATATTTTTCAACACACAAGTAGCAGCGTTAAAACACACTAAAAAAAGCTTATACAAGTCAGTTCTATCTCTAATCACTGATCACATGGTCAAGGTGTTCAAAAACAAACCCTTTTTATTGTAAGTATTCAGAAGAAAACTCAACTTATTGACAAGTTTTCATGATGTCAAGATATGAACAGTAAACCCTTACATAAATAATCTGTCAATCCTATCTATTTATAGGAACTGATGCTGATCTAAATTATCCAAATAAAAACATGTGTTGTTAATGCTAATCTAAAAGGTACCATCATACTTAAACAAAATATTGAATCCCTGAGCAGTAATAAATAGTAATGTGTATTGATTATGTTTGTCTAGACCAGTAAATACCTTAGAATCAATAACATTATACACCATGGTAAAACGAATCAATCAGAGATTAACCTATAAATCGCCCATACATTTATACCACAGCATCTTTATGGATTGTATTCAGAGGTTCAAAATGGGTGTTGCCAGTTTAAACAATTATTGGTTTTGGACTTGCACTGATCCATGCCTCTTCCAATACAAGCATGTTACAAAAGATAGGCAAGGTACTAGGCATGATACATCTCCACCATGTTCTTGCATTGTCAATCATACAACCAAGTCATGCAACAAATGACTATTGTAGCAGTTGCAAAAAAAGAGCATGGGAAAAGATTATTTCATATTTTAAAACATCAAGAACTAGTCAATATTTTTTTTTATTTAGAGGCAAAGAGATCAGAAAACCACTAATAAAGAAATAAAGCCGGTCTGCATGTTTACACAAAGAAAATAAAATCCCACTAAGTTCTTCAATTTAAATATCATTTAATTATTGCAAACACAACACAACCTGAAACATTAAATGAAGCAATCATCTACACACCAGTAGGATCGCTGGTAGTACTACAATAAAACTAACTTCTATGTCAAGAGAACACCGATCTGTCTTTGATAACAAAATCAAAGACTTCAAAATTCATGAAGATAATAATGAGCATAATGACCAAGCCAACAAGTAGCCTAAGGTAACATCACGCTCAGTTAACATTCTGATAATAAAGACCACAACTTAAACCTGACACAGCTATTGTGGTGATTTGATCATTTAATTGTTACCTGACACCTGGGATATAAATCTGGACAGGTCAACCTTGATAACACATACCGATAATTGATCTTAATGCACTAATTTGATGTTAAATAACCTGTAAAAACATGGGGCACCTGCTGCAATAATCCTATCTTTACAATATCAATTAGTAGATCTAAAGATATTCTGAGTTTCTGTCTTAATCAGATAAAAAATACATACAAGTAAAAAATTCTAGAATTGGAAAACACATTAATACCTGTGTTCTATTATGACCTGACACAGGTGAATAAAGTTACCTTTCTTCTGCACTGAATTTAAATTCTTTAACATCTTCTAGTACAGTGTTTTCACCTTTATCATTAATCTCCCACAAAGTGATAGTGTTGTCTCCACAGAGAGATACCAGACGAGCCTGCAATTTACAAGCATTTAAACGTAATTGAAATACATCAATCAATAGATAGCAAAACTTAAAATATCAATTAAAAAAAAAACACCTGCTTTTTAAAATATCAAATGTACCTTTTCACACAATGGTTTTAAAGGAGTAATTATAGATGTGGTCAACTGTTTTTGTATGGTACGGTTGTCCATTTATATATTTACCAATAAATTGTGTGTCCTCTTTATAAAGTAATGGCTTATCATTAGTTATGTTTGACACTTTTTAGGATACAGAAAAACTTTATACATTTCAACCCTGAAATCTGAATATGGATTTAATGGATAATGTAAAAAAAAAAAGTACTTTTAAAGTTAAAGCTAAATGTTTAATGTAAAAAGACTGAAGAGGCTGCAGGACCCATAAACTGAAAATGATTTTTTTTTCAAACTTGCCATATAGTTTTTATACAAGTTTTCATAATTCAAAATACAACATGAGGTTTCAGGGTTTATTTCTGAGAGAAAACAAACAAAAGTTAAAAATATAGATTGTCCAGCAATGTGAATAAACAAAACACTAATTGATTAATAAAATTCTCTCCATTTAAGTTTTTTAATTATCGTTACAATGTCAAGCATTGGTATGCATTTCAGTGCTGGAAATAAAAAATAGGGGTCTCTGTCCTGAATTTTTGGCTACTGGAAAAAATATTAGAAAAAAGTAGTACAAATTTTGATTTTTCTTTTTGTCAAATTTATCTCCCATGTTTAAAATTTAATTTTTAATGAACTCTGTTACTGACTGATTAGCTAACACTGTTTTCACAATTAATAAATTAATGATAGACAAGAAGGTCTTTCAATGATATATTTAATTTTATGAAATTTAAGAGCAAACAATGAAATACTTTAAAATTATGTTACCAAAATGGTAAATGGTGTCATGTACACCTTGATATATTGAAATTATTTTTAAATTAGGTTTTAAAAATCTTTGTGTTCATTGACAAGAAAACTCAACTGCCCAATTAGAAAAACGTAATTTTTTAATGTTACTCAACAAATATTGAGTGAACAATTCTCCAAATACTGCCCCAAAAGTTCAAAAGTACTTAACCACATAACATTACATAAGTAACACCATTAACCAGTTAACTGGCTCAACAGATAATCTGGTATCATTTCAATAATCATTCTTATGTAATTATATTACAACAGTTAAGATGTAATGTACACAAAGGTGTTAACTGCTTGAAATGTATCAAACAGCTTCAGGCAAAATGAAAGCATTAGAGAAACAATTTCGATACATGTATTGTGAAAATAAAAAAAAATAATCACATCAATAGAAACTAGATCAGACATCTGGCAAAACTAATTCTTTGTACCATTATTTGTAATTTAAAATATGCACTATGTGTATAAAACAACCAATTTAAAAAAAAAATTCATACTTTTTTGAAACCAATTTATGATTAATTTTGGCAAGACTAATTTGTTATGTCATATCACTTGAAATCTCTGTATGCATTCAATGTTATATCTGTTCAAATTTACACACTGAAGAATATGAAGTGATTTTCACATGTCTACCTGTTGTCCCCTACCAAGTATGTGACAATCTGTTTACACTGTCATGTGACAGCTATTACTTTATAATTACCTCTTCTGTAAGAAAGAACAGCTGATTGACTGCAGCACCACTTTTCAATTCTGCACAGAATTCTACACCAGGCTGTCCAAATCTGTTTAATTGTTAAGGCTATAACATGTGAACTGATGAATCAGATAAAAATAAAAAGAAATCTTGTCATTTTCAAAAAAGGCAATTTCTATACATTGTTAACAAACAAGTTACTAGTACATATTTAATATAGTAGAACTTAATACAATGATCAAGAGACTTAAAAGTATACAGAACGTAAATTACAACTGTGGCTCACAACTTCCCAAAAAGGTGTTTGTAGATCCAGAACCATACTGGGGTTCTACAAAAGACACCAAAACAAAATTTTTTTTAAACATTTTCCAATGTAAGAAATGTGGAACTTGGAATACACAGCCCTTTATCAGGCTTAAATAAGTTGTACCTGAATGTGGCCCTATGCTCTTTGTTCTCTTCTTTTACCTGCAATTACAGAACCATTGCAACACAGAGATTTTCACATTGGGGGATAATGACAGGTCACAAGGTCAGTTTTTTACCCTCTTACATGTAACTTTGATCAAATTCACCACCTGTAGTTCTACTAAAGTCCTATTTAATTAAAGTGAAATTTTATTCTTTAATTTTCTATAATATAAATTTAGCCTTTAGTGCACAATGTATATATTTACAATCAATTTGTCAAAGTTCTTTAATCTCCTTTTTCTGGTGTTGACTTAAAGGCACTACTTATTACGTATTTTAACAATTTAAGTCAAGTCACACCAAAGGATGTCTGGGTATTGTATACAGTACGTACCAAAGCCATTGTTAATAACTGAAAACATTCTATGTAGCAAATTCCTACAAATGTTTTGAATACATAGATATTATCATGAATAACAGTTTGATTACAGACTTGAGTTTACTTTACTATCCTTATAATAAAATTTCAGATAAAAGATGTGTAAGTGTATTGATTTAAGACTGTCCAAGTTGAAATAACTGAACTTTGAATCTTAATCTTCAATTTGAAGTTGTTGACCCACAAGCTTTGTGTTATTAAGTTCTTTTCTCTCAATTTTTCAATTGAATCATTTAATAAATATGCACCAATGAGCTAGTGGGTGCCCCGTCTATATTAACAAGTGTGGACACAGAAAAACGTCTCGCCTGCATTCCGCATCAGTAACGAAAATAAATTTCGTCATAAGCATTACGTAAATAGCATTAAATATCAGCAGCGGCCTGTATACAAAATATTGTCACCATAACCCTGCATAGTTACAGGGGAACAGCCGTAACCCAAAAACTTTAACGAAGTCGCTGGACCGTGAAATTGAGGTCAAGGTCAGGTGGAACCTACCAGTCAGTCATGTATTATTCATCAGCAACCTATATACCAAATATTGTCATCCTACCATGCGTAGTTACAGAGGAACTATCGTAACCCAAAAACTTTAACGCAGTGGCTGGACCGTGAAATTGAGGTCAAGGTCAGGTGACACCTACCAGACAGTCATGTACTAGTCATCAGCAACCTATACACCAAATATTGTCATCCTACCATGCGTAGTTACAGAGGAACTGTCGTAACCCCAAAACTTTAACGTAGTCGCTGGACCGTGAAATTGAGGTCAAGGTCAGGTGACACCTACCAGACAGTCATGTACTTGTCATCAGCAACCTATACACCTAATATTGTCATCCTACCATGCATAGTTACAGAGGAACTGTCGTAACCCCAAAACATTAATGTAGTCGCTGGACCGTGAAATTGAGGTCAAGGTCAGGTGACACCTACCAGACAGTCATGTACTAGTCATCAGCAACCTATACACCTAATATTGTCATCCTACCATGCGTAGTTACAGAGGAACTATCGTAACCCCAAAACTTTAACGTAGTAGCTGGACCGTGAAATTGAGGTCAAGGTCAGGTGACACCTACCAGACAGTCATGTACTAGTCATCAGCAACCTATACACCAAATATTGTCATCCTAGCATGCGTAGTTACAGAGGAACTGTCGTAACCCCAAAACTTTAACGTAGTCGCTGGACCGTGAAATTGAGGTCAAGGTCAGGTGACAACTACAAGACAGTCATGTACTAGTCATCAGCAACCTATACACCAAATATTGTCATCCTAGCATGCGTAGTTACAGAGGAACTGTCGTAACCCCAAAACTTTAACGTAGTCGCTGGACCGTGAAATTGAGGTCAAGGTCAGGTGACACCTACCAGACAGTCATGTACTAGTCATCAGCAACCTATACACCAAATATTGTCATCCTACCATGCATAGTTACAGAGGAACTGTCGTAACCCAAAAACTTTAACGTAGTCGCTGGACCGTGAAATTGAGGTCAAGGTCAGGTGACAGGTGACTGACTGGCAAGTACTCATCATAAGCTACCTCTGGACCAAATTTGATGGACCTAGGGCTTGGGCTTACAAAGATATGAAGCAAGATGTCAAGTGTTTACGCCGCCGCCGCCGCCGCCGCCGGATTCCCATACATATGTCTCGCCTCCAGCGACTTTCGTCGCAGGCGAGACAAAAACCATCCCAAAATTAAATAACATTCTGAATAAAGAATTTGATGTGAATTTATATCCAGTATTATACACCTGACCCATTAAATGATTTAACAACATATTTCCTGCTATATAATGACCCATCAAATTATTCATATTGAATACAAATTACTATTTCTACATTTAACCCAATATATAAACAGACACAACCAGCTGTGAACAAAAATCTGCTGATGCAACAAACCATACAAATTCCTGGCATTTTCAATAAAATTTTAGTTTATAAAACAACACAACAAATAATCTGTTCCTCCATTTTGTTCCAACTAAATGGGGGAGATCAGAGAAAACAATAACCAAGAGAGAATCTGTTTATCTTTGCTATGCTTGACTTGTGCAGACAGATACTTGATGAATCAAATACATTCTTGTTATTGTTGTTTAACTAGGTCAGTAATCTGACAGTTGACAACAAAATTAATATACCATAAATTGTCATTATCTACATAATGATATGGCTCAATGCAATTGTACATTCTGTCCATGTTTTGTGTACAGAAGCAGTCTTCTGACATTTTATGCTGTAAACTTTTTATCACACTAAATCTGCACAGTATAAATTATGTACATACTTCTGATTATTACATGAAACAATACACCATAAGACCTCCACCTAAACAAATTAATATTCATAACACACACACCCATTATTCATACAACTCCTACTATAAGTATTTTGATACCGCTTACAGGACAAATTCAGTCTGGCATTTATAAAAATCAAAACAGGTCATTTTCTAAATGAAAGTGAAAAATGTGACAAACAGCTGGTATATTTATTGTACTCCTGTATTGAATTCATGGTAACAGATTGTAGAGATAAAGTACAATGATGTGCCGATTAGTCACTGAGGTAAACCAACAGATTTCAGTTTTCACAGCCTCCTTATCTACCTTGCATGCAGGCTTTAAGGATTCCTATTTCCAATCAACTGTGGCCTGCCCCCCACCTCAACAAGATTTAGGAATGTGAATGCCACTATTACCCACAGTCAAGTTAGACCCACTGTATTACATGCAATGCATTTTCACTACTGATGAACTGTGGTTTCTTGTTTTCTTTCAACATCTCTATCACTGCTAGGACCAACCTTGATTTTTGAATACTTTATTTCCCATTGGCATTGCAGGTAATAATTCGTAATTGTGGATTTACATATTTGAACAAAAATGCAACCCTATCAAAATGGTATTTATAACAATTCATTAACTTTTTCTTTAATAACATAAGAGGACCTTCAGGAAATTAAGCTCCAACGAATTTGAGGAAAATTCAATTGTAGTCATTTTCAAGTATGTACTGTCAAGTCCAAAAGACAGAAAATTCATAGAACAAAGTTGATTCTCAATGTCCAAACTATAGTAAAGAACAATCAGAAAAGAACTATAAAGGCATGTCTATGAATTAATGTCGAAGAGGTGTTGAATTCATTATCTTCTAACGACTGATTATTATCAGTAATAAATACAATCAATGCTTATTTATTGAAAAAACCACCTCCACCATTTAAAATAAATATTTGATATCAATGTACACAATATTTTGATTAGGATTCTGAATATTAGTTACAGTGTTCTAGGATATTTTTGCCAACTGAACTTTCCACGGGAAAGTGTCCTCTATAAACTGGCTTTCCCACATCTAAAGTAAACTTTCCCACAAAGTTTTAATGACATGTTATTTTTTTAATTATGATTTAAAAATATACAGATACAAATTGATGGGTTTTCTTCTTGTACTTACAATACATTTATTATTTGGAAACAATGACTGTTGTGCTATTTTGTCTAAGAAGCCGGCTTAGGTTTCTTGTTGTAGATATGTATTTTTACCAAACACATATGTAAAAACCCTCATTATTTCAACATATATTGTACACATATTTGTACACAATAAAATTTTATAAAGTTTCATTCTCGTATATTTTAAGTCAATTTGGGTACGAAAAAAAACATCAATATTATATTATTTAATTTGATTCAAATTTACAATAAACAAAACAAAAAAAAGAAAGAAAATTGTTTCCCCCCAAAACCCGGATTTTGTGGGTTTTACCGAGTTCGATTTGGTATTTATTGCATTCATACTTGATCTCAAAAATGTTTTGCAGCAGTGTTAAAAACTCAAATTACAAGCACCTGTATAACATTGATGAAATAAAACGAAAACAATCGTCCGCACTTGATTTCTTATATTGATTTTACTAAATTAAACTATTGAACAAAATTAATGTATTTTTGTATCATGACAAGGCAAGTATTAGCTTTTTTAAAGAATCCCGACTTTTAATATGTACTTTCCCATGGGTAATCAGGACAAAAAAATTGGCTTTCCCGTGCTGAGAAATCACTTTCCACGGGTGACGGGAAATGGGAATCCTAGAACACCGAGTTATAATTGTCATCTTTATCTCGTTTCACAAATACATTATCATATACTAAATTTCAAGGCCCGTTTTTTACCCCTACATGTATATGGGATAAAAACAATTAGATATCAATTTCATATCCAAAATACCATAACTATAGGCAGTCTGATAGCTTCTTATGTCTTTATTATACATATAATATTATAAAAAATTGTGGCATAAACTTTCATTTTAAATTATTCCCCCATAGCGTCATTATAATTACAAAATGTGTAGCAAAAAACTGACACTGGATAATAAAAGACCTTTGTACTGGTGATACAAGAAGTATTTAACTTTTTAACCCCATTCTAACCATTGCAGTTTGAAGGATACATTCTAATATAACCTTGCTTGTTTCCAACGGCTAACAATCGAAGCTTGGGATCATAGTCCATACATGAAGGCTTGTTGATAAATCCATGCTCTGTGCACTAAAATAAAAAAAACCCCAGACTTCAAATTTAAATTCTAGATAACTTTCAATAAAACATTTTTCTGCACACCTATACAACAATAAACTTCCTAGAAATGTATAAAGGGGCAGTGGTAAATGCAATGTGTCGCAAAAAGATGTTTGTAGATTTGCATTTACAATAAGCAATTTGCACTGTCAACACTCTAGAGAAAAACTAGAACAGTTAATGTATCTTTTATTGCAGTTTTGGGGCATGCCTAGTCTAATTAATTCCAAACTGGTAATGCCAAGCATGACCAAGAAGACTTAAAGGTTTATTAAAGAACTGTAAAGTTTTTAGATGACATGCTATTTTAACTGCCTAATTAAAGTATGTAGACCCAGAGTTACTATTCTGACGTGATGTATAAAAGAATATTAAACAAAGAAAGCCAAGCATTGTCATGCACTAAACTAAAGATGTAAAGTGTTTCCAACTATTCCAGTTTATTTAATTGTGACCTATCAGGTTGCAGTTTTAAGCATTTAGATAAATAGGTCTGGTTATATCTTTGTGTGGATAAGGATGACAAGTTGAGGCCTTTTATTAACCTAAAGTGGCCTCTTATCCGTTTATCACGTATGAGTCATCTGTCATTCATTTTAACTTCATTCAATATGGCTGCTTTACAACAGATAATATTTACTATATAGTTAAACTACTTACCCTTTTGAACCCAAAAAGTTCTCTTTTTAACTTTTCTCTTTCCTCGCTATCCTTAGGAGGATGCTTCTTTAAAAACTTAAACATTCTATAGTATACGTCTCGATCACCTGAAATGCAAATCAGATGTTGAAAGCGAAAATAGGTTACAAAATCGATATTTATTTACCAATATAAGAAAGGACAGAAACAAAAAAGGAATTTTAAAAAAATTGCATTTATCGTTTAGAAAAAAAGAATAACGAAATGAGGACTAACTTACAGATTCATATAGCGCTTTTTGTCAGACAGATAAATGTATTATTCCATGCACTTAAACCTCTTGCCGGTATTCAAACCCGCGCCAAGCTTAGCGTAACCTCAATCGGTTGACCTCGTTTACACTTTATCGTATATTCCTACGCAATACAAACATTCTGATAAAAGTAATATTTTGAAGCATTTTGGTCATTATCATCGCTTATAAATATTTATCAATTGCCTAATAATAATTTGTATAAATGTATTGTTATTGATAAACATAAATAATTTTACAGTATGCCCTATTTCTTTAGCAATCGTGACCTTACAGAAGGTCGAGACAAAGACCGGTTTTTGTTGATTTTGCAGAAACATACCGTGTACCGTCTTGTCTTAGATAAGACAAAGAAAATAAAGTTTATGAAAAAAGTAAGACGCAAAAGTTTACAATCGTTCTTGCGTTGTGTTGTTGTTTTTTTTCTTTTCTAGGAAATCCTACCACTAAATGTGAAAATTGTGAAAATTTACCAAAGGACAAAGGTAGTCTATACTAGTATAGAAGTACTGTCCCTGCAAAGGATAACGTAGATATGAACAGATATTCCATATACTATGGTCACACAATCTTTTTATAGTGTCTGTCTTCAGTGTTTGCGCCGACTTCCTGAAAACGGGTAAATATTTCATGCAATCTAATTATAATTATCTTTCACTCGATCCCCTTTTTTGTTTTTGGTCGCTGCTATTAGATTAAGATGTGAGTGACAACTTGTTTTGAAATTATGATATAAAAGTCTACAGAAATATTTGTTGGACAGTTCGGATGACCGAAAGTTGACTGCTGCAGCCGCTTCACAGTTTTATGGGGTTAAATTACGGTTATACCGAAATTTTCCGTATATATTACTGGACGTACCGTGTGCATTTTGAAAACTTTGTTTTGTGTGTATTCTGCTGTTTGTTGTATTTGTTTCCCCACCAAATCAATAAACCCTACTTTGTTAAATATTACAATATAGTAATGACAACAGGTATAGCAAGACGATATCCTTTAACATAAAACATGTTTGTCTTTATTGTAGTCGCTTTTTCCGAAAATTTGTTAAAAAAAAGGAATGAAAACCGTTAAACTCCAAATTATACTGCAAGCGAGACTACTCAAATTTCCCAATAATAAATGTCTCATTTGTATAATCTTATAGACAGATAAAACCAGATGAAGTGTTTGGAACAGAAAGATGGTTGGATACAACCATCAAGAATAACGAAATCTTTCCTCAAGGTTACGCCGTATACAGAAAAGAGGTGGTGTCTTAATCGCGGTAAAAAGTGACATCATTAGTTCAAATGTCCCAGAGCATCCTCACAAGTCAGGGTTTCTGTGTCCACATGTGTCCACGAACCCCTGACAAACTTAGCTAGGAAATTCCCGGGCTAGAAGATTTTCATATGACGTCAATCCTTCAAAAATATCAACTAATGAAATTGCTTGAAAGAAGCAAGTGTTTGGCAGTAGTCATTCTTACTCATTCTGGAGTGTGAAGAAAACGTAACGCAACTAAAATAATAACGCGTTAATAACAAACTATTAACACTACTGTACAAAATACACTGATTTTCACATGGTCTACGCAACACATCCGTTTGGTTTATTTACAATCGACATCGGGATAACCCCTAACCAAGTCGTGAATGAAAGCGAGCTTTTGATTGGCTACATTAAGGTATGATGTAGCCAATCAAAATAGTGACTTCTAGGTGACGTCAACTTCCGGTTAAATGGCAGCCTCCATCAAGTTTAACTGACCAGAAAATTTGCAAAATAATAGGCATTATTATGTACAAAACCAGGTAAATTACACCTTAAACACTTAAAACAAGGATCTGAATCAGTATGAAACCCACACAAGTCGGAAACAAGCGAAAAACTTTGTAAACATCTCCATGTAATCGTACACATGGCTACCGCTGGTGAAACTGTCATTAAAAAATCGGCAAGAATTCGGAAAAACTTCTATGCCGTTGCAAAAGGTCATAACACAGGCATCTTTACCTCATGGTGCATCTGTAAACAAAGTATAGATAAATTTCATAATCAATTATTCAAAGGATTTCCGGACATTGAGGGAGCCTTAACTTTCTTAGAGCCTTTCTCTATGACGTGTAAGTCTACGCCTGTTTACGATGACCTAGGGAGAACAAAAAAGGCCCAAGATTATGGGCATAAATGCCAGCTATGTGACAAGAATGTACAAGATCTAAACTCAAATACAACAACAATTAATAAAAATTTGGTTCATACAGTTGACACATATTCTAACTCAACATCAGAACTTCGCAATACAGACTCGGATTCTTTGAGTGACATCAGTGAACTAGAATTTCAAGCAGACCTTGAGAACACCATGATCCAGGCTGATCAAAACAACACGAGAAATCAGAATGATGATCACAATACTATTAATTATGATGAAGTAATAGACATGGACCATACTGAACCTAAACTTGGGTTTGTTGCCAGCATATCTTGTAATGTTTGTAATGGCACAGATGATTCGAACATGCTAGAATGCAATTCATGTCGCGGAAAGATGCATTTTATTTGCACAAACCTACCAACTTATATGTTGTTCACCATAGTTACTGAACAAAGTAGATATAAATGTCATAAATGTGTAAAAATAACTGAAAACTTTGAGCAGAGAGTGAAAAGCTTGATACTAAAAAATGAAACCAAATCAAGTTGCCAAATATCAGCAAATTATCAACTTGAACAGCTCAACCTTGATTTGCTCGACAAGATTACCAACAGATTTCAAGAATAAATTGTGTCAACAATTAATAGTCTGAACAGTGATCTACCAAAAGTGGAAAAGGACATCAAAGAAATAACAGATAAAATAAGCAGTTTAGAACAATCAACAAAACAACAAATGGAAACAATTACAATCATGCTGAAAGATCATATTTCATGTATGCAAACCATGGATCATAGTAGAAAAATGGAGGATCAGTTATCAGAAATGTCATGTGTGATAAAACAGATTCAGAAAGATTTGAAAAGATATACCGAGCAAGACAACTCATCACTTTGTGATTTAGTGGAAAAAAGCTGTATAATGATTAAAAATGCAACACAATATATTCCTGCTGACAGATCAAAAATAGATCATATTTCTGAAAAAGTGGATATTCTGGAAGAGAAAATTAAGACATGCTCCGACCAACAACAGAGCAAGCTAGAAGAAGTCAACCAGACACTACAATCATTATCAGAAAACAAAATAAGTTATGCATGTAAAGTAAAGAATCGTTTCAATGTATTAGAAAATATGGAAAATGAAAATTTGTGTAATGACACTAGTGTTCATACAAATATTTTACCTTGTTTTGATGAAAGTTTTAAGATTGTTAAAGAAAGAAATCAATATATTGCCAAACATAATCACACTGAGCTAAGTCAAATCCCCTCTAAATCTGAAAAAAACATACATATTAGTCAAAGTGAGCAAACAACAAAAATGTCAAATAAAAACTCAAGCAAAGAAGCACCAAAAAAATCTAATGGCACAAACATGACAAACAACAGAAATGATACACAAAATCAAGGTAACAACACAAAAAAGATTTTGTTATTGGGAAATTCCCACTTTAGATCTATAAGAACAAATGAGCTCATTCAAGGATGTACAGTTAAAAAACAAATTTGTTACACAACTGAAAAGGCAGCAGAATATATAAAATCTTGTCCAGATGTTTTTGACTGTGTTGTTGTGCATTTTTCACAAATAATGCAAGGGATAGCAATGATATGGAGAAAGTTTGTAACGACTTTGGTAGATTGATTGATGATATACATGTAAAATGGCCTTTTATTGCCATTGTTGTATCTTTAGGACTTGGTAGAGGAGACTCGTACAAACTCAACCAAAAAATCCAAGACTGTAATATTATACTACAGCACAAATTCCTACACCAAAATTATGTACAGCTTTGCCAGCATAGTGCTCTAAGTTATAGAGGGCAAGCTATTTATAGATTTTTCAAGTATGACTATGTACATCTTAATTTTGAAGGCATGAATGTGTTTGTCAAAAATCTTAAATACAAATTGTATAAAATACTGAAAATTAAGAGAAATAATACTACATACAATGGTAGGGGTCCAGGATCTCATGGTTATTTATATAAAAGTGACTGGGGCCCATATGCCTCAAGGCCATAAATTACACTCTTACATGTATGCAATTTCTGTTGACTTTGGAGAAAATTCATACTAGTACTACTACTTTTTGAACATATCTAGTACAAATACATGTACGAACTAAACAGTTATTTTGTTTTGTTAAAATAACAGTACAATATGTACACTTAAAAGTCACAATGTTCTCATAATTCCATTACCAATATGTATATAATTATCTTTTTAGAACTGTATAATAACTGGCAATCTAACATGTCTAGTTCAAATTAGAATTAAACAACTGTGTTGTTAAAATAATAGTTAATAAACACTTCAAGATCACAATGTACTAATAAAATGAAGTGAAAATAAGTATAAAAGACTTGTTTCCGGAGAGTGGTAACTTCTCTAGTCTCACATATTGCACAGAGTAGAGTTTGTAACAGTTTCTCAGATGTATGTATTGGTAAATGATGGAAGTAGAGTTTAAGGTTAAAAAATGAATCTCTATCATCTAGAGTGTTTTTACTTTGTTATTTTTTTTCATTTATTGTTTTGTTATATAATTTTGGAAGAAGAATCTCTTGTTGTTTATTTTTCTTTTCATTGAAAGAATATAATGTTTACTTAGATAGATGTTAATACAAACTTCTTCCACTGGTTACAGTATAATAATATATGCCTATTGCTAGCAAAAATCATGATTTATACAAAAAAGAGTTTAAGAATTTCATGTTGGAACATCAATGGGTATATGTCCAAAGGTCTGAATAAGTTTAAAGATACCTCTTTTCTAAATAATATATTACAGCAAGACATATTTTGTTTACAAGAGACTCACTGTGACTTAGAGAACTCATTAGAACTTCCTGATTTTCAAAAACCGGTTCATCTTATAAGATCTAAGATAAAATCAAATAAAAAAAGATACGGTGGACTATCAATATATATTCGTAACACAATACGACCAGGTGTTCAATTTTTAGAACATGCCACCAATGATTTCATTTGGATTCAGCTAAGTAAAACCTTCTTCGGGTTACAGCAAAATCTTTACATATGTTTTGTTTATAACCCACCAGAATACTCATCCTATTATAAAAAAACTAGACTATAACATTCTAGAAATAATTGAATGTGATGTAATTAAATATTCCCAATCAGGAAAAATTATGATAGCAGGAGATATAAATGCTAGAACTGCATGTGATCTTGATTATATCCAAATGGATTCAGATAAACATGTTCCTTTATTTGATAACTATAAAAACGATTTATCTCTAATTCAAAGAAAAAGTAAAGACACAGTTATGAACACAAGGGGGAGACAACTCCTCTCTTTATGTATAACTTCATCACTACGCATCCTAAATGGAAGAACTATGGGTGATTTAACTGGTTCCTACACATGTCATCAACCTTTAGGAAGCAGTGTAGTCGATTATATGTTAGTTTCAGAGGACATGATCCAAAATTTAATATATTTTCAAATACATAGTTATTTACCTGACCTTTCAGATCATTGTCAGATTTCATGTATGCTCAAGTGTAACACTGAAATAAGTGAGAAAGATCTAAATTTAAACCTTATGCCAAATAAATATATCTGGAATGATAATTCTGTTAAACAATACCAGGATGCTATCAATTCTAGTGAAGTTAAAATATTAGCAAATAAATTTTGTGATAAAACATATAACATAGATACCATTGAAAATGCAGTTAATGACCTTAATAATATCTTCTTAAAGGCAGCTGATATATCATTAAAGAAAAATGTAGTAAAACCCAAAACTCAAACTAAATGTAAGAAAAAGAAAATAAAACAGGAAAAAGAATGGCAAGACGAAGAAATAATTAAACTCAAAAGAGAATTATACTCAAAATATAGACGCATGGAAAAGCACCCCACTGATCCATACATACGTGGTTCTTTTTTTAAATGTTTAAAATTATATAGAAAACAAAGACGTTCAAAAATAAGAAAATTTAAACAAGATATTTTATACAAACTAGACAACTTATACGAACAAAATCCAAAAGCTTATTGGCAGCTATTAGATAAACTAAAAAATACTTCAAATAATAACCAAAATAATCTAAATAATAAAATTGAATCATCAGAATGGCAAGATTATTTTGAAAATTTGAATACAAATAATCAATATAGTGACGACATCATTGTGCAAAAACTTGAATTACTTCAAAATGCAAAAACATTTAATGAACTTGATTACACTATTGCATCTGAGGAAATAACAAAAGCAATTAAAAGTCTTAAAAATTCCAAAGCTAGTGGTTTTAGCACCGTATCAAATGAAATGATCAAATATAGCCAACATATCTGCATACCCTTATTTAAAAAACTTTTCAATCTAGTCTTTTCAAATGGAATATACCCAAAGACTTGGAGTCAAGGCTATATTACTCCTATACATAAATCTGGATCAAAATATGATCCAGCAAATTATAGAGGAATAACTATAACAGATAACATTGGAAAATTGTTCAACCTAATATTAAACACCAGATTGACTAATTTCTTGGAAAAAAGAAATATTATTAATAAGGAACAAATTGGCTTTACCAAGGGATGTCGTACGACAGATCATATATTTGTTTTGAATACAATTATACAAAAATATGTTAAAAATGATTCAAAGCCCTTATATGCATGCTTTGTTGATTTAAAGCGTGCTTTCGACTCGGTATCACATTTACATTTATTCTACAAACTGAAATACATAGGGGTAGGAACTAAATTTTATGAAATAATTAATAGTATGTATGCACAGACTGAAATGGGTGTTAAAATTGACCAACACAGAACAAATTTTTTTAAATCAAATATTGGTGTTAGACAAGGAGATAATCTTAGTCCTTGTCTATTTAATATTTTTCTAAATGACCTACCTACATATTTTGACAACACTTGTGACCAAATACAACTTGGATCCCACCCTCTAAGCATTCTAATGTATGCTGATGATGTTGTTCTTTTATCATCTTCTGAAAAAGGCCTTCAAAATTGTGTTGATAAGCTATTTAAATTTACATCTGACTGGAAATTAACTGTTAATATCAAAAAGACAAAAGTACTTGTTTTTAATAAAGCAGGACGTCAAAAAAATATCAAAATATCTATGGGAAATGAAACATTAGAGTGTGTACAAAATTATACTTATTTAGGAATCAATTTTTCAGCATCAGGTAGCTTTCAAAGAGCAAAGAAAGAGTTGCATAACAAGGGATTGAAAGCTCTTTTTAAATTAAGAAAAACATTTACACAAGAAATACCAAAACCTAATACTCTAATTCATATTTATAACCATACAATTCGACCAATCCTACTTTATGGCTCTGAAATATGGGGTTATATACCTGTGAAGAAACAAAAAAATATTGATAATTTCATCTCAAAAGAAATAGATAATTTAGTTTTAGAGAAAATCCATATGAAATTGTGTAAATTCTCTTTAGGAGTAAATACCAGAACCTCAAATATAGCTTGTAGAGGAGAGCTAGGTTCTCATCCCACATTGTTTTATATAATAATAAGTATGGTCAACTATTGGGTTCATCTTGTAAAAGAAATTGAACCCCAAAATATTATCTTATATGAGGCAATAAAAATGTCACAGGCCATAACCCATCCAAATAAAGAATCATGGATGGGTAATATAAAACAAATATTTAAATATTTAAATCTAGAATATATATTTGAACATCATTCAAATTTCAAATCAAACTTCATCAAAAGAAAAGTCAAAGATACTCTAAAACCAAAATTTAATACAATTTGGACCAATGCTGTAGAAAAACCATCTGGGAATAATACCAGTTATGGGAACAAACTAAGAACCTATAGAAAATTCAAGTATATTTTTAAGTCTGAACCATACTTGAAATTAAACTCACAAACAGATAGAAAAATAATATCCAAATTCAGAACAAGTAGTCATGACCTCGAAATCGAAAAAGGAAGGTATAATGGCACAAAATCCGAAGATAGAATATGTCAAGTATGTAAAAATTCAGTTGAGGACGAGCTTCATTTTTTATTAAAATGCCGATCCCTTAAGGATGTACGTTCCCCTCATGTAAATAAATTAGCGTCCCATTTTCCGAACTTATCTAAACTTTCAGATGATATGAAGTTTATTTGGATCATGTCCTCTGAAGACTTAAGAGTAATATCAATTCTAAGTACATTGCTGAAATCTCTATTCGATAAACGAAAGGAAATATTGAACAGAAAAATAGACTGAAATACAAATTAGAGTTATCATTCATTTATACTCAAAGTAAAAATATTATCTATTGAGTTTTCCCATGGTCACAGTGAGATATCTGGTCTAACAATGATTTGTATCTGCATGTATATATATATGTGTATGTGTGTATATGTATGTTTGTGTATATATATATATATGTATATATGTATATATATGTCTGTGTGTGTGTATGTATATGTATGTATGTGTGTGTATGTATATGTGTGTTTAATTTGCATTTAGCTGTATTGTGCATCTTGTTCATTCAAATCAATCAAATCATATATGTTTATTATTTTCTTTGATTGTAAATCGCTCAGCATTAATGGGCACCATTAATTGGTTTAATAAAATATCTTGTATCTTGTATCTAGCCCGGGAATTTCCTAGCTAAGTTTGTGTGGTAGAGTGGAATTTTGCAGCCTTTGTATCCTTTCCTCTGGTTGGAAACATTGTGCTTGTTATTTTTATTTGTAGTTATTATAGCAGACGATTCTGCTTTATTCCGTAGTTATTACCTGTATTTTTACCTGTATGTTGGTCAGTGGTGCTTTATCTGTCGCTAGTTTCTTTCTTTTCAAACACCTCGGGCACTGTTGGATCCACTCCTCAATATCTTTATGCATTCCGTTCCAAAAGAATCGATCTTTTACTAGACTAATTGTTCGATCACGGCCTTGATGTCCCATCTCGTTATGCAGATAACGTAGAGCTGTCTTTATCTGTGATGCTGGCAGAACGATCTGGTCTTTGGTTTCTTCATCTGTAGTTGTCCTTCTGAATAAAATTCCATCTTTCAGTATTAGCCTGTTGTAATTGGAATGGAGTAGCCGATGAAATGGTACTGCAGGTATATCTTCTTTTCTGGGTAACCTCTTCGCTGATACGTTGTCAATCCAGTATCGTACAACAGGGTCTTTTAGCTGTTCTCTTCTGATGTCAATCCTCTCGTTGGTGTCTAAGTCGATAATGTCGTCCAGTACTTCTGTAGATTTTGCCAGGCATTCGATATATGGTTGTCGTTGTAATAAGCTGCAGATGGACTTAACAGATGTTTGCGGTATCATACTAGCTTCCTGAACAGTTGGTGATTCATCTGAAGTGCATTCCTGTCGTTGTAGTAGAGCAGGTAATCTTGATAGAGCGTCTGCATCATTGTTCTTCTTGCCTGGTCTATACTGGATGTCAAAATCATAAGCTGACAATGCCGCTATCCATCTATGCCCTGTCGCATCTAATTTAGCTGACGACAGAACGTATGTCAACGGGTTATTGTCTGTCAGTACGCTGAACTTGGCTCCATAAAGATAGTCGTGAAACTTGTCACATACAGCCCATCGCAGTGCTAGGAATTCCAGTTTGTGTGCAGGATAATTTCTCTCAGATTTAGAAAGTCCTCGGCTGGCGTAGGCTAGAACACGCTTCTTTCCCTCTTGTTCTTGGTAAAGAACAGCTCCCAAACCTGTCTGGCACGCATCTGTGTGTAGCTCAAAGGGCTTTCTGTAATCTGGAAATCCTTAAATCGGTGGGTTGGAAAGATGTTGTTTTAATTCCTGGAATGTATCTTCTTGTTCCTTATCCCAGCGCCATGGTTTAACTTCGTGTTTCTTCTTTCCCTTGCCTCTCTTTGTGGATGTTGATGGCATCAGATCGGTTAATGGTCTCGCTTTCTTGGAAAAATCTTTTACAAACTTCCTATAATAGCCAATGAATCCCAAAAACTGTCTGACTTCCTCTGAATTCGTTGGTCTCGGCCAATTCAATACCTTGTCTATTTTCTCTGGATCTGGTTCTACTCCTTCGGCCGATACAATATGACCAATGTAATTCACCCGTTGTTGAAACAGGGAACACTTCTTCGGCGATAACTTCAATCCAACATCAAGACTTCACAACCACAAGAGATAGTATGCATGGACTTTTTGACACTAGAGACATCGAAAGGAGGATACAACTATATCTTAGTGATTACGGACCATTTTACACGCTATGCACAGGCCATCCCAACAAAGAACATGTCAGCAAAGACTACAGCAGATGCATTTTTAACAACTATGTCGTTCACTATGGTCTTCCACTACGTATCCATTCAGACCAAGGAGGAAACTTTGAGAGCAAAATAATAAAGGAACTATGTCAACTTACAGGAATAGGCAAATCAAGAACCAGCCCTTACCATCCCATGGGAAATGGCCAATGTGAGCGGTTCAATCGGACTCTTTTGGACATGCTAGGAACTCTGCGGAATGACCAGAAGAGCAATTGGAAACAGTACCTTGGTCCGATCGTTCATGCCTACAATTGTACGAAACAGGAGACGACGGGATTTTCACCATTTGCCTTGATGTTTGGCAGAGAACCTCGATTACCAGTAGACATTGTCTTTGGTTTGGAGAGCACACGTGAACACAAGAGCACGACAAAGTATGTGGAAGCATTGAGAGAGAGACTGCGGAAATCATATGAACTTGCCATTGAGTCAGCAAAGAAAGCTCAGATGAGACAGAAAAAATCTTATGATGGGAAGATAAGAGGAGCCATTCTAAGTACAGGAGATAGAGTTCTTGTCAAGATTTTAGCTTTTGAAGGACGACATAAACTGTCAGACAGATGGGAAGATGACCCTTATGTTGTTTTAGATCAACCTAACAAGGACATACCTGTTTTCGTAGTCCAGAAGGAAAGTGGAGAAGGGAGGAAACGAACGCTGCATCGTAATTTACTGCTGCCAATCGGTTCCGTCTCTTTGGATGAAGAAAAACCACCAGAGAAACCACAACCAAAACCAAGACTAAGACCCAGGAAGGATCAGAAACCAGTACCAAAACCACGATCGATGAGAACGAAGCCTTTGACTAAGGAATCGACGCCTCCGGCCAGTGTTGTGACAGATACTGACAGTGAAAGCGAGGACGAATCGTTCATGATTTTGGTACCACAGTATACTGATGACGCAGAATTCAACACGTATCGTGATGATGTTCAACCTGTAGAATCAGTAACTGAAGAACATATTGAAGAAGTGGAGGACGCTCCGACTCATGATGTTCAAGAAGAACAAAATGATACTGTGCATGATGGAGGTGATCATGTCGACACTACCATTGTACAGCAGGATAATACTGGGCAAGATTTGGAAGAGGATGATGATAATGAACCGGAAGTTCCACGGAGATCAACTCGTCAAAGAACGTCAACAGCAAACACAAGATACAGAGATTTTGTTTGCAAAAGAACACAGCCAACAACCGACTGGATGACTAGAGCTCAGTTCCTGAAGGAGGCTGCTGCTTGTGGTCTATTCAGAGGATCAGAAGAAAAAGTGGCAGATGCTTTGCTGAAGCTCGCCATTGATTCTCCTTGATTTTTTTTCAGTTTTTTTTATGTCTTAGCTTAAGACGAGGACGTCTTTTCTCTCATCAGGAGGAGAGATAGTTTGTTTCCATGTATATATATTATTATTATAGTGTATTTCATGGTATGACTTGGACGTCATTTTTCTAACCAGGGGGAGGATGTGGTAGAGTGGAATTTTGCAGCCTTTGTATCCTTTCCTCTGGTTGGAAACATTGTACTTGTTATTTTTATTTGTAGTTATTATAGCAGACGATTCTGCTTTATTCCGTAGTTATTACCTGTATTTTTACCTGTATGTTGGTCACGTGATTTTTAGTCCGAGAGGGAAATTCAATTTTCATGGCTGTTGTTTTATTCTCGGAGATTCAAATTTATCAGTGTTTTGAGACTTTCGTTATTCTTGGCATACTGATATTCATTATTGATTGATCTTGATTGGATTCATATTGGCTTAGATTTTTGGAAAATATTGAGACTTTTATATTAACATTAACTTTGGATCAGGACATTCATTACTTTTGGTAAGTTACATTTATTTTGTTAGTCTTTGTTCAGCCAGATTAAACAGAGTTTGATTCCAGATTTGGTTATTTATTTTCTTCAGTTTAAAAGTAAGTTTCCTTTTCGCCCATGAGTGATAGAAATTTCGTTTGAGAGACGAATGTTTGCTTTGAGTGATTGGCCGTCTGATTGTGTATTGTATGTTATTGTGAGTTGTTTTTACAGTGACTTCGATCTTCTATTTTGGTATGGTATTCCCGATTATGACGTCAATTATGTTTGTTTTGTAAACAGATCAAGATCTAGGACGAAGTAATTTCTCTTTATTTATATTTTGAACACCATGATATGTTGTAACATGAATCCTTTGTTCTTTATTGCGATACAATAACGGTCGCACCATAATAAACACCGCCCTCTTTATTTATAACCAATTATTAATGGGCGGGATTCATGTTACAAATAATTGATAAATATTGTCATAATAAGGATGGGAGAGTGTTTGCCTGCTTTGTTGATTTTCAAAAGGCATTTGACACTGTCATACACACAGGAATTAAACTTAAGCTTCTTGATATAGGGGTGGGATCTCTATTTTACAAGATTATTAAATGTATGTATTCTAATAGTAAATCCAGTGTTAAAATAGGTCAACAAAGAACACCTTGGTTTGATAACAAAATTGGAGTTAGACAAGGGGATAATTTAAGTCCTAATTTATTTAAAGTCTTTATAAATGATCTTCCTAGATACTTTGATAATATTTCTGATGCTATTAAACTTAATGATCATACTGTTAACTGCCTAATGTATGCAGACGATGTCATACTTCTATCCAGTTCGGCAACAGGATTACAAAAAAGATTAGACAAACTAGGAAAATACTGTAATGACTGGTGCATGAACGTCAATACTAACAAGACCAAAATCTTGATATTCAACAGAGCAGGCCGACACATCTCCCAAAAATTCTCACTAAATGATTGTACCATAGAATGTGTTAGTAGATATAAATATCTAGGTCTCTATTTTAGTGCATCAGGCTCTTTCTCATATGCACAAGAAGAATTGTATCAAAGGGCACTTAAAGGCTATTTTAAACTAAGTAAAGATTTTCTATCTCATAACCCAAGTGTTAAAACTAGTTTACATGTCTTTGACCATACAATTAAGCCAATACTTCTCTATGGTTGTGAAATCTGGGGCCAGTTTAATACAACAACTGCCCGTTTCAGAAATGGTGTTATTTCTTTTGATAGAATTTTTTCTAATATATGTTGTGAAAAATTGCATGTAAGTTTTTGCAAATTTATTCTGGGAACTCACAAAAAAACTAGCAACCTAGCAGTGTTATCAGAACTTGGTAGATTTCCTTTTCACTTTGTCATAATTAAAACCATGCTAAAATACTGGCATAGACTTGAAAATCTTGGCACATCATTTCCATTATTAAATGATGCTTTTTTATCCTCAAAACAATTATTTTGGAAAAAGTTGCCCTCTTGGTATAGTTCAATAAATCAAATACTAAAAACTCTGAAAACAGATAATGGTTTATCATCCCTGGGTGACTACATTTTCACAAAAAAACTAAATCAACTGGTTTCTTCTCACTATATTGATCAATGGCATAATGATTTGATTACATGTTCTGTAGGTAAATTAAGGACCTATACTCTACTTAAAACAAACTTTGGGCTTGAAAAATATCTTGTATTGCTTGACAAAATTGTAGATAGAAAGAAAATTACTCAACTACGTGTATCTTCACATAAACTAATGATTGAACAAGGAAGATACAAAAGTATACCCAGTACTGAAAGATTTTGTTTAAAGTGTACATTGGGACAGGGACAAGTGGAAGACGAAATTCATTTTCTTTTTAACTGCCCTTCCCACCTTGAAGATAGAAAGCAATTGTACAAATTAATCACAAAGTCATGTCCAAACTTTCATTACCTAAATAATACAGATAAACTCAAATGGTTATTGTGCTGTGAAAATTCACAAGCTCTTCTGTGTCTTTCCCGCTTTATTTCCTCAAATGAGGTAAAAAATGTAATAAACAATTCATAGTTTTCACTGGACGTCATCTGTCAACATTATTTACCTATTACTGTATGGCCTAAAAAATGCAATGTATACATATATCAAAAAATGAACCTTATTGTATCTACCCTTGGTATCCACTGCATTATAGCGATTATAAACTAATTGCTGTGATGCATTGGGTACGAGGAGGTTCAACACCTACAACATACCAATTTGACCTTTAAGTATCTACCCTTGGTCCCCTCTGCATAATGGCAATCACATTTCGTCATTGTGCATTGGGTACGAGGAGGTCTAACATTATAATTTTTTGGCCATATATACTTCATCTTTAATTTATACCTGTATAAAATATATATCTTTTGCCACACTATGTATTCAAATGTGGGTCACTGGTGAAATTACTATTTTAATACTTAAATGTGTACTATTTTAATACTTAAATTGTTATTGTTTGTCAATTTTGTGAATGATATGTTCAATTGTCATGATTGTAATAGTTATATGTTTATGCCAAATTATAATTGTAATGTCATTTGCCCTTTGTGGGCCCTGATTTGGTCTAATAAAATATTCTATTCTATTCTATTCTGTACGCGTAGCGTTAATCAATATTATCTCCCTTTTATGAGATAATATTTAAGGTTTTTATTATTTTGTTATTATTTAATTGTCCGTATCGTATCGGATATCATTGTCATTATTTGGTATATATTTATACAAGCTGAAAATCGTCTATTCTGACGCATTTAATGTTTTTCATGATTATTAATTGCCAAACGAAGTTAACAAGTTTACCTCTTGTAACACACACATACGTATATATATAATCTGTTTTAGCTGCAGATTTGTTGTTGAAAGTCCGTGCGAGACCGTTTAACGGTAGTCAAGGACGTTAAAAACCCCCATAAGTAAGTAAGATTTGTTGTGGTGACAACGTTAATATTAAATGTTTAATTGTGCAAGTTTGGTACACATGTACTTGATATAATGAAACAATGAAATGCTTGACTTTTAACCTTTTTATCTTTGTTATTTATTCTGTTATTCTAGGGTATATTACCTATAATGTATTTATGGAATAAAGAACCTTAAACCCGAAGATGACTTTTGTTTATATAACTGCCAAAAAAAAACCAGACTACAACATTTGTCAGGGGTTCGTGGACACGTGTGGACACAGAAACTCTGACTTGTGAGGATGGTCCCAGAGCTTCAGATTAACTGAAATAATATTGGTGTAAAACGGAACTACGTGTAGTAGGAAACAAAGCATCTCTCACAAGTCATGATTTCTGAGTCCACGTTTGTGAGTCATTTGTCCACGATACCATGACAAACTTAGCGAGGAAATTCCCGGGCTAGAAGATTTTTTCGTATGACGTCAATTCTACAAAATATCAACCAATGAAATTGTTTGAAAGAAGCGAGTGTTTGGCGTGAATAAAAAGCGAGCTTTAGATTGGCTAAATTAAGGTATGATGTAGCCAATCAAAATACAGTAGTGTTGTTATTACCGCGTTATTTATTAGTTGCGTTACGTTTTCTTCACACTCAGGAATAAGTAAGAATGAAAACTGCCAAATACTTGCTTCTTTCAATCAATTTCATTAGTTGGCTTAAAGATCTTATAAAACGCTGCTTTTTCAAGAAAAACGGAAAGAGACGATACAAATACCTAGTAATTAGTCATGACAGAACTTACTTCGTCATTAATGACTCTAAATCTACTACTAAATATACTGAAGACCAAATCTGTCATATGTTAGATTTTCTGATTGACAACATATTCGTCATGTTTGGAGGACATGTTTTTCAACAGACTGTTGGTATTCCAATGCGTACTAATTGTGCTCCTCTCCTCGCCGACCTGTTTTTGTACTCTTATGAGGCTGAGTTCCCAGAAGGCCTGCTGAAGAAGAAAGAAAAGACACTGGCCCAGACCTTTAATTTAACATTCCGCTATATTGATGATGTTTTGTCCTTCAACAATGCTAAATTTGGTGACTATTTTCATTCAATTTACCCTAGCGAGCTTGAAATTAAAGACACCACGAATACACTAAGCTCAGCCTCTTACTTAGACCTACTTCTAGAAATAGACTCAGGAAAACACAAACTAGACTCTACGACAAACGTGATGACTTCAACTTTCCAATTGTCAACTTCCCGTTCATCGACAGCAACATTCCAGCAGCTCCAGCGTATGGTGTGTACATTTCACAACTTATATGTTATTCTAGAACCTGCGATCGGTATTCCGATTTTCTAGACCGATCCCTGCTGTTGACTGCTAAACTACTCAAACAAGGGTTTGTTGCACGTATGTTGATGTTATCTGAGTCATAGGTAGTGATTCCTATTCCTGGATTTGACTTTTCCCTAGACATGACAATGAGTAACTCGACGAGTGTCTAATTAGAGGCAGGCACTGCTTACTCGTCCGGAGCACCTGAGTGCACCCATGGTTTTTATTGGGTTCGGGTTACTCTCTTTCTGTTTTTGTGTTTTTCTGCTTTTTCTGCTTTTCTGCTAATTTGCTTTTATCCCATGTCTGCTCGTTATATATGCTTACATGTATCTTACCTGAGCTTTTTTATGTTTTATATATCTGAGAAAATCTCTTTTGTCTTCATGCTTTTATGTACTGTATTTTGTCCTTAAACATGCTTTTGCCTATGATTTTATGTATGCAATTTATTGTTGCTTTGTTTGTTTGTACTCATATGCCTAAATGTCGGTTTCAAAAGCTCACCAGAGCTTATGTTTTTATGTATATAAACTGTTATCGTTTGTCTTACCGACTATAAATAAAATTTACTTGACTTGACTTGACTCAAGGAAATATATATGTCATTATTCTATAATCCCAAAATATGAAATGTGGAAGGGTATGAAAAGCCTAAATGCCAATATTAATTAACATAGTATCATCTACAAATACGGCCTTCATTGTAATTGCTGGTGAATTCAACATACCTGGATGGGACTGGACGGAAAAACAACTTCAACCAAACGCCCTAAATGTAAATATCACCCATAAATTTACAGATATTTTAGATGATCATGGTTTAGGTCAACTTGTTGAAGAACTCACTAGAGATATGAACACACTTGATCTGGTACTTACGAACTACCCAGAAAGTTTTAGAAGAACTGAAATTATACAAGGACATTCTGACCATATGACATAGTATATACCGAAGTTAACACAATTCCAGGAAAAATACAACAAAAACGAAAATTTCTCTTTACAACAAAGCAAAGTGGGAAATGTTGAGAAAGATCTGGAAGCAAACACAGATGAAACAGCAAAAATGAACAACAATAGTATCATTGGGAACTCTTAAACTCCAATCTTTAGAGCAGAATAAAGAGAAATATTCCCCATAAAACTGCAAGAAAGAAAAACGTATGTCCATGGGTAACATCCGATATCAGACGTTTAATCAGGAAACGAGACGGATCAAATAAGATGAAAAAGTCAAATAACAAGACGGATGTCACGAAGTATTAACAACTAAAGAAAAGTGAACAAAATTATAAAGTCATACTGGAATTATATAGAGGGAAGAATGACACCATGTACCGATGGCTCCTAGAGGAGACTAATTGTTTAAAGAAGTTCCGGTCAAACATAAAGCACAAAAAGTCAGATGGAAACAGTATCCACTACTAAAATCATACGGACTTGAACCAACAATTCCAACAGGCATTTTCAGTCAACGATGAATTATCAACACAAGAATTTAAGCAGGGAGGCAATAACCTAGCGGCAGCATCTGATATAAAATCACAGAGAATGGTAGTCAATAAATTACTATCAAACCAATACTTTGTATAATTTGTAGAAGATCATACAATACTGGAGAAATACGAACAAACAACAACAACAACATCAACATCATGATGTTGGAAATAAGCAAATGTCTGTCCGGTGTTCAAAAAAAGGAAAAAAATATGAGGCAATAAATTATAGACCTGTAATAACCATGCAGACCAACACAATGTCCTCTACAATATGCATCATGGATTCCGAAAGAACTTATAAAGTGAAACACAACTATAAAAAAAGGTGACACAATCACAACTCTGTATCTGTATGAATACGTCCTAGGATCCCTGATGGCCTTTAGCATGTTTAATACGACGGATGCTAGGACGCATGTAGATAAGTCGCGTTGACAACAGGAGTGGACGGTTGTCTTAAAAATTGCTACGCTTTTAGAGTTAACAATGTTATCACTTAAGTTTATTACAGTCTATTGATGTTCTCATAAAGAAAGAGTTTTTGTACAATTCTGTTCTTGTCGTGGAAACGATGACACCCATGTTGTTTTGTCTTGATTGCTTGATGATGTTTGTTTATTTTTTTATAGTTTTATAGTTTGTGTATTGTTTGGGTCGCATTGGTGGATCCAGTGGGGGCGGAGGGGATGTAACCCCCCCCCCTGAAAAAAGGAAAGAAGAATGAGAGTGTGAGCGGAAAAGGGAGAAAAGAAAGAGCGAGCGATATATATATATATAATAAAATATCTAGTCCTCAACACCATCCGTTCGTCCGTCCACGTGTCCGTCTTTTTGTCTGTCACGCATCGTGTTTTCAATAGTGCTAATTTAGCGCATAAATCAGACATAAAGCTGATTTTTCTGAGACATTTTGTACATTTATTAATAACTATAAGGAAAACACAATGCAGGCGACTGCTTTTTTCTTCTATAACTTATTTCTAGTAAATGCATATTGCACTTTTTTACAACATAACACAGTATGTTCCTTCCTCGGGAGGGGCCTCGGTGGGCTAGTGGTTAAGGTAAGTCGTCTACTATTACACGTGGTTTGTCAACACTGAGGTTGCGGGTTCGAGTCTCACTGCGGGCAGGGTGCACTCGACTCCAATCTTAAGTGACAGGATTGCCAGTTTTCCTACGAAGGTCGGGGGTTTTATCCGGGTACTCCGGCTTCTCCCCGAATAAAAACTGGACGCCATATAGCCGAAAAATTGCTGAAAGTGGCGTTAAACAATATTTAAACAACCAAAGAATCTTATTCGGGATCATTTCGATATTTCATTTCGGACTAGGCTTCTCTTAAAATGATTAAAAAATTGTAAATATTGAAGTTTTCTGTTTAATTGTAATAACACACAGCAAAGTAAGTAAGTAAGTAAGTAACTTTTATTTAAAGCCGGCATATATACATAATAACAAAAGAATCATAAGCTCTGAAGAGCTATTTAACTGACTATAGCAAAACATCTATAATCACTTGTTTGTAAATTTATGCACTATTCTATGGCCCTTGATTGGAATAAATATATTTGCATTTGTATAGTAACTGGACGGGTGGCTTACTCGTCCAGATCACCCATGGTCAGTAGAAACTGTTTTTGTGTTTTTGGTTTTGTTTTACGTTGTATATGTTTGTCTATATCCGGATTTGTTATTATGAATGTTGAGGCTTGACTTTCGGCTCTTGTTGTTCTGTTGGTTTCCTTTGCTATTTTTCTTTATTCAAAATTAGTTCAACCGGATTTCTCGCAGTCCGTATCGATATCGGTGAAATCTTGTTAAAGGTAAGGGGAGAGAATTCAAGAATTGTACAGTAAGGGATTACCAAACAGTAGATATATATTAATCTGCTTGAAAATAAGCAATGCATCGTAATTACTTTAATTCATAAGTCGGTGAACACAAGTTTTCATTTTTATTTTTTATCGAGTCGGTTCGCACCTGACTCCCGAGACTTGTTTCAGAAAATCAATTACCCTTATAAGTTATATAAACTTATAGTTATACTGACTGTGACTGTGTTATATTAGAGTATAGGGGTAATTTTGTGTATGAAACAAGTGCCTGTGGTCTGATTATTTTTTTGTCACCGACCGTTGACTCCTGTGCTGGCCTGGGTTCTTTCGCCCCAGTAAGATATATGCCGTTTTAGGAAACATACTTTTAATGATCATGATGATGTTTTATAAGTATTGTGCAAATACATGTACATGTTGTACTAGGATAACTTCACTACCTGGTATTTGTAGCTCAAACTATTTTAATTGATTTGATTTGAATGTTGTTGTAACAGGGTGGTTTCATTATGGCCACACACTCGAATTTCGTCCATACTTGAATTTCAGCGATTTTCCTTCATTCAACAATTTAAGCAATGAACCCAAGGTTAATTTACTTTTAAAGTATCGTGCATTTATTGCTCTAACCAAATAATTCCTAAATAATAAAATATAGAGTGTTTCAACGAAATTACCATCTGTTAAAGCGACACACTTTCATCGCCGAAATTCAGGTGTCCTAGTATAATAACCAACCAATCTAAGGTTCGAAGGTTTATTACTCGTTAGAATAGTAGACTCTGAAATTACAATAAAATACAATCAGATTTAACAATATCATTATCACAGACAATATTAACATAAGGTATAATGTACTTTACTTAAGGAATACTTCAAATTTCTGAACAGATTATACGATATAATATGGTTTGGGTCTGTTTACGCCTAATAAACCGCGAAGGGTTTTATGAATGGTGTAAACAGACCCAAACCATATTATATCGTATAATCTGTTCAGAAATTTGAAATATTCCTTATAATTTAATTTTAACTATAAATCTTATCAATGTTTGCGGTAAAAGACTCGATGACGTCGTGGAACTATTTGAATTTTAACGGCGTTAGAATAGGTCATAGGTCACGCAAGTTATTTCTTATAATATGGGTTGCCCGATTTGAATTGACCAATCAGATGTCAGCTTACAAAGCAAATTAAATTATATATAAATAGCGACATGTATAAATCGAACACACCAATATCAACTATATGCGTTTTAAATTGAAACCTTGCTCAATTTACCTTAATTATAATAAAGCAATAATATTAAAACCAATCTTCGTGTTTCATTGTTAACATACTTTTGAAACTTTTCTGTATTTTTACTATAACGCTTTGTACTGTCATTACTAAAATAATAATTTTAAATTGCACAAAAACAGGGGAGATAATCATAATGAACTTTACATGATCTCCCGAACAAAACTGAATAGATGATATAAAAATATAACAAAATAAAAAATAAGGGCTTACCACTTGTGGAGTGAGTCCACGAGTAAAATAATATTGGAACTCTTTAGCACAGGAATGCGTACAAGATCCTGCAACCAAAATGCCCATAATAAATATATGTCATATAGTACAAGTGTGCAAATAACTTGTTTACTTTTTCACTCAATCATACAATGTAATGCATACTTAAGTATGGAAAACGTTATTTTCGTAGATTACAAGTTATAATAATCAAGTAACAATCAACATACATGTATTATATTATGAAAAATACAATTTACGCAGTATTTCAAAATTAAAAACTATCCGCTTTAAAATATCAGCTTTCTCTCGATAATTTCATTCACAGTGTTATAAAACATATTCATGCAAGAGGATAATAACATTTTGCTTAGAAAAAAAGAACGTTTCACCAAAATAGTTATTTTACATTAGATATGTTAAAAAGAAGTAAGACTTACAGAAACTGTCCGTTGTCAAATGTCCAAGTGGAAACAGTCAAAATCATAATCTTTCGAATGTGTCTATTGTATAAATGTGTTTCAGCTAAGACATCAAAGTTGGACAGAGCAATATTAAATACGTCTAAGCTCAACAATGGCTATTTTCCATCTACTGCGGTAAGAACAAAGAGATTACAAAAAGAGCGCCAAATAAACCGTGACCAATCAAAATTCAATAAATGGAAATCCTTTGTTCAATTAAAAATAACTCTTCCAATTCAAAAATATAACCGCTTCAAAGTATATTTTGAAAATAATTTTATTGACTCTTAATTTTAACACATTTTTTACACAAATTTCAAAGATAATTAGAAAATCAAATTATTGTAAAAAAATGACTCTGCTACATTGTTTTAACGCCACTTTCAGCAATTTTTTAGCTTAACCTGGTTCTCTGGTGCAATATTTTTCATCTACGCAAGATTCACTTTCAAATATAACCCCAGGTCACCACCAGTTTACTACATAGTTTGAGTGTTTGTTTGAACCACCATGTTTAGCTAACTTTTCGTGCGTTGGAAATTTCTGTCAGAATACAATTTAATTACAGTTACTACCTGCTTCTTGTTTTATGGCTTCAAGTTAAACTGGCCATTCCTTTAGAGTTATTTCCACAATCAAACATAAATTTATAAAAGCATTTTTTTGATAAACTGTATTTTTATTTGAATTGAATTACCGGACGCTGGACGGTACATTATAATACTTTGTATCGGAATTACGTCAGTTACAGTTCTTACTGACGACAATTTTGAGGCATCCTGAATGTTGCAAACCTGTCAAAATTTTGACCGGATTCGTGGCTGGTGACCTGACTGTATATTTGAACCGGAAGTCAGCTTACGGTATTGAGAATATTTAGTAAGGATCCCAGACTATTTTTCAGCTATATCATGGCGTCCAGTTTTTATTGGGGGAGGAAGCTGGAGTACCCATTGAAAACCCCCGACCTGTATTTTAATGGAAGCCATTTTTATGATTTTATTGCAGTTGTATGATAGTTTATAGGCAATTATCATATATAATTATTTTGTAAAAACTGTTTTTATCCAAGCATTAATTTGTTTTAATTATTTAATTTTTTATACATTTTTTAATATGCATGCATTTTTTTTTTTATAAAATTAAATAAACTTGTAAAGTGTGTTTATTACTTTATTTGTAGCATTTATTGCTTTGTTATTTCGAGGCGAAATAACTCATTTTCCGGGCCAAATTAACAGTAGCTGCGAAACCGTAGCTCTTTTTATACCCCCCGCTTTTCAAGCGGGGGGTATATAGTGTTCATGGTGTCCGTCCTTCTGTCCGTCCGTCTGTCCGTCTGTCCGTCCGTTACACTTTCTATTATTTGCAACTCCTCCTACACCACTGAAAGGAATTTGATGAAACTTACACAGAATCTTTGTCTCTTAGTGCCATTGTGCAGGAGATATTTAACATTTTGATCTGAATGATATTTGGGGTTTCCCATAGAAAAACATGGACTTTGTCATTGACCTAAGGGGGTCCCTATCTCTTATGTGCAACTCCTCCTACACCACTGAATGGAATTTAATGAAACTAACACAGAATCCTTGTCACATAGTGCCATTGTGCAGGAGATATTAAACATTTTGATCTGATCGATATTTGGGGTTTCCTATAGAAAAACATGGACATTGTCATTGACCTAAGGGGGTCCTCATCTCTTATGTGCAACTCCTCCTACACCACTGAATGGAATTTGTTGAAACTTACACAGAATTCTTGTCACATAGTGCCATTGTGCAGGAGATATTTATTATTTTGATCGGAATGATATTTGGGGTTTCCCATAGAAAAACATGGACATTGTCATTGACCTAAGGGGGTCCTCATCTCTTATGTGCAACTCCTCCTACACCACTGAATGGAATTTGTTGAAACTTACACAGAATTCTTGTCACATAGTGCCATTGTGCAGGAGATATTTATTATTTTGATCGGAATGATATTTGGGGTTTCCCATAGAAAAACACGGACTGTCATTGACATAAGGGGATACCCATTTCTTATGTGAGACTCCTCCTACACCACTAAATGGAATTTGATGAAACTTACACAGAATGTTGTCACATATTGCCATTGTGCACTAGATATATAACATTTCGATTGGAATGATATTTGGGGTTTCCCATAGAAAAACATGGACTGTCATTGACATAAGGGGATACCCATCTCTTATGTGCAACTCCTCCTACACCACTGAATGGAATTTGATGAAACTTACACAGAATCCATGTCACATAGTGCCATTGTGCAGGAGATATTTAACATTTTGATCGGAATGATATTTGGGGTTTCCCATAGAAAAACATGGAGTTTGTAATGGACATAATGGGATACCCATCTTTTATTTGCAACTCCTCCTACACCACTGAATGGAACTTGTTGAAACTTACACAGAATCTTGGTCACATATTGCCATTGTGCATTGGATATTGGTCATTGACATAGGGGATGCCATTCTTTGGGGGATTGGGGAGGGTTACATGTATTATCTGCAATTTCACCTTCACGTTTAATTAGATAAAGTTTCAATTTCATAATTAAGAACACCTGAATTTTCAAAGTAATTGTGAAGCGGGGGGTATCAATGGTGAGCATTGCTCACAGGTTTTTTTACTCTAGTGGTCCTTTTACTTTTTTTTATCATGGTCTGCCAAATAAAAAATATCCATTGGACCTAAAGAGCTACGGTTCTGCAGCTAAATGAACAGAGGAAATCAGGGTGAAACAATTCAGAACCATTTATATTTGTTTTCATTCCAACTGACACCATGATTTGTAACAATTTCTGTGTGTCCCAGAAATGTATTAGGACTGTAATATGGGGCATCTGACACTATATGCTACCACTTTACCAACCATCCTAAACTATAGTAGAGAGTGCATTTAAATGATGTAAACCATTTTACTATTAATTTCGTTATTTTCCATCCAAACCAAGTTAAGCTTATAATTTTAAAATGTGAATATTTCACAAAAATTGTCAAAAGATTGGGTGGTGCTAATTACTTGCCCACAAGAACTACTCTTTGACCAGTATATAATATAACAACAGGATCTGACGATTGATAATGCCTACATATTTGTAGAATAGTTGGGTAAGGAATTAAGCACAAATCAAGAAAAAAAAAATCAGTGATTCATTTGTTTGTTTTTGGTATAACTAATATTTGGTGTCCTTATACATGTTACAAAAATACATTGTTTATTACATGTATTAGGCATTGTGTACTTTTGTGTAAAAAAAACATTTTGTATAATAAAGCATGTTCTGACTTGAACCACAGCCTTATAGTTGACAGACACATAATTAGTAGTAAATGACTAACTACATAAACCTATCAGCCAACGAGGCCACCCTTTCAAATATCATTCTGTTTTTCTTACTGCTTTTTTATCATGTCACCGATGTCTAATATTAAATATTAATAGAGCAGTACATAGGTTTTCATCTTTTTCACTTGTTTTAATTGCTTGCCTCAATGAAAAGATAACTCTTCTGTTACTTTATAATTGCAGACTTAGCACAGAAAAAAGGAAAAGCATGGAACAGTGAAAATTTAAAGAATGTCTGAGGACAACATTTCCTTGCTGGACTCCATTGTCAGAAATGATGCAGACACTGTTCAGTTTTTAATATTTAGTCAATTGATTTGTCCAAATTTTGTTATTAATGGTGAAAGTCCTATTGTGGTTGCTGCTAAGAATGGAAGAGAAGAAATCCTAGATATTTTGATACAAAGTGGATGTGACCTTACGACCCCAGACTTTACAGATATAACATGGAGGAAACGTCCGATTCACATAGCGGCTGCAAAAGGTTACACAGGATTTGTAAAGAAATTGATTGACCAAGGCATAAGTGTGGAAAGCGTAGACTTGGAAATGAAAACACCTCTTCATTGGGCTTCGTTGTTTGGTCATGTAGGAGTTGTAGAATGTTTATTATCAGCCGGTGCTGATGTCAATACCACTCAGATTGATGGCTTTACACCTTTACACTGTTCATCAGCTCTTGATCATGTGGATGTTTGTAAACTATTACTGGACAATGGAGCAAAGCCAAACATGTTAGATGAGGATGGTTGGACATCGGTTCATCATGCAGCAGCATATGGTCATTATTCAGTTATTCAAACTCTTCACAAATCTGGAGCTTGTTTGAACATTAAAACTCCCAGTGGTGATAATGTCCTACACATTGCAGCTTGTACATGGCATGACAATCAAGTCAAACTTCTTCAGTATTTGGTTGAAAACAGAGTACCATTAAATGATAAGAATGGTTGTGGGTACACTGCTTTGCATATTGCATGCTTATACAACATCTATGACAATGTTAAGTGTTTAGTAGAATTGGGTGCAATAATGAACACTTCTGATGATTATGGAGATTCTCCACTATTCAGTGCCTCATGTGCTTACAACAGCCATGATATCATAACGTTTCTAATAAAATCTGGATATAACTGCAGTAAAGAGTTGTGCATTCATGAAGACAGATTCCCATTAGCCTTAGTAAACAATTTGCCATTGGTGTCAACATTAAAATTATGTGCATCAAATGCCAGAACATTACAAGAACTATGTCGTTTTTGTGTGTTAAAACATTTAGGTATACATTGTAGTGATAAAATCAACAGTTTACCAATTCCAACGTCGCTTAAGTCATATTTAAAGACTTTACCCCAATAAACTCCTTGTATTATAAAATAGTTTTAATATTTGACATTAGCTGTTTTTGGTTGAACAAGAAGAAATCAAACTGAAATACGTTTGATACTAGTATCTGTTTCAATTTCATTGTGTACACTAAGCAAATTTGTGTGCATGTTTTAGCTTCATAGCTGAACCATTTGAAGGGTATACTGTTTAACCCTTGTTGGTCAGTCTGTTCATTCATCCATAACAAGAATTTCTGTCACAGTTTTCTAAGCAACAAAAACCCACCATGGAACATCACTTAACATACTAACCTATGAAAAAACATAAAAACTGCTTCTTCACAGAAACACTCCTACTGCTGATTGTAAATTAAACATGGCAACATTCATAGAAACAGCATCTTCACATAAACTCTTCAGCAATTAATATCAAAATTTGCAACAAAAGTCTTGTCTTAAACAGTTTTTTTGTAAGTCAGGTTAGCGATACAGGCTCTTAAGAGCCTCTAGTGTAATGACCCTCTCAACAGTATTGTGTAATGAGAGTATCCACTGTATTATGTAATGACTGTATCCACAGTAGTATGTAATGAACGTATCCACTGTATTATGTAATGACTGTATCCTCAGTTTTACATATTGACCGTATCCACAATATTATGTAATGACCCTCTCCACAGTATTATGTAATGACCTTATCCACAGTATTATATAATGACCCTCTCCACAGTATTATGTAATGACCCTCTCCACAGTATTATATAATGACCCTCTCCACAGTATTATGTAATGACCCTCTCCACAATATTATGTAATGACCCTCTCCACAGTATTATGTAATGACCCTCTCCACAATATTATGTAATGACCCTCTCGGCTCTCCACAGTATTATGTAATGACCGTATCCACAGTATTATATAATGACCCTCTCCACAATATTATGTAATGACCCTCTCCAAAGTATTATATAATGTCCGTATCCATAGTATTATGTAATGACCATCTCCACAGTATTATGTAATGACCGTATCCACAGTATTATATAATGACCCTCTCCACAGTATTATGTAATGACCCTCTCCACAGTATTATGTAATGACCGTATCCACAGTATTATGTAATGACCCTCTCCACAGTATTATGTAATGACCCTCTCCACAGTATTATACTAGTATAATGACCCTCTCCACAGTATTATGTAATGACCCTCTCCACAATATTATTTAATGACCCTCTCCACAGTATTATGTAATGACCCTCTCCACAGTATTATATAATGACCCTCTCCAAAGTATTATGTAATGAACCTCTCCACAATATTATGTACTGTATTATGTAATGAGGGTATCCACAGTATTATATAATGACCCTCTCCAGAGTATTATGTAATGACCGTATCCATAGTATTATGTTATAACCAAATCCACAGTATTATATAATGACTGTATCCACGGTGGTATGTAATGACTCTATCCACGGTATTATATAGTCACTGTATCCACAGTTTTATGTAATGACAGTATCCACAGTATAATGTAATGACTATCCACAGTATTATATAATGACAGCATCCACAATAGTATGTAATGACTGTATCCAAAGTATTATGTAATGACTGTATCCACAGTATTATGTAATGACCGTATCCACAGTATTATGTAATGACAGCATCCACAATAGTATGTAATGACAGCATCCACAATAGTATGTAATGACTATCCACAACTTCCCGCAAGCCACTGGAGACTCAACACATATTTAATTTCACTCGGATATTTTAAATGAGAAAAAATTGCTGGAGTTCCACTACTTTAAAAGGTGGCATGGTATGGGATTTCCAACAATAAGTTGTTATTGGGAAAATAAAAACAAAAAAACTGCATACCTGATCAATTAAGAAAAAGATACTCTGTATGCAAAAGAAGCTGGAATATGCTGCATAAATGTTTATTTGTTTGTTTGTTTGATGGTGTTTAACACCCATTTCAGCAATTTTTTAGCTATATATCATGGCATCCAGTTTTTATTGGGGGAGGAAGCCAGAGTACCCGGAGAAAACCCCCGACCTGCGGTAGGAAGGCTGCATAAATGAAAACAATTTATAATTTTAAAACTAAAATTGTCTCCTTTGTCATAAAGTCTACAAAGAGAGTATATGCAACTGTTTCTGTTTCCTCACCCTCAAGTTCAGAAGGATATATTAATGAAAGCCACTCAGCAAATTTAGGGTTGTTAATTGAAAGGACATCAAACATATACCTACATGACGTATGCTATCCTTATTTAAAAGGACCTAGCTTCTGCTATCTGTCTTGACATTGAAGAAATTCAGCTTCCTAAGAATACAGGAACAAATTGGCAAAGAGTGGGGCTCAGTTTGTACCTACAGGAATTCTGAATACCTGCAGAAATACACGTCCTCTGAAAGTTACAAATATGTCGTCGATCTGAAAATCTAGCATATTATAACCCTGTTTCTCATTGTTGCTTGTTTTGCCTTTTTGTTCTTGAGTAGAAAAAACCTTTTTTTTGTAGCCTGAAACTACATATTTGTAGGCATATGTTGCATCGAAGACTTTAAGTGTTTCTTTAAGATGTGATTTTATTATTATGAGGCAAGGTGGTATACACAGTTAAAAATCTAAGATTCGTATAGATGTAATTTTAGATATAGATCTTAATTTTAAATTTTCTAAAGTAAACTTTAAAAGTTTTTTTAGAATCCATTGAAATAGAAATTGTGATTGAAATTAATCTGTGAATAAACAATTCCACAGTATTTGTTTTCCTTTCACTGCTGACAATGTCTTAGTCTATCATATTGACATCTCTGGTGGAGCACGTAGATGAGGCTATGTCCCTTTATCATTTAAGGATTGTTATGTCATTTTGGAATTCAAAACAAGAATGGTCATGCAATCTTCATACTCTTTGACGTAATGAATGTTCAAAGAAGTAATGAAGGATTATGGTTACCCCCAATTTCATCTTTATCAAATGTGGTACGTTTGTATATAAAATTACCTGAGTTATCCTTGAAGCCTAGTTCTTTAATTTATAGAAATGTGACTTATAGTCATATAAACACCATGTTGTCTGCAGGGACAACAACATATTTGTCATGAAAGGAGACGAGGCACCTCATAGCATCCTCGTCTTTGAGTACAGATTTAGGTCGATATTTAATCTGGCATAACCTTTTGACTGCATCCAAAGGACCACGAGAAACAATGCTTCTGAGATTCTCGTGATCAAATATTCAGATCACAAGTGAGGACAAGATGATGATTCAAAATCTAAAAATTATTAACTATTTAATTGATGGCTTTAAAGAAAATATTGTTTATGCTGGTCAATTAAACTGAAACAATGAGTCTTAATGGCAGACATGTTATTTTACAAGTAGGAGAATATGATAACCACCCATACATCAATACTTTAATCACAATCTATAAGCACCATAGTTTGGGACAAATGCATTGTTGAAATTGCTGCAAGTCAGAAATCTGGATTGCTCATGTTTTTAATCAAGAGAAAATTAAAGAACCTTACTTAGTTTACACGCTCACATACCTTCCAAGTTCCATAAAAATGTGATCAGCTGTTTTTGAGAATAAGCGCAGATGAGTTGTTTCATATATTGATTAGTTTAAAGCAGGAATAACTCCTGCAAAAAGTATTCTATCATAATTTCTTATCCATATCCACAACTACATATGGTGTCCTTCATTCCTGCCAAGTTTCATAAAATTCAATTATTAGTTACAGAGGAGATGCACAAGAAAAGGACTAACAAATGGACAGATGGACTGATGGAAATCAGATTAAAATGAGGAATCGACTCAGTTAGGCAGCTTAAAATGCAGAAAATTTAGGATTTACAAACTGCCAATTAAGCTTAAAAAATATAGGTGAAAAAAAGTTATGTTAATTTCACCAACTAGGAACCATGTTTTCCTTGCTCTACACCCACGACTCTTAACTCTCTTCCATCAAGTTACCTGCAACCCTGACAAATATTGTAAAGAAAAACAGCATTCATACATATAAAATAACAAGAGCCAATAGAGTTCAATATTTTATTGGTGAACTGATGTCAAAGCCATTAGCAAGAGCATACACAGTATGTAAATTACTTTGTCAAAATTTTTTGGTTCAAATTGTGGACTTTCTGAATTAATGGCAAAATATAATAATATATAATTAAGGACCAACTGTTATATTATTAGGGTGTAGATTTTTATAGGGACTAACTTTTATATTATTAGGGTTTAGATTTTTAGTAGAGACATATTATTCTCCAGTTAAATACAGTCTTTGTCTCCTAAATCTTATTGTTTATGATGAGAAGGGAGATAATAGAGAATTAAAATAATGTTAGTCTGACTGAAGACCTTAACAAAAATTCCAGACTACCAAAATAAGGAAACAGTTGGTCCTTAATTGCCAATGGAAAGTGGCTGTAGCAGAGTTAAATCTAAATAGTACATACAATACCTTGTAATTATCCAATGCAATGGGTATATTAAGAAATAAAGATAAACAAAATTCTTAGCATATATCATTTGAAAAATTGGTAGCAATTCTTCACGATTCTGTTATTGTATTGTTTTTTCTAGGCATATTCTGGAAAATTGTACATAAAAAAGTTACAAAATATGAAAGAGATGTCACATTCTCTAAGAAAATCTCTGTTTCATTACAAAAATGTAAATACATGAAAAATTATACTTTTTCATTAACAAACAACAAAGTGTTCACCTTCGTATTTGTATAAACAATGTGTATAGCAATGGCATTTGTCGCATTTCTACAGTATCAATTTAAGACAAGATTCTACAATGTAAAATGATGGCAATGAAAAAACAACAGCATATTTAGATATTCTGTCTATTTCGCTTTGTTAACAACATTGTACAAGTAAACAATTTACAGGTGATTTTAATCAAATGGCATGATTAGAAAGTCTGTGGACAGCTGAAATAAATTAACGAATAATATATTACATACATCAGCATGGCAACTAACATAGCAGATTTCACATTAAATAATCATAAAAATAATATAGCCATAGTATTAGTAGGGAAAGCTATTTGAAAACTTCCCACCAACTAAAATGCAGAAACAACAAACTTTCTTGTCATGTGAAGGTGAAAAAAGTTTGATTTCTATCTTTGTAATCTAAATTCCTACACTAATGTGTGAATTCTGTACATCTTTGCTTAACATTGTCAAATGAACATACAAACCCAACATCACACGATTTGATACTAATATGTAGTTAGCAACATATATAGACAAAAATTCTGCAAATATTACATTAAAATACTTCACATAGATATAATCACAATAAGGTGATTCCAAAATCTAGTTAAAATGGTATAAAACAATACCTAAAAAATCAATATGAAAGTTAGGAAAGAATGTTATACAAATCATTTCCTGATACTGCTTATAGAGATATCACCCAACTATGGAGTTCTATGTCTATTACAACTTCATTTATGCTATGGACAAAACCAACATTGTTAATTAATAATTCATGTGTTATTTCATTCTCATGAATGTTCACGAAACAACTTTTCAGCTTTAAAATAGTAGCCATTTTGTTTTGTTTGTTAGGAATCATAAAAAAACAGACAGAAAGTATTAAACTGGAAGCAATCACTTTACTGCTGATTTCAAGGGGAGACAATTAAATGATGACTAGATAAATTGGTTCAATAAATTAAAACATAAACAATAAGAACAACATGAATTTATTGCAGCTTATCATGTAATCATAACTTTCAAAGGAATGGGCATATTTAAAACCATGTTGGAATGAAATTTTATTGAATGAATTATGACAAATAAAAAGATCTTTTTAATATGGAATGATATGTAATTAACTGCAGAAATGAATTGTATTAGTATATATTGTGGATTTCTTTTATTATTCAAATATGATTCTAGCTTTGTGACAAACCAGGGATGTTGTAAGGACAAAATGTTCCAATGCCATGATAAAAATGGTCCATTGTGTTTGTGAGCACTATACATGCATAAAAGCAATTATTTACAATTTGAAAAAAGCTGACATTAATATTAATTACTGGAGAATCCTGCATATTCAAATTATTACAAGCACTGAAAATAGAAAAATATTTCTGAAACAATTATCTAAAACTGTTCATACCCAAGTAAAAAAAAAATTATATGGACAGATTGCAAAGTACACATATGGTGTAATTCATCTGCTACAGTACATACAACATATCTGTCAATTCTTCTCCAACTTTTTAAAATGTGGCTCAACCAACAGCTCATATTAAGTGTTAATGTCATTGCCAAATGCAACTTCATAAAAACAATAAATCTTAAAATAGATTTATGTGAGATTTATGTTATTTTGTTACAAAATAACAAATTCAAATCGTGAATAATAAGTTGGATTTTTCTTCTTTTTTTTGTGGACTTTTTTAAGAATTCATAAGTATCAAATACTACAAACAATTTTCATCAAATCGGAAATAAGTTTTTAAAACCATATAAATCTTTCCTAAATTTATAAAAATAGAAAAGACAAAATATTCATATTGTAACAATTTTGTTTCATAACGAAAATCTCAACAAGAAGGCAAGTCAATATCAATGGACGAAATTTTATTGAAATGTTCCATTTCTCTTGCATAATATTCCAATCTCACTGTCAATACAATGCCTTAAAAGGTCACCATGTTTCCATGGCAACTGAGACCTGAGCAGTTTATCACAGAATGTTTCTTTAATGACTTAAGCACAGACATGTCGATCTATCGTTTAACTTCTAATATTGATGGATTTTTCTCTAGAATTGCTAATAATATTTTGTCTACATATTGTTTTAGTCTAATTATTTCAACCTCTTGTTCTTGCACTCTCCCCATCAGCTGAAAACAAAATAAACAAATATTAAAACATTTTATCTATATTCAGCCATCATTTAAACTTATTTAAGCATCAGCAAACACATATTTGGTTTATTTGGTTGCACTGACAATTCATCCAACCTGCTCATTTTTTTAATGTATAGAATAATTTGAGCAAGCCTTTTTCCAGGAGCTGGATCTTTACCAGTAATACAGTTAATTGTGAATTTGTTCCAGAAAGATCGTGACAAATTAATTCAAATGCTGCTTGTATCTTCAATGTCGAGTAAAATCAAATGCTGCTAGAATAACCCCAACTTAAACCTCCTTAGTATACAAGTAAATCCTGGAGCAGCTAAAATTACCCCAACTAAATACTTCTAGAGTATACAAGTAAATCCTGGAGCAGCTAAAATTACCCCAACTAAATACTTTTATAACATGACTTTTATTAAATTTATCTTAATTTTGATTGGCCCAGGGTATCATGAAAAGTATTATGCAGACAGTGTGTAAACCCTGAAGTAGATAAAAATACAGTACTCCCTCGTTATAATGCCACCTTTTGGACTTGGCATTTTTTGGCATTATAAGAGGGTGGCGGTATAAAGAGGGAGGACTATTTCAGACTTTTGTATCAGTAAAGTTGAATATGTATAAAGCCCAGTTTGATCTACATTAAATATGTCACGTGTGGAGTAATTTTGCATTTTTCGAAGAGCTTCCTGACGGCCTATAGTATGAATAATCGTACCCTCGCTTTTTTTGCGAAGGTACGAATTTAGTTCCATTGTGAATCACTCCTGGCACTTTGATGTCCAAATGAGTTGCATATATGTTTTTATCTGTTTCGCGATTAAGATCGATCATTATTGATACCATTGATGATAATTATTGCCGTTTTTAATAACCTGCTGTGCATTATGGGTTTATTGACATTCGTGTCTCTGTTCAATTATGTTTACTAAATGAAAAGCACCAAGAACACCGAAAATAATGTGTTGCATCTTGGTAAAGTAGTATATGTAAATCACTGGATTCATACTACTTAATGGTTGTTACCGTATTCAATTAGCACGATTATCTTCAAATTAGTTCATCAAATGACCACTAATCCGCTGTTTACACAACAATTATGTTAATTGATTTATTGCTTTTCTAATTGGGGGATTAAGCTTAAAAAGCGTGACCATGTTTACACACCAATAATTAAAAATAATTATGAGTAATGTATGTGTTTGGCAGTAGAAACGGGGGAAATTTTATTGAATAAAAGACTTCTGCAAATAAAAACTTGTGGCGGATAGCGATATGCGAGGGTGGCATTACAACAAGGGAATTTTAGTGGTTAAAAAACGGGACCATAGAAAATCGTGGCGATATTCAAGGTTGGTGGTTTAACCGGGGGCGATATACCGAGGGTACAATGTAGTCTGATATAAAAGTTTTGACTTTTGAGTAGCTAAAAATAGAATATGTATCACTTTTCAGTAGTTAAAAATAGAATTCAACAATGGAGAAACAAGCATTAATTTGATTGGTTGAATTAAAAACATCAGCCAATCAAAATCATTCTTTTAAAACATTCTATTTGTTGACATTGGTTCAAAATGGCTGACGAGCAGCAGACAAGTTTTGCAACTGTCAATGAACAGGAACAGTTTTTGACAATTTTTCATAATTGCTTTAATATTACTATAAATTTTAATTTGAAAATGAGAATATTTCAATATAAAATGTTATAGCCTATTGTTGTTATTGTTGAAATTAATTTGTATTGTTATCCATTACTAAATACTTCTAGAGTATACAAGTAAATCCTGGAGCAGCTAAAATTTCCCCAACTAAATACTTCTAGAGTATATAAGTAAATCCTTGTTTTCATATCTTATTCTGCAATTTGTTATATTCATGCAGTATAAAATATATAAAGTCATTAATTTAAAAATAGAAGTAACTAACAGCTTACACTATATCCTATATGAAAAACAAAGGAACCTCAGAATAGAAAATCAACTGATGTCAGAAAATAAGGAAAACCTGTTATTAATGCCTGGTTATCATAATAAATCAATAGCACACGTCATTAATGCCTGGTTATCATAATAGATCAATAGCACACAGGTTACCTCGGTTTTGGTTAGATGTTCCAATTCTGATGCTAAAGATTTTTCTTGACTTCCCTCTGTCAGACTTCTTCCTTCTGTTATACACCGAGAAAGTAACTGAGCATTCAGTTCTTCATTCATTTCTTGTAATCCTCTATTTTCCTAAAATATCAATGTTTATATTATATTGAAGGATTATACACAATAATTCCTTGTAAATTATCTGCACACATCCTATGTTTGTCACAGGTACTAATAAAGAAGATTGGAGAAGTCCAATTGTGCGAGTCCAAGATGAGTTGCTATTTTTATGTTACTTTTGGTGTGTGGGAGAAACTTATATTTGTTGCTTCAGTTAACAACCTGTCTTTGCTGTTTAAGTAAATGTCTCGTTTATTCCTTCCCATTTTATTTTTATTTCATATAAAGCTAAGATATTGCCTGCTGGAAGTAAATTAGTTGAGGTAACAATCAATAAATCAAATCCATTTTCCTTTTGTTCAAGATCAGCAAATTTTAATTATAAAAAAAAAAAAAATAATTTTATATACACTAACCCATAAGACTTTGTTTTAATGACCCACTGTTTAACAATAAGGCTAAATTGAAGGCTTAATATATTTTAGTAATATTTGATTACCATAATTTTATTAAAGAATAAATTCTGTATTTGTAGCACTAATTAAAAATCTGTCAAGCCAAATATTTGCAAACAGTACATGTTAACTATTCAGACATTTATCTGTGAATATTTCACTACGATTTAATATAAAAACTAAGACTCACAACAGAATGCAGAAATGCTATATAAACAGTCAAAAGCCTCTAGAATGGAATAATAAAGGACAAAATTAAAAGCCATTTACAACAAATTCAGAAACATTCTAGATTATTTTACCAATAGGCTTAGCATGCAACACAGCATAATACAAATGATAAGGAAGCATCATGGCTTGGTTTAACTAAGCAGTAACAAAAATATTTTGAAGGTATGTATTGTATTTAGCAGAAGACAAAAATTTTATTTTGTCCAACAAAAAAAATAATTAGAACTTTTAGTAAATGATACAAAAACTACAATAAGTAAATGTATTTTTTGTTAGCAAAATTTTAACAAATATTTGGTTTTAAGTTCACCAGAAAATACAAGAGAGAAATAGTGTTCCTAAACCAGATTTAGTGCTTGAGAGAAATAGAAAGGTTGTTCCATAACTTTTTCCTTGATATAAGGGACCATGTCCATCATATAGGTAACAGGCCAAAACTAAAATTAGACAAAATCATGCTGGTGTTTAATAGATATGGAAATGTGACGAAGCGTACCACAGCAACCTGACACAATACAAACCTGTGAGATTGAATTCCATTCCACCGTTAAAGCCTGATTGATGAAATGAATGATTTTAATGTTAACTGGTTTTCCCAAAATATATGTGCATAGCAAAAAGAATAAGTTTATAAGGAAAAATGATACAATTGTACATATTTCCCTAGAATCTTGATGAAAAAACTTTATCTGACAGATTATGATTAGAAAAGAATACAAACGTCTCTTTCCAAATGAAATCATACTACTTAAAACATCTCAACAAATATAAACAAGTAAAATACACTGTTTAAGAAAGAAATAGTGCTGAGAATGTGTTGCAATATAAAATTAAAAAAACTTGAACGTAATTCAGTTTTACTACAGATGATAGACATGGCTCAGAAGGGAACTTCAACTCACCTCCCACCCCAATAAAAGCATCATTGAGGATTCTGTTTTACTTAGGTTTAGACAAAATGTATGAACTTTCCAATATAAGAAATTCAGTTAATTTTTGATAGAATATATATGATTTTGCAAGAAATACACTCCAGGTTACAATCAGCAGAACGTAAGCATTTCATTGGCTGGCTGCCAGAATTACCTCTTTTAGTCTGTTGACTTCCTGTTGAAGACTTTGATATTTGCCATGTATTTGTATATGGCTGTCTCGTCGTGGTCTCAGTTCAGTTTCTATTTTATACTGTCGTAGCTCACCTAATTCTTTACCTAATTCATCAAGAAGCTGTAATGACAAAAATATATATGGATTATAGTATAACCTGGAGAAGTAACTTACTAGTACCTTGAGTTGTTCTATGAAAACTTTAAGGTTAATCCAGAAGCTCAACTTTTAAATTAAAAAAAAATTGTCAATTTTATCAATTTCTAAAAAATTCAGTATTAACAAACTTTAATTGGAACAACCTACAACAGCATTATTTCTCATTACTTTGTAAGGTGCATTATTTGTTTGAAAGGAATAGCACTGTATATTGAAAAAATCACGTTTTTAATTCAATTTGTTGTTCTTTGCTACACCTATGAATAATTAACTTCCTGTACAAGAACAACTGTAGTACAACATGAAGTGACTTATGATTGCTCCACTAAAATTAATTCATTATGATTGAACCATCAAATTATACTAAATGTTACACCCCACATGCGCTCAGCGTTTTGCTTGCATTTTTTTATTATTCCATACTGTACCTTTATAGTGCTAAAATCCGATTTGAAAAAAATCTACACGATAGCACGTCCATATTTTATATTATGTCTTTGTTGTTAAAATATATGAAATCGTCCTTGACATTTGCTACGGGAATTTTACATGGGAAGTCAACCATTTGAGTTTCTAAAGGGACCTAGCGTTGTTTTCAAAAAGATCGTCTGCTTTCGTAACGTTCAATGGTATTCGGACAAACCGCGAGAATTTTCCCGCCTTAACTGCAGACGACATGACCCGAAGGATTTCGAATAGATAACAATTGACTTCCAAACATACACTTCCGTGGTAATTTAGGTCAAACTTTACTATAGAAAAGTGCTCTATCAAAGTGAAAAAATCTGCCGCATTTCAAACCGCCGACTATCACTTGGATATAATTGTTGTTGTCAGTTTACACATTCTATAATCTACAAAAGGAGCATAAGCTGGACCAAACGCGGTAAGCAGTTTTTATTTGTCAGCCAAAAAAACCGCTATATTGCCGCTTCGAAACTTACTATAGATTTATAAACACAATTTTGGATTCTTAATGGCTATTCAAGAGTCTAAGTTAGAATACAAATACAGAATCAAGTTTTAGTTTTTTGACAAGGATTGTTGATCTTGCATCTTCAATTGTGATAAGCCAATCTTATCAGTATTTTCCTTTGATCTTTATGTGTTGTGTGCAGTATTATCCCATTTCACTCTACTAGTGTGAGATGGCCCCATCTCACCTTCCTGTCAAGACATCATTAAGTAAACACAGAGACTTAAAAATGTTCCAAACCAGCCATAAACAGATCATTTAAGTTTTATGAAACTTGATGCAAGTCTACACCAACAATTTATTCTTGTTATTTTAATAGCCTCAAAATATTAGCATATATTTTATTACCTGTCCAGTTGTTTCTCGTTCTCTGTCGAATTTTAATTTAAAATCTGAATTTTCATTCATGACTGCATTATATTCTACTTGTATTTCTGTTAGCTTATCTTCTAATGCTAATTTCTCCTACAAACAAAAAATAGTTTTAAAAGGCATCAATTTACAGAAGAAAAAATAATTTGTTCTTGTATGTGACTATATTTATATGTATTGTCAATATGAATACCAAGATGTTTTAAACAAATTAAAATATAGTATGCAAATTAGAAATTTACTAAGAAAGAACATATAAGAATTGGAAAATCAACCAAGAGTTTACCTTAAAATACTGCAATAATTCAACAAAACCAAAGAAATAAGAAAATCTGTGTAATCAATAAAGACTTACTACTTTTAGGCGATCTACTTCAGACCTCAATCTGGGGTTTTCCATTTTCAATAATTCATTTTCTTTTTCTAAATTCTGTAACCTGCAATGAAAATGAAAGAGTTTAGCATGATTCATGAGGTTATTGCAATGTACTGATATGCTACAGATTGTGGGTTCACGATAAATAAATAAATAATAAATGCCTAAGTGTAATTCTCAAAAGATGTGGCACATGTCAAATAGTATTTCCAATATGTGTATCACCGATTCGTAGATATTAAATAAATAAAATAATGTATATTTCACTGTGTTACCTTATACATTGCCTTGACTTGTATTACCATTTGTTGGTACTATTTAAAATTGCACTCTATCTTCATTGTAAATAATAATTTAATTATTAATGTTATGGATTATCTCCCTTTTAATACAAGAAAACATCTACTAATTAAAGGCCTCTGTAAATTTTGAACGGTCTCCTTAAACTTACCTATGTGTAAAATATTCCATTTGTTCTGATTTCTCTCTTTCTTGTCGAGTCTACAAAATAAACATTCTATTAGGTGATAAGTGAAGCAACCAATACCAGGTGAGTTAATTGATTTTATTGATCTGTCAGGTATTTTGCAGAATTAACAATGTATTGTGAATTCTGATGCCAGTTGATGAGTTACAATTGATTATTGGTACTTTACCTGGTAGGACAGTGACCTTGATTGTAATTTATACAGGTGAAAATGATGTTTTTTCTGTTAAACCCTAATCATGACAGCAATAAATAACTCCTTTTAAGGGAGGATAATATACAATTACGGCCCTTGGAAGAGGTGAATATCTAAAATTGTCAACCAGAGGTGGGGTTATTTCCCTGAGGGCTTTAGCCCGAGGGAAATAACCCCAGCGAGGTTGACAATTTTGATATTCACTGATTTCAAGGGCCGTAACTGTTTCATTATACCGAACAAACAGTGGACTGGAATATCATATGCTGTGTATTTCTGTTTTTATCATGTTTATGTTGAAACTTGTTTATTTCAAGGGTTATTCACCAAGGGTTATTCACCAGTGAATAATAGGGTTATTCAATGGACATGGGTTTTTGAAAAGGTTATTCAACTTTTGTACGAATTTGAAGAAAAATACCCAGATTATTTCACGTCACGTGACCTTATTTCATCCAATGAAATCAATTACTAATTCAGTAAGGTATAATAAATTGAAATTATTGTCCAATAACTGTCATTTAAGTCAAATTGTTTCCTTTCTAAAAGACAGGTTTTCATTTTAAGAAACAATTTATAAAAAGAATATTGATTTGAAAGGCTGACAAATAAGTTCCTTAGAGCACTGCATTCTCCATATAACTTGGGTGTTACATAAACAGGAAGATTTCCATTTGTTTAAACAGACAGGACTTTCCTTTTTGAGGTTCTGTGCAGGTAACATTTAAATGTTTTTAAGAATTTATTTGCAATTTATGGCAACCAATTTTTACTGTGGGAGACAGCTGGAGTTCTCGACCTTTCAGCAGAAAAACATAATGCTAGTCTATTGGAATGTGAGTTGACAAACCTTGCCACAAGGCTAAAACTCTCAACCCTCATGTTGACATGCATGTGATCAAAAGTAATAATACCATGAATCAACTGACCACCCTTAAAAAAATTATCATACAGAATAAAAGGTTATTCAAATCAAAATTGTTGATATAAGGAGTTTACCGTCCGACCATGGGCATTAGGTTGTCGGTGTATGACATTAAAAAGTCCCCAAAGTCAAGACTGACTTATGGGACTCTTAATATCATATAAATGATTAAAAAACCCTCTATAAATGGCATGCTCTAGATACAACACCCATTAGTTACCAATATTTCTTTATATTTCTTTTGTTCTTCAGACACTCTTTCATCTGACTTTACTTCAACATCTTTTACTTGTTCTTCTAACATGTGGATTCTAAAAATAAATCACAAGAAATAAGGACATGTTCATTTTTAGCATTCAAATTTCTAGTTCTCTATAAAAAAGAATGCAGAACATAACATGAGGAGGGGAAAAAACAGAAAATTGTATTAAAAAAAAATATACCTAAAAATGTGATAATCGCACACAAAATCTATCATATTACTAGTGAAGTAAGAAAATTTGCATGAGAGTCTTTTTGCTAGTCTTTTTATGCTATCTTCTCTAAACATGCATTGAAGTTTGTGAAATTGAGCACTAATTAGAAAGTAAAAGTGGAATGGCAAAACAACAGCTGCTAAATTGACCTATGACACGAACAAGATGAGTAGAGATTGAGTAAAAATACTCAAGTTTTTTTTCTTGTTATAAGAGAGAAATGCTGGATGTCAATTAATAAATCCAGATTTATCATTATAGTATAATTGGTTAACTAAAAATTTATAATGTAAACAAAAATGTACATATGTATATAATGCTAATATTTAAAAAAAAAATAGGATCAGGAAAATTAAAGTTGGTTAATTTTCCAAACCAAGCAGAGCTTAAAGATATATATTCTATGCAGAATTATAAGATAAGTTAAAATGTAGCCATACAAATTGAAAGAAAACAGAAAAATATAAAGGAAACCAGCATGGGTTAAATAAAGCTAAGAATAACAAACATCTACATGCATCTTTACATATTTATTTGAAACTACAAAAGCATGAATGAAAACATTCATAAAAGATAATTTTAAATTAATTTAATATTATAATATTTATGTCTGTGATACATATTTTTTCAGTATATTTATTATAAGGGTAATGTGACAAACTTATCAAATCAAATATATTTATTTTCATATTAAACAAGATTTCACCACAAAAAGATCAAAGAAGATGCGACTAGAAATGTCAACAGAATCTGATCCAATCAAAATTTAAAGCTGGATTTGTATCAAAGGTTTTTAGAAGTATATGACACAATGAAAATCTATAATACTTTTCTATATCACTTTTACCAACAAACTGTCAACAGGTAAGAGTGATATTATCTATTGCTTAATTTTTTATTTTAAATTCCATAATACAAAAGTTATATGAATAATATAAATTATAAATATCTTAATATCATAAACATACACCATAAAATAAATTAATAAGCAACTACACAAATTACTACCAAACACCTTCTACATTCGTGCTTGCCTTACCTGTCAACAATACTAGAAAAAAAAACAATGTGACAAATATATAGATATATATCCATGAAGTATAACCCAATACACATCTAACCCATTGTATACAGGCTATTGTCAACATAACATAGACTTACAAATTAGACAAGTGCTTGTTGACATGCCTAGAAGTATAGGTAATAGAAGAAAAATATTTAGTATATTTCAGTAATAATTAGGACTAATTTGCCATCTGCCTCATAGATATATATAATTCATAAAATAAAATCTACAAAACATTATCCTTATTTGGCATGCACTGTCCTGTTATCCCAAGAACATCCTTGTTCTAAAATAAGAAAGCTATCTTACATTCTTTAGTTAATTTGAAAAAAAAAACAATTAGATTTAAATCAATATTTCCCCATCTGGTACCCCAATAAATTGAATAAACCTTGTGCACCATGTTATCCATAATCCAGAACACTACATTAGTTTCCTTATACCCCAACATACATCTAGTAAGAATTAGAGTGTTTCATTCAAATATGCATGTACAAGCATGAAGAGATTCAATATACATCACCTTTCATTCATTTTTCTCATCACAGACCTGTTCAGATGGTCTTAGTTTGTTAATGTTCAATTATACTAAGTTTTATATCAATGTTAAATATTATTTTTGGTTTGAGAAAAATGAAGTTTCTGTACAAAAAAATATGAGGATGAATTAATCCATGTCTATTTAGCTTAACTATGTTAACCCGATTAAAAAAAAACATATTTGTTATAAATAAAAACTTTGCATAATGCTATTCTTTCTCATCATCTTCGTCCTTTCGGGCTTTCAAGCTACTTTTTGCAAAAAATAAGAGCTTTTTTAGGGCTAAATTCTGAAAAAGTAAGGGCTAATTTTCTGAATGTTTAGGGGTTTTTAAACAACAATAATTGATAAAATGTGCTATTTTCTAATGATTTAAGACTAAAAAATTAGATTTACTGACCCCTTTGGGCACAGAACAATAGTACAAAAGTTAATTACCAATTCAGAAGACCATCAAATAGTCTCCTGAGTGCATATTTCTGAAAGTATATTAAAGCTAGCTTCTGACATTTAACTTTAATCTATTTTATGTTTATTTTTTATTTTTATTTTTGAAATTTTGAAAGCCTGTGTCTTTTTATAGGGGCATCCAAAATTTTACTTCTGGTTTCAAAAAGTTTGTTATCAAAGGGCAAATAACTCTAACAACAGCACTCTACCTTTCCATCAATATGGAGTTCTCATCTTTTAGTTTGGAATGAGCACCATCATTGGAGTTCTTTTCTTCTGATAAATTTATTAATTGTTTTTCAAGGAATTGAACCTACAAAACAAACTCAACATATAACATATACCAGGAGTTATTTAATAGTTGAAAAAGTAGTGTATATCTATGAAAACTTCTAATACTGTCTAAACATGTATTTATTCTTAATGAGGAAGTTACATGCCAGAGATAATTGGCACTGCACCGAACTATGTCTTAATTAACTCAGTTATAATCTGTGCCAGTTTCACTTCAATTTGTTGTCAGTTATGAAGTTTTTTGCAAATTCCTAAAATAATTAAAAATCTGATTTTCCAGATAAATTTAACATTTTGTAAAAACAAAGTTTACAATGAGAAATTTTTTTTCTGTAATGCCTGTAAAATGGATACTTAGTCCATTCTGTATGTTTGCCTGATAAAAGAAACACTTAACCTTCTTAGGTAATGATCTCAATCATATAGAGTTCATGTGATGTGTTCTTTTTTCCCAGTTTTAATTTTTTTGCAGATGTTGGTTTCAAAATATCTTGCTGATATAATGAACTACTCCTTAGAATAACACAAATTTCACCATTGTATATTATATCCATGTTCACACAAAGTTTACCACTAGAATACATGTAAGGTACAACCTACCCTATCATTTAAATGCTGAAAGTTGCCATCTATATCATCAAATACTTCATCAGGTGCTGGACTTCTGGACTTGGAATGTAACTGTCTGTAAATGGACAAGTTTGATCAGTCAAGCTCAATTTTCTTTATAATAATTTTAGGTGAGTAAATTTATCAAGATGCAATGAAGAACAACAAACCAGTAACCAGAGGCTCTTAAGAGCCTGTATCGCTCACCTGATTTTATAGGCAATGAAGATGGCATTTCCCTGATGTTAAAGTAAGTCCTGTAATTTTCAATAAACTTTAAATAGGACCATCCAAACAATATTACTAGAAAGCTTTGGTTAACCAGTTGTATAGAGAAGATTTTTTTAAATTGCCCATAGGGTCCTATGTTAAACTAAGTCCTGCGGGGGAGGTGGCCATTTTGAATTTCCAATTGCCATAAAAAACATATACTTTATAAAAGACCATCCAAACAATATTGCTAGTAAGTTTTTGTTTCCATTGATTAACCGGTTTCAGAGAAGAAGCCTTTAAAAACTTTTTCCCATAGGGTCGTATGTTAAACTAAGTCCTGCGGTAGCGGCCATTTTGAATTTCCAATTGCCATAAAAAACATAAACTTTATAGATGACCATCCAAACAATATTGCTAGTAAGTTTTTGTTTCCATTGATTAACCGGTTTCAGAGAAGAAGCCTTTAAAAACTTTTTCCCATAGGGTCCTATGTTAAACTAAGTCCTGCGGTAGCGGCCATTTTGAATTTCCAGTTGGCATAAAAATCATAAACTTTATAAAGGACCATCCAAACAATATTGCTAGTAAGTTTTGTTTTGATTGGTTAACCGGTTTCAGAGAAGCCCTTTATAACCTTTTTCCCATAGGGTCCAATGTTAAACTAAGTCCTGCGGTGGCGGCCATCTTGAATTTCAGATTGGGATAAAAAACATTAACTTTATAGAGGACCATCCAAACAATATTACTATTAAGTTTTGTTTTCATTGGTTGGCCGGTTTCAGAAAAGAAGCCTTTCAAACTTTTTCCCATAGGGTCGTATGTTAAATTAAGTCCTGCAGTGGCAGCCATTTTGAATTTCCAATTGCCATAAAAAACACAAACTTTATAGAGGACCATCCAAACAATATTGCTAGTAAGTTTTTGTTTCCATTGATTAACCGGTTTCAGAGAAGAAGCCTTTTAAAACTTTTTCCCATAGGGTTCTATGTTAAACTAAGTCCTGCGGTGGCGGCCATTTTGAATTTCCAATTCCCATCTAAAACACAAACTTTATAGAGGACCATCTAAACAATATTGCTAGTAAGTTTTGTTTTGATTGGTTAAACGGTTTCAGAGAAGAAGCCCTTTTTAACTTTTTTCCCATAGGGTCCTATGTTAAACTAAGTCTTGAGGTGGCGGCCATATTGGTTTACCAATCAAAATAAAAAACACAAACTTTGTAAAGGTCCATCCAATGAACATTTTGGCCAAGTTTGGTTTCAATTAGCCAAGTGGTTTCAGAGAAGAAGATTAAAATGTAAAAAGTTTACAGACGCCGACGCCGACGACGACGCCGACGGACGCAAAGTGATAACAATAGCTCACATGACCCTTTGGGTCAGGTTAGCTACAATAATGTAGCTCATTTTTTTTTATGGACGGAGCTACAAAGAGGTCCCATTACTCGTAATGGAGCAGCCTGGGAGTGATTCACACCCGGGGGTTTTATGCATTTTATAAGCAATTTAACTGTTTCCCTGGTTTGATGCATACTTTTTTATGTATTTGCAGTTTAACTGATATTTCCACAACACCATATTCGTTAGTTTTATCACTTTATTCGTAATCATGGCATTGTTGACAACATATGAATTCCGGAAGTGCATAATTTCGATAATATTGGAATCGATTTGGTAAAAAATGAAATTCCGGATGATTTCAGCTGCATTCATTTGCATTATAATTATGTCCCCTTACTACAAATTTTACCGATACGATTCCGAAATTCTACACTCCACAATTTTAATTATGTCAACAATGACACGATTACGAAAAAGTGTTAAAATTATTTAATTAGACATTGTAGACAGATCAGATGAACAGCGGAGGAAAGAAAACAAATTTATTTAATAAAGACAAAGGTTAAATAGCGGAAAATATGTGTAAATCCCAAAAGTGTTTTTGCTCCATTACGAGTAATGGGACCTCTTTGTAGCTCCGTCCATAATAAAAAAAAAGGAGCTACATTATTGTAGCTAGGGTCAGGTGAGCTAAAAACCTATATGAAAACTAGATATCAGTGAGGTATCAAATCTCTGTTGGCCAAAAGGTTGTGATTAGAAAATTGTAACAACATATGCCCATGCATGAATTTGTCATTAAAAAAACTAAAATGGGGCAGTGAGGTCAAAGTTCATCAACCCATGGTACATGACATGTCCCCTTGAAGTGATCTACCCACCTGCCAAATACCAAAAGCCTACCTCAAAAGAGAACAAAATTAAAGTCCAGACAAGAATTTGTCATTCAGAAAAAATGTTACCTTGAAGTCAAAGTTCAAGATCAAAGGTAACAAACCATAGTACACTACACATTGTCTTTAAACGATCTACCAAATACCAAACGACTACCTCAAAACACAGAAAAGTTAAAGACTGGACAAGATCCAGATGGACAGAAAGACTGATCATTACCGAGCATCTGCCACTAAGTGGCGGGGACTTGATTATAGTCAGTACTACAAAGGAAATCTACAAATAAGTAATTTATTAAAGCAACATAGGAATAAGAATTAGGAAATAATACAATCTCTTCAAGGTGTCTAATTATCAAGGTTCACAATCTGGATAAGTTTTGAGCTTGATAGAGTTCATGTGTTGTATTTACCCATTTTTTAAGTCATAATATGAAGTTTTTGAAAGCTGGATAAGATGTTACCTTTATATAGATCACAAAAGGCAAACAGAACAAAATAAAATGTAAGTATGTCGTTACAATAAATCACTTGTCATTTTCATAAAAAATATATCTATCAACTAAGAACTCTAAAGTAAAATCTTTGAAACATCTTTTGTTTGCCTGAGGAACAATGTGTGTGCTGTCTTCAAAAGAAATTAACATGTAAGATCTATTTCATAAAACAATTAATACCACTAAATATTTCAATGTTCATTAAATCACCGTATGTTACCAAGCAGAAACAACTGATAGGTAATAAAATATGTACTTACGCAGCATAGGCTGTCGATGTTAACTTTCTTGCACTGGAAAAAAGAGTACATGTATTAAAACTACATAATGAAACACAGGATTCTTTCCTTTGACAATGATATGTATGGAGTAGCTGTAAATATACTTTGAGTATGGTACATAAGAATACATTTCTATCAAAATTAAATACATTTGTTCATTGTTGAGAATATCCCCTTAGGCTTAAAAGCAACCCCACTATAGAATAAATCTTTTCTATTATATAAAATTAAAGATCATTTAAAGCTGAAAATAAACAATGTGAAACAACTGGACACACACGATCTATGTAATTAATTGAACAGTTCCTATAACCCATCCACAACATTTTAGAAATAATTGTTCAATTTAAGTGTTTTTATTACTTCAATTGATTTTTGTGTTTTCATCCATAACAGTATTTTATACACATACATGTTTTTTTTTGTTTTGTGAATTCTGGAAATAAATATTATAACTTTTCACCAATGTACAACATGACATAAAAAGAACATAGAAATACAACATATACCCAGTCCACAATGTGTAGACATCAGATAGGACTATGAATTTCATCAAGGTGTAAAAATTAGTGGAATGTATATTTTCCAATATTAAATAAAAATTGATGACAATGAAATCAACAGCATGACTATTCCTAATAAACAATGTTCACATACTGTCCAGACAGTAAATATATTTAAAACAACATTAAATTGGAATGTGTTCCCATGACAACATATTCACAACAAAGACCTTACTTGTGTAGTAAATCTCCATAATTTCCAAAATAAAAGCCGCTGTAATTAAAGATATTTTACAAAATTATACCTTATGATAATAATTATCACCTCAAGTATGAATGTGAAGGGTACATCATAGGCACAAACAGACATGTACGTCTGATCTATGACATTAAACAATTTTGCAATTCTAGTAAAACCACAAAAAAACTCTTATTTAAACAATAAAAAAATAAAATCTGTTATGGCAGAAGACATCAATTAATAATTAAAATAGGATAGGATTAATAAGGAGTATTACAGCTGATATTTATATTCGTTATAATTTACAGTTTAATGAATGAACCTTTAATGAATGATTGAAAGCCAAAAATAAAACTTGCAAGCTAAAGACTTCTCATCGGAATGATTTAATGTAATAACCTTGGGTTGGAATTTGTATGAAGGTAGTTTAAACTGTATTATAAGGTCATATACATACAGAATGAAGTAGCAGGTTTTATTTAAAAGATTTGATTTGACATGAAAACTAACAAATTATTTCTTAAATGCATTCATCCAGGATTAATTTGAGATGACTCCCAGTAGATCAATAATGACTGGAAATATACAAATGACAACCAAAATATTATCAATTTTCATACAGGATATAGTACGGAAACAAAGGGAAAATACAATGACTATGTTATTTTCCTTGTAAAGTGTGCATTTCCTGTCATTGTCAGTTAATAATACAAAGTTGTTTTTATCTAGTTTATATCTTTAAAAGAAATCTCCTTACAGAAAGCTTGTTACATGTATCTTTGTACATCAATACATCTCAGCCTCCATTGTATAACCATGTACTTAATAACAATAAACAGTTCAGTTTGGACTGGTAGTATTTATGGCAAAGTTGTTTAAACTGAACTCTTAGTAAACAGAATCCTGTTTTAACCAAGTCACATTAAAAATCTTGTTTTTAAAATTATGACCAATCTATAAATTTTGCAAGTCTTACAACTTTGTGTGATACAAGAGCCAGAAGATTTAATAATTTCAATAGTAATTTTGCTGAGGAGATAAAACATAAAAAGAACCAGTTTTTACTGTAGAACATTGTTGTTTCCTAACTAATAGTAAAACTTTAAGACATGCCTCTATTCAAATAACCTGAATGTCTAAAGTTATAAAATATATTATTCTTATCATTTTAGCAAATTTCCAAATCTGAGAGCCAAGCTTATGTATAATATAAGTGTACCAATATAAAAGGATTAAAGAAAATTCTACAAATTAAACTAGAATCTCCTGGATACTTATGCATTTCATGTACAAATAAGCAAAATCTTTTCATCAAATATTTATCTAAAGTACATAAGGTTTCAAAATTTCGCATAATATACCAAAAAGAATATAAAACTGATTTATGTAAGTAATTGCTACTTCCATTCAAAATCAATACAAGATATTGACAACAGATGCTGCAGTGATTCATCAAATATTTACCTGCTAATTCTGACCTTACCTGGGCAGAAATATAAACATCAAACACACAAAAGGTGTACAGAGTGAAAACTGTAGCAGAATCATGCAGAACACCAAAGAGGGTACCAGTATACTGTTCCCTGCAACCATCTTGACAAGTTTCATATTTCCACATCAGAAACTGTCCTATATTTACTCAGAATGTTACATGTACAGGTGTCAAACATGATCAATACATAGATATGTACATGAATTAATCAAAAATAAATCTTTTTTGAACCGATTTTGACATACAAGAGGATTTCTTATCAAAATATCCTCAAGTAATTATCCAGTTTGTTTAAAAAGCATGACTTTCCTCATTAAAAGTTAAATGTCATACTCCTGTAAAATCCTCCAATTAATTTCATACTTAACCATACTGTAATTCACAACCAACAATCTGCTTTAACATGCAACTAAAGATGTGTTCTGACAATGTTATATTATATATGGTTTACTTATTTTTATTGGACAACTTTATTGTTAATTTCATGCAAGAAATAAATTTAATTTTTAATTAAACTATAAACAGCAAAAGTTAATAAATTTACCAAAAATAGGACAATTGCTTTTTAGCTAATGTTGCTAATTCAAGTTAGAAAAATATATAGAGAACCAATAAATTTGACGAATATTGAATAGGTACAAAAAAGAGGAATAAGCAAAGAAAATGTAATTTACAAGCTATATGGAAGACAACAAAACCTACACCTGTCCACAGTTAGGTACTTTAGGTACCCCTTTACAGTAAGGTACTTTGGGTACCCCTCCTCCACAGTTAGGTACTTTGGGGTCACACTTTATCTAAATAATGAATGGACTCGCCTATTTTGTAGCTAGCATTATATTTTTTGTACCAGAAATAGGTTTATCATTTAACAAGTCAATGTTTAATAGACAATAATTATGCTGATAGTTTTTGAATTCCCATGAAATCAAAGGCATATTTAAGTAGAGCAGGGTCCATCCAGTAATGTAGGCCTCAATCAATAGCAGGGTCCATCCAGTAAGGTAGGCCTAAATCAATAGCAGAGTCTATCCAGTAAAGTAGGCCTCAATCAATAGCAGGGTCCATCCAGTAAGGTAGGCCTCAATCAATAGCAGGGTCCATCCAGTAAGGTAGGCCTCAATCAATAGCAGGGTCCATCCAGTAAGGTAGGCCTCAATCAATAGCAGGGTCCATCCAGAAAGGTAGGCCTCAATCAATAGCAGGGTCCATCCAGTTAGGTAGGCCTCAATCAATAGGAGGGTCCATCCAGTAAGGTAGGCCTCAATCAATAGCAGAGTCTATCCAGTAAAGTAGGCCTCAATCAATAGCAGGGTCCATCCGGTAAGGTAGGCCTCAATCAATAGCAGGGTCCATCCAGTAAGGTAGGCCTCAATCAATAGCAGGGTCCATCCAGTAATATAGGCCTCAATCAATAGCAGGGTCCATCAAGTAAGGTAGGCCTCAATCAATAGCAGGGTCCATCCAGTAAGGTAGGCCTCAATCAATAGCAGGGTCCATCCAGTAAGGTAGGCCTCAATCAATAGCAGGGTCCATCAAGTAAGATAGGCCTCAATCAATAGCAGGGTCCATCCAGTAAGGTAGGCCTCAATCAATAGCAGGGTCCATCCAGTTAGGTAGGCCTCAATCAATAGCAGGGTCCATCCAGTAAGGTAGGCCTCAATCAATAGCAGGGTCCATCAAGTAAGATAGGCCTCAATCAATAGCAGGGTCCATCCAGTAAGGTAGGCCTCAATCAATAGCAGGGTCCATCCAGTAAGGTAGGCCTCAATCAATAGCAGGGTCCATCCAGTAAGGTAGGCCTCAATCAATAGCAGGGTCCATCCAGTAAGGTAGGCCTCAATCAATAGCAGGGTCCATCAAGAAAGATAGGCCTCAATCAAATACAATATCAGTAGTAATGAAACACAAGTAAAAAAACAATTTTTTTCACCAATTTAATCAAATAAGCAAAGAAGTAAAAATAAACCTATTAAAGGCCACTTCTTTGTCAAGAGAACCTATTTTTTGGGTCCCTGATAACAAAGACATAGGTCATAATAACGACATAGGTCTTTTACTGCAGGTAAAAAACAATCTGCATTATAACATGGGGCACAAACTACAAGCCGCATCCATACATGTGATATCTCACGGCGTGAGACAAAAACTCACGCAATTCTGAAGGTCCCCACGCTCACACGGCTTGAGACAACAATCTCACGCAAAACAAATAATGTAAAGTAAAAGAAAATTGATATTATTTCAGCACGAAGCATCTGAAGAAACTTCCAGTCAATAAAGTAAGAAACAGATCAAAATATATATATATATGCAGTAAATTAGCATAGATGCAGCAATCATTAGCTAGTAGGATCTATTCCAGAAAATACTATGTGCCCCACAGGGTGGCATAACCGACACAATTGTGCCCATATTATACATATTTCATCCAAAATTTCTGTTAAAAATTTTTATCACATGGGGGGGGGACATTTTTTTTTGGAATGTCCTTAAATAAGAAAGCATGCAGTATTAGATAATAATTAATTTTATAACTAATTGAATGAATCTGCAACCAAGAAGAAAATGTACAGAAAATGAATAAAAACAACAACATGCATAATGTTAACTGAGTAAAAAAATATTTTGTTCTGATTTGAAAAAAAAAGGAGATCATTATATTTGTTACAGATAAAGAAACTACCAAACAACATCAATAGATCGGTAAATGTAATATATTTCTAACCATTAACACAAAGAAACAGCAAATAACATGTCACAATGTTATCCACGTACAGAAGTGCCACACTGCTATTGACTACTGTTGGTGGCACAAGTTGTAGATATCAGAACAAAATATTTTCCTATTTATTTAGCTATATTGTTTTATGTACTACATGATAAGCTTTGCAGACTGTTACCATACACCCCTACCCCATTTTTAAACTAAAAAAACAACTTGTCCAAATCAATATACAAAAAATTGTCTTGTGCACAAATGCTTACGATTATTGTAAAATAATTGTTAAAAATATTTATGAACAGCATTCTGCAAAACTCTTGTTTAGTTGTAAGGCCAACACCATTCAATGAATATATGAAGACATTGTACCCTGAGGTCCGTCGGTTATGTTTTTCTCTATAGTGGACACCTCGTTTACTTCTAATTTTATGACAAGTTTCACAACTCCTGCAAAAATTAAAGTTTGTACGAAATGAATGACTTGTGAAGATGTTAGCTACAACTTGTGACATAAATTACCTAACACTGCTGAAACCTTAAAGTAATCTAAAAGCATTCCCCATACCAGAATATATTAGTAGCCAGTTAGTCAGTGAATACACATATTTCTAAGCATACCAGAAGCTTTGTACAGGTCTTCACACCACATGTGCTATAAAGTTTGACTTTGGGACTCAAAATCATATTTCCAATCAGGACAGGCATGTATAGTCCTCTATATTGCATAATTTTTCAAAGCTTTTTAACATGCCTTGTATTAGAGACAACGATGATTCAATATATTTCAGGATTCTGGGATAGGTCTATTCAATGAAATTCAATGAGTTTTATTGTAAACCTTCAAAACTTATGACAGAAATTAACATTTCTTAAAATGAAGTTTTTGTACCAACAGAAATTGTATGACAGCACAAGGATTGCTGTATACAACAAGAATGAACTGTATGCATACATTCTACATATGATAAAACAGAAACCTGAAAGTATAGCTACAGTACATTAAGCATGCATCACACACCAATTACCAGTATAGTTCAACATCTTTAAAGAATTATAAGACAAGGGAGACAACTTACTTGTTGTGAGTGTGATCAGATGTATCAGATTCTATATCTTCTTCACCATAATCTGTATAGTCATGTATACTTAAAATAAATTTGTAAAATTGCCTTATTTCATTCCATTGTGGCTAAAATATTACTGTTCAATTCCATTTTAACATTTTTATAGAAAAACAATGGCATTTCAAATACAGGTAATTTAAAGTTAAACAACAATACAAAATGGAGAAATCAATCAACATGTACATTTAAATCAAGAGAATCTACCTTGAGCATTGTTAAGACAAGATACTGTGAGCAAATGATTTCAACCTAAACAACTTCATAGGTAAATTCGACAATATGGTATTATTATACATGTATGTAGCTACTGTTTAAATCTTCATAAATGCATCCATTATCATTGCTGAGAAAACACAGATGGACACACTATAATGCACAGACCAAAAACAGTATATACCCATACCTCCTGAAAAAATTCTGCTAAAAGAAAAAAAACTCAACACATAGTAAATATACATTAATAAAAAGGACAACAAATAGACAGTCTGAAATTCTAATACACCAATTATAATCTTACCCATTAAATGTGTGATGTGCATTGTTACGTCGAACTGGTTCTGGAGTGGACAAGTCTATTAATACACCATTATCCTCGTCTGTGTTTGTATCGTATTCATTAAAGGTGTATGCGCTGGCCTCTGACGTTTCTTGGCACTGAAACATAACTGATCTATCAATAATTGTCATATTGTTTAATATTACCATTACAGTATATTTTGTAGTATTTTCCTTTGATCGTTTTGTTCAGTGTTATCCCATATCACTGACAGTGTACTAGTGTGAGATGGATGGGCCCATCTTACTTCCCGGCCAAGAAGTCGTTAAGTAAACACTGTGATGTCAAAATGCTACAAATCAGTGATTTATGGATTTTTTTCTGACGCAAGCTGCATTTTTTTTTAATCTAATCTCAGGGCAGCCAACTTTCCATGAGATACGGACCGGACAATGAATCTTTAATAATTGTATCCAAACTTACAACGGAACATCTTAGTTTTATTTGACTGACAGGACTGACCCTTTGGCCCATTTAAATATTTTACTAAGCTGAATTTAAAATAAACATCAGTTGGGTGAAAAATATGGGTCTCATAAATTGGGCAAATAGTCTGGTTCTAATAAGTTGGGCAAATAGTCTGGGTCTAATAAGTTGGGCAAATAGTCTGGGTCTGATAAGTAGGGCAAATAGTCTATCATACATGAAAGTTTAATCAGCTGATCATATATCTAATTGCCTAAATATTTTGTGAGTAAAACACAAACAGGAATGAATTTAAGGGAACTAATAAAAGGAGTCCATTGTGCACATTCTGTCTTACCAATCAATGTAAGGCAACTAATAAAAGTAGTACATTGTGCACATCCTGTCTGACCATTACACATCAGCTTGGTTTAAGCATTTATTGTCATTGTTTACTTAGTATGCCTAATGATTCAATAGTAATATGAAGAAAATGTAAGTACTATCAATAAACTACATATTTCATACCCAAGTGTGTTAAAACACTAAATACTTCATACCTGAACCAAGATACTCTACATTAGTACATGCATATACATGTATACTATCTGATCAAATTAACGAACATTAGCATAGCCACAGGGTAACATGAATACACAGATGTTTACAGGGCAAAAACTAACTATATACTTGTCTTGTGACAAATAGTAACATAAAATAGGTAAATTTTATTAAATTATCAAAGTTTTCTGACAACAAACATTAAGATGTTATAGATTAAAATCTGTAGAAAGATCAACTTCCTAGGTAAAATACCTTTTAAAATATTAGACCTGTCAAAGCATTAAATCTAGTACAAGGTTAAGGACTATTTTCTTTTTAAAAGATGTATAATTGACTTAATAAGAGTTAATGGATATAATATGTACTATGAAATTGATAATAGTACTAACAACAACTGATAAATGATGCATGTATTTTATGTAAACACATACATGTATATTATCTTTTCCTTTATCATCAATCTAAAACATACATGTATATTATCGTATCCTTTTATCAACAATCTAAAACAACGAGAATGCAATGCTACATAAGGCTGAATTCTCTGTTAATACCCAATAATTTACAATTTTCCATTGGCAGTAAAAGACTTTCGTTCCAGTTTGTCCTTCTTTTCCCCTTGATTCATTATTATTTGTTAATTTGTTCTTGTCCTGAAATTATCTGAAATATTGGCTTCTGGACATAAATCAGTCACTTAATTAATGAATTCAAAATTAAAGCTAGCATTTCAAATTATTATAAACCTGCATATTCCATCAGTTATTTAAACATTCTACTTTATCTGAATATACAAGTCACCTAATCGACATTCTATGAGGAATAAATCCAAGACAAAAATTTAGAAAAAATTTTTTCCAGATGTTAAACCAGCCAGGGGTAAAGAAATACATCCAAGACATTTGATACAGGAAGATTACTAAATTGGTCCATGAAAAAACCTGACATACATGTAGAAATCTTATATCTTAGCTAGAGTATTGTTTATGTTTAATAGATCTGTACATAGTTTATGGTCTAATGAGGTAAAGACATATGTTCGTCCATAATAACAATGAACAGTGTAATCATAATTGTAATGTTTACAAACACTACATGGTGTATAATAATTATATATAAGTATAAATGTAGTAATTCAATAGGTAATTATCAGACCATTGATAGATACCAGGTATTGTATGTGCCAATACAATATAGGTCGAGAAAACGAATGACTTCATTGGTGGAGAAAGAAGTTTTAAGTGCGAATTATATGTACATTAAGGTGACCCTGTCCAAATATTGTTGCAAGACTAATTATATTTTAGGTTTTATTTTGTCCTGTGCTGGTACAATATAAAATGCAACAGCTTTTTGAACAGAACAGAATTTTATTGTTTCCCAAAACAAAGTCTGGGCATCTTATTGTTTTACTCCAGTTTCATTTTTCTTTACCAGTCTACCTTGTCTGCTCATTGTTTAGAAATGCTTCGTCTGATCAACATGAAACTTTGTGAGAATATTGTGGCTGACTTGAAGATGTGCAATCAACTTTTAACATTTTCAAGATGGCTGCCATTTTCATAATGACCTCCAAAGAAAAAGTACATTTCTCAGATCTGATTTAAGGCCAGAGCAATTGCATGGGAAATTGATACACTGATACCATTAAATATCCTGAGCGATTTGATGTGAAAGTCTCACGCCCCCAAAATTGTCATCTTTGTCCGATTTTACATCCAAATTTTATTTCTATCCACAGTTTAATGTACTGATTTTGATGAATGTTTATAAGTGGGCATGTTAGGTGATTTTGGTGCTAGCATCAGAGGATAATGTCAAAGGACCTTCAATAACCTCTTTTGATATTAAAGGGCCCACCTGACCCAATAATGCTATAAACCTTTAAAACCTGGAATGCAGTCTATGCTATCAACATACAAAATTAGTTTTTTAATTGTTTTCTTCATGACATGCAATTCATAATTTAACAATAATTTTAAATTACCTGTTGTCATCTGCCAATATGTCATTGGTAAATTTTCATGACTAAACTTGAAAAACATTTTAGAGATTTTTTTGTCATTTGTAAGCTTATATGATTTCTGAACAACCTTCAATGAACAACTAAACACAAATTATATTGTCAAAATATGACAAGACCAATGTTTGTTGTTGTCCATTATAAGCATCGAACAGCTAAGTTTCTTGTTCATTACCCAATATAAAGACTGAGCCAACGGCTCAAAAGGTTTTAAAGTAATCAAAATATTGACCTACTGAAGCTTTTAAATCCCAATCAAAGATTAATACACCTGGCCAGTATATATACCTTTATTAAGACTCAAGGTGATAATGTCAACAATACAGATAGTTAACAGACCATATAAAGTACTTCATTTGACAATACAGCTGGTTGTTAATTTCTTATCTGACCATCTACTATTGGTCAATCAAACAGTCGGACACATTTAATAATTTCATTTCAAGATCCCTACATGTACGCTGTTTTTAATTCATCTTTTACAAACGAACCACTAAAATTCCACAGCACCATATAAAAACTCCACTTACTTTCTTCTGTTTTAATTTTAATTTAGTTGCTTTGCAGTTAACCTTTTTTAAACCGTGAACTAACCATTATATTATTTCAATTATAATGTTTAAAACCATTGTATATGACAATCTTAGGAAAATTGTTAGTCTTTAACACCTGCATTGTTTTGCCAAAAACAGTTTCGGCAACAACTAAGTAATATCTGGATCTTATTAAAACTTTAATGACTAGACGTCCAAATTTGATTTTATATGAAAATTTTTAGCTATTTCAAAGATATAAATTGAACTAGATTTTCTATAAGCCAAATAAAAATATCTCTTTATCTACAACTGTGGTCGCTGTTTATCTGTAAAGTATCGTATTGAAATATGAAATGAACACAGAAAGATTTATCGTCTAGGATAAATTTATATCCATTGAATCCTACCATCAAGATTTTGATGAAAGAGATTTTATTTGATGACAAAAACAATGACAAAATATTAGAGATTTGTATCACCTGGACAAGACAAGATTCACACACAAACAGGCCAAATATACAACTGTACCATTCTTTATTATCTTAATAACACAAATAGAGCTCTAAAGAAATCTTGACCAAAATCTGTGACATTCTTTTGATCTAACAAGTAACAAAAGTCAAACTATTATACCTGAAAATAGCTTTACCATGATTTTAAACACAATTCACTTTCAAAGACAAATATTTGAATACACAGAGTAGGACATTATATAAACCTTGATATATATACATACTCCCAAAACATTTCCTGAATTCCAAAAGATCTTTTCAATAGCAAGGTCAATAAAAGTCATGTCAATTTTGGGAAAATTTTATGATGGTTCTAATGAATTTTTGTCAACATACTTATGCTAGGAATCATAAGCATTTTGTTAGAAATCTGACAGTATAAACCAAATGTTGTCCTCAAATAGCTGGCAGTAGTATTACAGCAATCTGACAGTATAAACCAAATGTTGTCCTCAAATAGCTGGTTGTAGTATTACAGCGACAAACAAAGCTAATGAATGACCATATTTATTTATTTTTTTCAAGGTGGACCAAGATCTGCTAAGATTTTCCTAAAAAGGGTAATAATGGGACAAAACTCCTTTTAGGCAAAATTTAAGGACCTGTAGTATACAAATTAATGTATACAGCCAAGTAACCTGCTTCTGTCACATTTCTTCCATATCATATCCAATATGTGAAACACAACTTACCTCAGTGGGTGATATGTCTCCAAGCAAATCGAAATTTAAAGTCGAAAACGGGTCTTTTTTCTGGACTGAAAATTAAAATAAAACATGATATTAAAACATGTCTACATGTACTAGTGAAAAGATATAATATTCTATTACAAGTATATTGGTAACCATGGTTAGTCATGACAACATTTTCCAGATAAGATGAATAGCAGGCCATCATGACAAAATGTGAAATTATATAAACTTCATACAACTTATGCCATTACTCTGAGGCCAGTTACAGCTTTTAACAGTTTCCCGCAAATTGAAATCACCAGGAAAACAGTTTTAAAATAATAAGAAACAACAACTTTGATACCTGTGTTTACATCAGGGACTGCATCAAAGTTACAAGTTCTGCCAACTTTGACAACAACACTATTTTGATGGCAAACACATGAAGATGTAAAGACTCCCGATTTCAATGCTGAAGAAAGAATCCTTCTACGCTTTTGTCTGGGATAAAAGCTCCTCTTTGATGTCTGTGTACACTGTTCAACATGAACTTCTTCCGATTTGTAACTTTTGCCAAACCTTCTTCGGATAAATTTCAAAAATTTCCCAACAATAAGTTTGACAAAGTAGCAAATTGACCCCACACAGGTCATAATGAAGCACTTTTTCCTTCAAGATAACTAAGCACTGAATTTGCAACATTCACTGTCAATATTGTACAACATAAAGAACTGAGCAAGTACTCACTTCCAAATTTATATCCAAACTACAAAGTGAAATGATTGGTCAAAAAGTTGTATGACCTTATGCTGAAGGTTACAGACAGGATGTACAGATTTAGTGTCTTTGTTTTGTAATCAAGGGCCATTTTGTTGATAAATCCCAGTTAATGCAATAAACTGCCTGAGGGTTTATTTGGGGCTGTAAACAGTGCCTAGATAAACACTGGTTAACAGTTGTAACAACACAGACAGTGGAAGGTAGATGGCACCTGTTGGGAAACTTAATTCAAGCTTACTACATGGTGGGAAGGTAATTAAGATATTAACATATGTTTAATTAAACAGATAATTTGATCTGAGATTTAAGGATGATAATATCTCCCACTGTCTCCTTACAAGTCTTTTCTACTGAAGTATTTTAACCTGCCAAAGTTATAAGTATTTTAAGTGTATTTAAACCAGTATCATACCAATGCAATATATCCTATATGGCTGAAAAAAGAAGGCATTTCTAGATTTTCATTACAATTGTTCATCTTTTGTTTCTCATCTTTAGTAGGTCTGAACAGCATCAAAATAAGCAAGGTGCACTAAACATAGAAACTGCACCACGCACATGAAAAAGCATGGTGCACTGACTTAGAAACTGCACCACGCACATGAAAAAGCATGGTGCACTGACTTAGAAACTATGTCAAGTTGCACCATGGACAAATTCATATATACTAAACATAATGTAACGTTTATAAATTCAAATTGTGTTATCCCATTTTCAAGATGTGTAATTTATATAAGCTTCCTCTGATAATTTTAATATGTTTTTTACTATTTACAAATATGGAAGAATCTAATCAATACACAAATATATGGCAAGTTATTAAACCCTTTGAATGGCAAATCTTTTGGTTAAGAAATTGCCAGGAGGGTTTTGAAAATAATAACAGACACTTGTTCTAGGACCCTTTTCTATGATAAGATAGTGTGACATTACGGTATGACAATGCATCCTTAGAAGTAAAAGTCTGAGGTTTGAATACACTGAATACATGTTACCGTTATATTTTTCATAATTTTGGAGTTGTTAAGTTTTACAGTCATAGAATAAGCATACCAAGTACAACACAAAGGTTTTAACTGTCAGATCTAGATAAACACAAATATTATAATAAGTATATGGTTAGAGTGGATTTAAATAAAATGCTAACTGGTTTTTATGAAGAATATGGACTCAGATGTGGAAAAGGTTGTGTTTACCATTATTTAAATTCATATAAATCTCTTTACATACATTTATACATGTACTAGTAGGAACTGTCTATACATCTTAATTCATGTACTAGTAGGAACTGTCTATACATCTTAATTCATGTACTAGGTGGAACTGTCTACACATCTTAATTCATGTACTAGTAGGAACTGACTATACATCTTAATTCGTGTACTAGGTGGAACTGTCTTTACATCATAATTCATGTACTAGGTGGAACTGTCTATACATCTTAATTCATGTACTAGTAGGAACTGACTATACATCTTAATTCATGTACTAGGTGGAACTGTCTATACATCTTTATTCATGTACTAGGTGGAACTGTCTATACATCTTAATTCATGTACTAGGTGGAACTGTCTATACATCTTAATTCATGTACTAAGTGGAACTGTCTATACATCTTAATTCATGTACTAGATGGAACTGTCTATACATCTTAATTCATGTACTAGATGGAACTGTCTATACATCTTAATTCATGTACTAGTAGGAACTGACTATACATCTTAATTCATGTACTAGGTGGAACTGTCTATACATCTTTATTCATGTACTAGGTGGAACTGTCTATACATCTTAATTCATGTACTAGGTGGAACTGTCTATACATCTTAATTCATGTACTAGATGGAACTGTCTATACATCTTAATTCATGTACTAGTAGGAACTGACTATACATCTTAATTCATGTACTAGGTGGAACTGTCTATACATCTTAATTCATGTACTAGGTGGAACTGTCTATACATCTTAATTCATGTACTAAGTGGAACTGTCTATACATCTTAATTCATGTACTAGTAGGAACTGTCTATACATCTTAATTCATGTACTAGGTGGAACTGTCTATACATCTTAATTCATGTACTAGTAGGAACTGTCTATACATCTTAATTCATGTACTAGTAGGAACTGTCTATACATCTTAATTCATGTACTAGTAGGAACTGTCTATACATCTTAATTCATGTACTAGTAGGAACTGTCTATACATCTTAATTCATGTACTAGGTGGAACTGTCTTTACATCTTAATTCATGTACTAGTAGGAACTGTCTATACATCTTAATTCATGTACTAGTAGGAACTGTCTATACATCTTAATTCATGTACTAGTAGGAACTGTCTATACATCTTAATTCATGTACTAGTAGAAACTGTCTATACATCTTAATTCATGTACTAGTAGGAACTGTCTATACATCTTAATTCATGTACTAGTAGGAACTGTCTATACATCTTAATTCATGTACTAGTAGGAACTGTCTATACATCTTAATTCATGTACTAGGTGGAACTGTCTATACATCTTAATTCATGTACTAGGTGGAACTGTCTATACATCTTAATTCATGTACTAGTAGGAACTGTCTATACTTCATGTACTAGTAGGAACTGTCTATACATCTTAATTCATGTACTAGTAGGAACTGTCTATACATCTTAATTCATGTACTAGTAGGAACTGTCTATACATCTTAATTCATGTACTAGTAGGAACTGTCTATACATCTTAATTCATGTACTAGTAGGAACTGTCTATACATCTTAATACATGTACTAGTAGGAACTGTCTATACATCTTAATTCATGTACTAGTAGGAACTGTCTATACATCTTAATTCATGTACTAGGTGGAACTGTCTATACATCTTAATTCATGTACTAGTAGAAACTGTCTATACATCTTAATTCATGTACTAGGTGGAACTGTCTATTCATCTTAATTCATGTACTATTAGGAACTGTCTATACTTCATGTACTAGTAGGAACTGTCTATTCATCTTAATTCATGTACTAGTAGGAACTGTCTATTCATCTTAATTCATGTACTAGTAGGAACTGTCTATACATCTTAATTCATGTACTAGTAGGAACTGTCTATACATCTTAATTCATGTACTAGTACGAACTGTCTATACATCTTAATTTATGTACTAGTATGTAGTATAAATAAATGTTTATGGGACAACTATCAAAATAAAATAGATAACAATTGCTAATTTTCTATATCACAATAGAAAATTCTAATTGTACTGACCCTTTTTCTTGATATAAAATTGTAAAAAACAAAAAATTCCACTAAGTCCCAGAGAAACATTTTGTGTATTAATTAGTCATAGTCACTCATAATATTGCATTAAAATATATTAGATAATAAATTACAACCTGTTTTTCTGATATAAAACTTTTGTGTTACCTTTAAAGTACCAAAAAATTTGACTTTTTATTTAATCCCTTTATGTGCTCTTTCTGTTTCTACCAAGCACCAAACCATGACATGGCAGAGACTTTTTTATAGATAATGTGACATCCAAAAAACCAGGTTTTGGAACGGTGGATGAATCTGCCCTCCCCCAATATATGCAAAATACAGCAATACGGTCTGCTTTACTTACTTACTTACTGCCCATTACGCCAGGTGGCGTGTGGGGCAGCAACAAAGGTACGCCACTTCTGCCTGTCACTAGCAATCTTCTGGAGACTCCCCCAAGTGTGGTTCAGTTCTGCCATCTCTGTCTGTACAGTACGCCTCCATGTTGTTTTTGGTCTCCCTCGCTTCCTCTTTCCCTCTGGAGTCCAGAATAGTGCAGTCTTTGTCAGATCCTGTTGTTCTTTCCTTAGGACATGACCTATCCACCTCCATCTTCTCCTTCTGATGATGGTACTCATGTCTTCTTGTTGACATCGTCTGAGGAGGTCCTGGTTTGAGATCTTATTGGGCCAGAATATACGAAGGATCCTCCTCAGGTTCTTGGTGTGGAATGTGTTTAGTTTCTCTTGGTCTGCGTCGGTCATTCTCCAACACTCACAGCCATACAACAGTATTGGTATTACACAGCTGCTGTATAGCTTGAGTTTTATCCTGGTGGTGTATTGTCCAGATTTCCAGACATTCTGCAAGTTGTTGAATGCTGCTCTAGCTTTTGACAGGCGCTGTTTTATGTCAGTCTCAGCTCCACCATCTATGCGAACTGTGCTTCCTAAATATGTAAATTGGTCTGTCTTGGGAAGATCTTGTTCATCTAATGCCACTGATGGTGATTGGTCATTGTTAAGGATCATTACTTCTGATTTTTTTGTATTTATTCTTAGACCAATTTGACTGGAAAAAGTTTTGAGTCTTGATGTTTTTTCTTGGATATGCTGATGTGTATGAGATAGGAGGGCAAGATCATCTGCAAAATCTAAATCTTCTAGTGTTGAAAAAGTTGTCCATCTGATGCCTCTTGGTTCATCTGAAGTTGTTTGGCGTAATACCCAGTCAATAGCTATAATGAACAGCGTCGATGACATGACACAACCTTGTCGCACTCCTGTCTTCACTGGAAAAGATGTTTCTGAATCTCCGACAGTACATTCGAAGTTGTCATAGAATGCTTTTATCAGATTAATTAGGTGCTGTGGTATTCCGTAATATCTCAGTATTTTCCATAGGCTGGCTCTATGTAAGCTGTCAAAGGCTTTTTCAAAATCTATGAAGTTGATGTGTAGTTGTCTTTGCCACTCTGTACATTGTTCTATGATATTGCGTAGTATGAAAATCTGGTCAGTACATCCTTTCCCTTTACGAAATCCTGCTTGTTCTTTTCGAAGATGTGAGTCTATTGCCTCTGAAATTCTCTTGATTATAATTTTTGACATGATTTTACTTGGTATGGATAGCAGTGTTATTCCTCGCCAGTTGTTACAGTCATTCAATGCTCCTTTTTTGGGTATCTTGATGATGGTGCCTTTATTCCAATCTTTAGGAATAGTAGATTGATTCCAAATATCTGTGAACAATGGATGTAGTATATTTGCAGTGAGGTTGGTGTCCGTTTTAAAGAGTTCAGCATTTAAATTATCACATCCTGGAGCTTTTCCATTTTTTAGACTTTGGATAGCAGATATAATTTCTGGTACTTCTGGTGGTTCAGTACTGATATCTAGATCTTGCAGAGGTTCATTGATGTTTGGTTCTTCAGTTGGAGGTGGTCTATTAAGGACTTCATAGAAATGTTCTGTCCATCGTTTCTCTTGGTCAGTTTCTGATGTTAGTATATTACCCTGTTTATCTTTTATTGGAATGTTGGTAGGTGGCTTGTTTTTTCCACAGATCTCTTTTGTTATCCTATAAAGGGTACCTTGTTCCATTTTGTTTCCTGCCTCTACTGCTTTTTCTGCTAGACGGTCTGCTTTAAGTCTGCTTTAATGAAGATATATTAAGAATCCTTGCCATATCATTAACAGTTGTATAACAAACATTTTAATTTAATTCTTATAAGACATCCTTCATTATCTTCATTCTGTTAAATTTTTTATGCATGCTTTTTACGTTTATTATTGATGTTCAATGTTTAATTTTTATACCCCCCCCCCCCCCGCAAACAAGTTTGGGGGGGTATATAGGAATCACCCTGTCCGTCTGTCCACATCCCTTGTAAGCGCTTCTCCTCCTAAACCGCTTGACAGATTTTGATGAAACTTTACATGAAGGAAGTACATCATAGATGTGCATGAAGAATTTTCGTCGCTGTCAGATATTATTCAGGGGAGATAATTAGACTTTTAAAATATAGTATTCAGTGCGGGACCTCGTATGCACAACTCCTCCTAAACCGTTTCACAGATTTTGATGAAACTTTAAATGAAGGGAGTACAGCATACGTAGATGTGCATGAAGAATTTTTGTCGCTGTCTGATATTATTCAGGGGAGATAATTTGACTTGAAGCGAAGCGGGGGCTATCCCTTTGTGAGCATGCTCACAGTCCACACTTGTTTATATATGTTTTTTATGCTCATTTTTTTATGCATGTTCAATATTTGTACTCTTCTTAAGTGAAGGAATAAAAGATCATAATAAATTATGTATAAAAGCCAGGGATCCGGAAGTTTTCCCTGCCCTTTTGGGTCATTTTTTCCCTTAATATGAACAGGTTTTGGTATGAAACGACCTGATAACTTTTAACCCTAAAGAAATTATTAAATTCCCTAGTAGTTGTTGTTTTGATGGGTTTCTATGATATACGCACTGTGTGCAAAAAAATATAAATATAATATATATATATATATATATATATATATTTACAAGTCTAGAAGATTATGCAACGATACAAATGACGGTGTTTCTTGTCAAAAATTTAGACAAAGACTGACCAACGAATGGCCTTAGTCATTGAATGTCAATATAAATAAATGACGTAAACAAGTCATAACATATTGATCTTGAAATTTCTCATTTCCAACTTAACCCAAAATAGTTGCTTCACAAGTCCGCCAGCCGCGGACGTGCCGTGCTGTTACTTTGCTTTGCTCAAATATTCCAACAAGATGTAATCAAAATTACCAAGGTGACAAATTCATTACGCCAGACGCGCGTTTCGTCTACTTAAGACTTTTTGACAAGAAACACCGTCATTTGTATCGTTGCATAATCTTCTAGACTTGTATATTATTTTTTGTTTATGCTGTATCGTCATGTTTGTCGATCCGATACTTAATAAGCTTGCTGGTTGGTAGACTCTTTAGACTTTTATATATATATATATATATATATATATAAAAGTCTAAAGGAAGCTACCAACCAATACACTTACTAAGTATCGGATCGCCAACATGACGATGCAGCATAAACGAAAAAATAATATATAAGTCTAGAGAATTATGCAACGATACAAATATAAAGATGTTTCTACTATAAAATAGTTATATTAATAAATATGACAAAATTTTCGACCAACTGATGGCCTTCTTCAGTGTCAATATCAATCTATGAAGACATATATGAAGACATTTTCCTGCCTAAGACTTATATATTATGAAATGACATGTTATCTATGCAACAAAGTAATGAAAAAAAAACATTATTTTGATTAACATCCACCAGACATTTTCACTAACCGGAATAAGGAATTTGATACCTCATCAACTCAAGTTTGGAACAGATGTTATACGATGTTCTGCATTTACCACGCTTTTTAAGAGTTTTTATTTTTTATAACGAAATAATGATTTTTGTTTTCATCATTTCAACAGAATAAATTTAGTAGAATAAGTTTCTCCAGTTTTACACATGTCAGTAAATTTACGAAAGTCACATCTGCCCATGTGTAGTGTACATTGACTGCACATTTTTTCATTTCTTAGCAATATAAAACAGAAACAATTTATAATCTCTATTGTTTCAAAATGTAGCTGCAATAGTATATTCTACCAAATGGATGAAACCGAGGAAACTCTCCCTCTATTTACAATGTAGATTGTGGCCTGTTGAACTTGTTATGTAATATTATAACCACAGGTGTGAAAAGCGAACTATCAAATGTGTCTGTGACAGGAAATAGCCTTAGGGTGAACTTTTTATAAAAAATATTTCTATCTTAAAACCAGCAAAAGGATTTTTATATTATTGACAATGTAAAATAGGACTTTTTTTAGATGTCCAATTTGACCAAATCTTATTCAGACATTTTAGTGTAAATTTCAATCATGTCCGACAAATATGACAGTTTCTAGACCCTTGGTACAAGCTTAAAACATAATCTGAAATCTATGATATATGTAGTCATATCACTTATAGTTCTACTTCAACACTTCAGCTCAACTTTGTTAATCAGATATACAGTCAACTTTTCACTATAGCATACTAGTAGCTGCAAAAAGTTAATTATCCCAATAAAATTGTGATATTACAAATCATAGAGCTGCATTTTATTCAAATATATGGTAGTCATCTTTAAATATATGTGAAACGTAACTTTAGGCACAAGGTATTTATACTCTAAATTATAGTACTATTACAAAACTTAGAGTGCATCTATGAATAAACACAAGGCAGTTAACATACGTGTGGCTTCATGCACTAAACATTACAAAAAGTATCAATGTGTTTTCAATGTTTTTCAAATGCTAGGTATGCAGGTTTTAACATACCTGCTATGTCTGTATTTTACCAATATTATTTCACCAGAAATTTACTTACTAGGAGTGCTGCTTGGTGACCGTATATCTGTTATCTGTTGAACTCCACTACAAAATTCTTCAAAGTTTATTTTTCCTTTACCATCTGGATCTAGTAATTGGACTATACCTATTATTTCCTACAAAGATGAAATAGGTGATTATTACATGTATTTTTGGTTGAAATTAATTAAATATTTAATAATGTTTGCATAAAAATTCAATAATTTAGGAATGAATATATACTGAGTTTACCTTAGTTTAGCCCTATATGCCTAATATTTTACCCAGAGCAATAGTGAGAGGTTGAATGTAGGCATAAAAGGGCCAATCTGTATCAATTAATGGATAACTTCTATTTATAGGACAAATACATTACAAATGAAATAACATGATTTTTAACTAGGTGTGGCAATATACCTTCCTTTTACAACAGTTGTGGACTTGAAGAGATTTATGCATGTTATATTAGAAAAAGAAAGCATGTGCAATAGACATTTTTGTGTTTGTCAAAATCAGCTTGCAAATGTAGTAAAAATGATACTATGGCATAATGGTAAAAGCTTAAAATTTACTTAAAATTTATTATTTCTTGGTTTAAAAAATCAACAAAATTTCCTCTCAGCTGTCATGTACAAAATAGATAAAAAAATGCACTTCTTGATAATGACCTTAATGCAGAGACAATGTGTGTATAAACATGATGGAAACTGTTACCACAGGGTAGAATTATACTGATATACAAGTTATACATGTATTTATATTTTTACCAGCAGGGGGGCCTTGGTGCGTGGCAAGTGGTTAGGGTAGTTTGTCTTTTCTATAGATCACATGGTCTGTCAACACAGAGATTGCCGCTTTTATTCTCACTGCGGGCAGAGTGAACTTGACCACAATCATACTTTACAAGGACTGCCAGTTTTCCTACTACAGGTCAGGGGTTTTCTCATGGTACTCCGTCTTCCTATTCCAATAAAAACTGAATGCCATGATATAGCTGAAAAATTACTGAAACATCAAACAAACAAACAAATATATTATTACCAAATACCTATTTGAGTGAAATAAATTAAATATTTTGTAATAACACATTATTGGTATTAAACAGGTATTTTCCAATCAACACAATGACCTTGAGCCCAGATTAAATTGCACTTTTTAGATTTTACTGCATATAAACCTGGGACAAATTTATCTAAGCAGAGATAACATGTAAGGCACATATTTACTTTGTATGATACAGGGCTGAGTAAAATTAATTTATTTATTGACATGTTTAACACACTACTGCATACACAATGCAAACAGTGTTGTGCAGTTAAAGGAATGAACATGTATAATTAAAACAAATTGTATGTTCTCATTTACTTTTAGCTTCTGGAATTGTAACTAAAAGTTGAGTTTCAACTTTCATTAGCTTAAAGTAAATGAGAAAATTATCTTGTCTTTAAAGTTGTTTATTTCCACTAATTTTTTCATGTCACTGTGTCAGTTTCAGCTGGATTTCAGAAAGAGTATATTGACAAATAATAACTGTTAAACTAGTTTTGAAATTAATAGGCACAAAGATAATAACTGCTTGTGGACAACAAAATGTCACATCAGAAACAAATTTATCTTGTCCTGCCCCAAGGGTTCAAATTTTCTTGTGTGCATAGTACTTATTACATTTATTATCATTGACACTTAAAATACTTGTAAATTCTTTGGAGGTACAGACAATATTTGTGACATAAAAAAAAGTCAATGACAATATTATTTCAATTCTGCATATGTTGTTTCCTACTATTTTATAAAGTGTCAAATCATAATAATATGCATTTGCTTTATATGGAATCTAAAATAAAACATGATTTCATCAACCAAACATCTTTTAGAAAGTTCAGGTAAAAATACATTTTTTTATTTAAATTATATTCTAATGGTAATACAGGCATAACACGATATAATATATTTTAAATGTGGTTTTACAAACTGTTTGGTTGCTGTAAATACGTGTTATATGATATGCAATTGACAACTGTCAGTTTCATAATTGCAGAGCCCTTAATATTAAAACATCTTAACAAGGAAGCTAAACAAGAAATGTCTCTAAGATTTTTAAAGTATCGGCATATGTACAATGACCAGTTACTTTAATAGAGAACAACTACGAAGGCAATTAAAGGGTTCACAATAAGGTGATAATTGATTACTTAATGACCATCAATAATGATCCTATCAACATCTGTCGTTGACACCTACCTCTCCGTCAGATTCAGTACCGAAATGTTCCTTTGCTAAATTCTTAAAATGGTCGACAGTTATAAATCCTTCATTATTTTCGTCGCATACATCAAATATTTCTCTTAGTTTTTCTCGTACGTCCTCTTCCATCCTGTAAGGAATACACCCACTGAGTAATAAATTTACCTATATTTATCCGAATGTTTACAGGTAGATTACAATGTGACAAATAACAACCTACGTCATGACCGGAAATGCAGACGCTAAGGACAAATAAACCTAGACTTATTATGTTTTTTGTTATTATTGTTATATGTCCGCCTATGTAAAAGAATTTTTTATAACTGCCTTAAACATATGGATAACAAATAAACAACATATCGTTTTAAATCGACAAACAAAAACCACACGCATGGGACAAAACGAGCGTAATAATTTGTGTATTTCCAATAAATCAAGGGACGCAACCTAAGCAGGTATGCAGTATTAAAGCACCTTTTTTTAAATTTCATGTATAATATGCTTTTATATGTAATCATAAAATGTAACAGGTAACAAATAATAAGAAAACTGGGAAAATTTCTAAAAATAGATAACCAGTATTAATTTTAGAGGTAGTTTTATCATGTAGCATTCAAGAATTTTTAATTTAAGGATTTCTCTGGGATTAACTACAAAAATTTATTAATTTTATTTCCATCTTGGGATAACAAAATTTCCGTTTTGCACATTGATGTATATAAAATGTGCACAACGGAAATTTTCTTATCACTCGATGGAGAAATTATTTTGTGTAGTTATTACTTGGGCCTTAAGAAAAATTCAAACTAGACTGACTTACTCAACAATTTTATTTGTGTAAAATTTAAAATTGACATTTTTGAAAATAATGAAGATCAGCAAACAAACTGTGAGTTTTCCGCGAATAATATATGACGTTAAATAGTGCGTGTCTCAATGATGATAATTTTTTTTAAAATCCTCTGATTGAAAATATTTTACAGCCAATTAAAAATCAGCATTAAAAAATAAAACATGGATTATGTTGGTTGATTTATCAATTATATGCACATTAAACACTCCACAGAGGTTCATTTTGTGTTTTACGTTTACAATTTTCTTATCAAAATAATTAAAACCAACTTTTATAAAACGGTTACCAGAACATTCTAAACTGAAGAATTATTTAAAAAGTATAGTTTGAACGTTTCGGCCTCACGGCCTTCCTAAGCGGAACTTTGTTGCATACTTGATGAAGTTGTTACTTGACATTTACAACGTAACAATGGCCAGCGTCATTACGGGGACATAAAAGACACAGTCAGCTAGTCAGTCAAGAGAAAAGGGGGCTAAAACAAATGATAGTTACAATTTATACATGTTCAATTCATGTATTATTTTGAGCAAAAAATGCTCATCAGTACGAGTAATAAATAGTACAGTCGATTCCACGTCTGGATGTAGCGTTTAAAAATGTTAAAAGTCAGAAAGATTCTTCTGTAAGTGTCGTTGTTATAGATCTTTTCAATTCTAATTTTTGGTAATCGTCTGCACTGTGTTCGTCTGTATAAGTACGTGACAAGCTATGGAGTACTTTTTTTTTAACGTTTTGGTAAAAAGTGTCTCCGGTTTATCTAACATATACTATATAACAACATATCTTAAAACTTAGAGCATAAATTACTTCAATTAACTTGCACTGGTATGTGTGGTTCAAGACTTCTTCCCTGTACCGGTTAGGTTCCCGGGGGATGTACGCAAGTTGAGTTTTTCACGCTTAGGTTATGGTATCCCACACCATCACGAAGTATTCCGGCTTCCTCCCCCACTAAAAAATAGACGCCATGATAACATTTTCTGTTAGAACTAAGTAAAATTTCAAGATTTACATAGAATTAACATTTTCAAACAACGTTCCAACATAATACAAATTCTCACTTATGGGGTCGAAACATAACAATTGTTTGATCGGAAATGACTTCAATATTTCATGTTTTACAGAAAAACGAGTTTATGAAGTATTATGCTAATAGAATGAGGTAAATTAAATGTCCACTTAAGGATACTAGATTATTATCTATTTCAAATGAAATATCACGAGATATGTCATTTATAAAGATCGGAAACAGTAGTGGTGAAAGAGGTTCCTTTGTGAAACATCGATGTGATTGTTAAAAGCAATAGATAAAAATTCGTATTTGAGTTATACACAAACCGATTCCACTATGGATTCGAATTCGCTGCTTATTCCGGATTTCCTAACTTTTCAATAAACTTTGTGAAACGCCAGGTTCGAAAGTTAACAAAAGTAATAGTTTAATAGTTGTAAATTGACGATTTCGAAATCACAAAATCTCGAGATTCGCCGAGAACGAGGCGTGGGGGGGGGGGGGGGGGGTAAGAATAATTTCTGTGATGTAATTGTAGATAAAATGTTGCTTGTTTATTCGTTAATTGCTTATTTATTACCTGACACTTCACTTTGATAAAAGGAAAAAATGAAAGACCAATAAAAGACCGACATAATAAGCCACGAAAATGTAAATTTTAATTATGATTTTTATACGAAAATACATTTCTTTATAATAAAATGAAGTCATTAAAAGGTATTCACTTTGGTATATGTTAAGATTTGAAAATGTTGATGTAAAACTATTTAAAAATTGCAAGATTTAGAATAAAACATACCTTGGATCGTTTTTTGAGTCCTGAAAACTAACACAAATTAAAAAAACGTAAATGAAATTTGGAAAAATTTAATAATAATGCCAAAAAAAAAATTAGTTATTTTCAAAATGTCATTGCCAGTTTATTAAGTTTTAAAAAAATCACAAAAGTTAATTATTTCATATTAATTGTTTTTGCAAAAATACAGGTCTTCTAACATTTTTTGTTGTTGTTTATTTTAAATTCTGAAAATATTTAGTTCTTAACAATGTTGATGCACATGAATGTTAGTTTCCCGTTTGGAATACGTGTAAATTTTTTGAAACAATTTTAACTACTGTAAAAAATAATTCAATGGAAATTGTAATGTATCGGTATTTTTTCTTTGATATTCCTACGATGCTCGACAGAAAGACACGATAACTGTCGATCTACCCCCACCCCCCTTTCCCACAGAACCATGTAACTATGGGATTTCGAAAAGGTCAATACTTTCGAAAGCAAGTTACTGTAACCATCGAACAATATATTCGGACCAGTTATCTGGATTAATCCCATATGAAGATAACGTATTAAAGAGTTTTCTTTTAAATCGGGACGAACCTTTCTGGACACGCCGTTATCATTTCGCCTATAACTTCAGGCGCGTAGCTGCCTCATATACGCTAGTACACGGCTAAATCCACATGATGTTGACAAAAAAATGCAACCTATCTCTGCAATCAATAAAGTTTCCATTTTCAGTTCTAAATAATGCATCTTATGACTGTTCAAAATGCACCAAATATCACCATTGTTTTCAAAATGTTTTGAAAAGCATGCGCCCCCTAGTAATATTATGAATCAACAATCTAACTAATCTAGCTCTACGCCCCTGAATGTTGTCATTTCCTACACTTACCGGACTTCAAAATCTTGATTTCGGCTATAATTTCATCTTGTTTTATTTCATAGTCATGAAAATTAATATGAATATTGGTGTCAAAGTCGGTGTCGTTTAATAGATTTTTAAAATCATATTATATTGCAGGAGGATTCGAACTTGAAATACTTTCAAAAAGATTTATCATAAGTCGCCTAGACTTAGACTTTATTGACGACTACTGGTCAATGCTACAAAGCTCTATATGTCTTCTTTTTTAATGGTAATATACTTGTCTTTTTATTCTATTAAACCGATTTTAAACAGCTTTGTAATTATTTCGATTGCCATCATTCTGATGACGTGTGTAAAAGGAACTCATCGCGGGCTTTCTGTCAAACTGCTCGTTTTGTGGACGTTGTAGCGGGCGTTACTTCAGGTGAGGACATATTTTCTGTAACCTGCTAAAGCGTAGTCATATATAGTATTGGTTATCTCCCATCCAAACTATTTTATTGTCACAAGTCAGATCATTTACCAAATCCGAAAGTCTGCTGAGACGTGTTTGTAGAATTGAAAATATGTATTGTTCATTTTTGCTCTTGAAGTTGTTCCATTTTATACATCTGTGTATTTCTGGTATAGTTTTACGTGTTTGGAACAAAAACAGGCATATGATTGGAAAATCCATTCATCTGCAGAATACTAAAGCCAAAAGAGGACATGAAATATAAGATTTTTTAAGATGTCGATAAGAAATATATCGTTATCTCGATAAAACGATATTGTTATATCTCCAGGGAACCATCTCCATATAAAATATATCGTTGTCTTGATACAACAAAATTGTTATATCGAGATCTCTGTTTCAAATATATCGTTATCTCGGAAAACGATATTGTTATATCGTGATCTGGATAAAAAAATATCTCGTTATCTCTGGAAAATGATATTGATATATCGAGATCTCGATTATTGTTATATTGTGATCTAAATAAACAAAATATACCGTTTTCTCAAAAACATGAATTGTTATATCGTTATTTCGATTTATTATAGGACTAAACGCTTATTTTCGGTAATTCATCGATGTATGAACGAGGTCGACTCACTCACAAAGCGGGCCGTTTATGATAAGTTTGTGAGTGAGTCGACCTCATTCAGGCCTTGTATTTGTTTGTGAGTGAGTCTACCTCGTTCATATATCGATGAAATACCGAAAATAAGCGTTAAATCCTTATAATTCTTCCAAAATTGTTTTTATATATTTGCATTCTTTTCCTAAAAAAAAAATTGCATTATAAGTGTGTGACGCGAAGGAATATACACAACGAACTGAAGACGAAGACGTGGTCGGTTTGAATGGAATAACTGGAATTGACAGCTGATACATTTTGCCGAGAAGATTATTAATAAAAACAAAAGAAGACTCAACAAAAACAATATTCCGTATACTAATGTTCCTCATTGTACCCGCGGTTTATATTAACGTCATTTGTGACGTCATATTCAAACGCAACGTAAATCTAGCTCACTGGCTAGACGTTCTTTGTTAAATACGAACAGGAAAAAACAATAGCTGTCGATTGTTCAATGGAGTAATTAGTGAAAATTGATGGAGCTGTGCTCAGGCATGGAGTTTTTGACAAATCCGTGCATCTTGCTCATTTCGTTGATTTGTTGTGACCGAGAAAAAAGTAGGTAGTTTTAAAGTATCGTTTATGCCTTCACAATCACATTTCGTCCATATTCGGATTCGGTTATTTCCCGTTATTCAGCAATGTGTACAATGAATCCAAAATGAAGTGTATATTTGTTGAAACGTACACGACACATGGCCGCCATATTTGTTGACTTTTAGCAAGAAAAAAATAGTTCAACAAAAGTCGTTCATCACATGATGAACGGATCTGGGAAGTACTGGTTTAAGGCCATTTGACCAATCAAAAATGAATATAAACGTAAACGAATGTAAGAAAAGAACTATAAGTTGATGAACGACTTTTGGGAACTACTTTTTTCATGCTAAAAGTCAACAAATATGGCGGCCATGTGTCGTGTACGTTTCGGACAATAAATTAAGCCAGTAAACTTGAATTTTGGCAAAAAACAATTAAATATCTTGAATCGTAAAAAACAATGAAATATCTTGAATCGTAAAATGTATCTCCTGTCAATGCCAGTTATTCCCTTCAAACCGACCACGTCTTCGTCTTCAGTTCGTTGTGTATATTCTTAAGCTTCCTAAAAACAAAAAAAGAATTATAAGGATTAAACGCTTATTTTCGGTAATTCATCGATGTGTGAAAGAGGTTGACTCACTCACAAACTTATCATAAACGGCCTTGTGAGTGAGTCGACCTCGTTCATACATCGATGAATTACCGAAAATAAGCATTTAATCCTATAATAATTCTTATCTTACATTCGTTTACGTTTATAGTCATTTTTGATTGGTCAAATGCATTAAACCAGTACTCCCAGATCCGTTCATACTTTGATGAACGACTTTTGGGTCACTACTTTTTTGTCGCTAAACGTAAACAAATATGGCGGCCATGTGTCGTGTACGCTTCAGACAACAAATTAAGCCAGTACACTCGAATTTTGGCGATACAAATATCTTGATCAGCTGTATATTTTTATTATGAAATCATTTGTTTTATACAAAATTCCATACAAGAAAATATTTTAACAGTACACTTCTTTTTGGATTCATTGTTCACATTGCTGAATGACGGGAAATAACCAAACAGTTTGGACGAAATGCGAGTGAAGGCAGTCTGGCATATATAAACGATACTTAAAAATTGCGTTTCTTGTAGTTTCCATTATGAATTATTTCAAATACACACAATACTCAATAGCAGTAACGGTAAAACAACCTTCTTGTTCTCAGTCACAACAAATCAACGAAATGAGCAAGATGCACGGATTTGCCACAAACTCCATGTCTCAGCACAGCTCCATCAATGTTCAGTGATAAATCCATCGAACAATCGACAACTATTGTTTTTCCTGTTCGTATTTAAGAAAGAACGTCTAGCTAGGTTTACGTTGCGTTTGAACAGATATGACCTTACGTATAAACCGCGGTACAATGAGGAACATTAGTATACGGAATATTGTTTTTTGTTCAGTCTTCTTTTTTTAGTAATAATCTTTTCGGCAAATCGTAAATGTATCTGTTGTCAATATCAGTTATTCCTTTCAAACCGACCACGTCTTCGTCTTCAGGTCGTTGTGTATATTCCTACGCGTCACACATATAATGAAATTTTATTTTGGGAAAATAAGGTAAATATATAAATACAATTTTGGAAGAATTTTAAGATTAAACGCTTATTTTTTGGTAATTCATCGATGTATGAACGAGGTCGACTCACTCACAAACAAATAAACGGCCGACGGATGAACGGATCTGGGAAGTACTAGTTTAAGGCCTTTTGACCAATCAAAAATTATTATAAACGTAAACGAATGTAAGATAAGAATTATATCGATATCTCGATTTTTTTTCATACTGACGTGTTCACAAAATACACAATGGCAGCAACAATCAAAACAGCAGAAAGAGTAAGTATGGTTTGTGTGTATATCAGTCAGTAATGTTTTATTACATAAATCACCATCTTCCTTGATCAAAAACAGAGGATGCTAACACAATACAATTGTATAATTTCGATATATTTTTAGAGAAAATCCAGGTCGATATTAAATTCCGCTTGACCACTGTACAGAGGACAAATATGCATCCATATTTTGCAATTTTATTACTATTGCGATTTAAAAAATTATTTCATGAATAGAATTTTTCGTGTTTTTGATTGGTCTAAAAACAACTTTCGGTTCGCGATAAATCGCAACAGTACTAAAATTTCATAAAATGTTTGTACTGTGCACGATTCCGCTGCATAGTACTCAAGCGGAATCCGATATCGACCTGGTTTTTAAGTTTTAGCCAATCAGAATTGCTGTCTTAATCAATTCATTTGTCCAATCAAATCGATTGTATTAATTGTATTGTACACAATTACCACTGGAGCAGCTCCAGTAGAAAAGGCATCCTCTGTTTTTCTGATCAAGGGAGATGGTGGTTTTATACATGTAATAAAACAATTAATAATTTTAATATACGGTCGCTTTCAGGATTTATCATAACTCAAAAATGTATATTCACCTCGCATAGCGGCTCGGTGAATATTACATTTTCTCTGGCAGATAAATCCTGAATGCGACATATATTAAAGTCATTAATTGAATAATAATTACATTAAACGCCTGCGTGTCGTCCATCTTCTGCTGTCCGTCGTAAACGTCAAACATCTTCACTAAAACCAAAAAGGAGTTTAATAAAACAAAATATATGCATAATTATGTTACATAAATTAGCCTACATGTTAGATACACGTCTACTTGTCAGATGCACAAGTCTTCATGTCAGATAAATAAGTTAACTTGTAAGAAGTTAACTTAAATAAGATAAATAAGTCTGCTTGTCAGATAAATGCAGTTCAAATGTCAGATAATTATGTCAACTTGTCAGATAAATAAGTCATCTTGTCTATACATAAGTTGACATGTCAGATACACAAGTCTATAATTATGTCAACTTAAATGTGTATGGCATGAAATTAGGCAAAAAACGCAAGATACGGTTTATTTTCCTTAAAAATATTAGCACTTATATAACAAGTTTACTTTAATATTACAAGTAGACATAATTAAATGAAAAGTTAACTTATTTTACTAATTATGTAAACGAAATTATGTGACAAGTAAGGCAGTACACCTGTCTGATTCCATCACCATATATGGGGGTAAATGTTGCAAATCCTGCATTCTGGCGATTTCCTAGCGCTTAATCTCAGGTCTTAAAAGATGGGTTTCGTGAGCAATATTTTTTTTTATTTCTGAAAATTATGGTACGGCATGCCTTACCTGCAAAAGTTATTGGTACGCGTAAGCCGTACCTGCGTACCGGCTGCTACACCTATGATGTGTCAACGAAGACACACGTGGACACAGAAACCCTGACTTGTGAGGATGGAAGAAAACATGGACTATATATTGAGTTATCTTATGGACAATTAAATAATAATTATAACAATAGCGGAATATTCTGTAGTTCAGTTGGTAGACATTTTACTTCCAACAGTCTGGACGTTAAATAAAAAAAGTTATATAATTTCAAGGTGATCATGAATGTGAGGGACAAAAATAGAGTTGAGTGATCTAATATAAATTTATAAAAGGAAAGAAAGAAGTAGAGAGAAAGGAAACACTAAATGTGACGTAGAATGTCAGTCACCTAATATTCGTATTCATTCCACCCTGCACGTGGGTAATGAAAACTTTGTGTAACAAGAATCTTTTACACTCTTGACTTACATTTAGAATTTTACATTATTGACATAAGAATGGAGCCTCTTTACCAAATAGTTATTTAAGCTGAAATCTATATTTAAATCATTCCATACTTTCTGCAGTCACCATGTATGTTCTTTGTATAAAGGACATGTTAGGAAGAAGTGAGAGTTGTCCTCATAAAATTTTCTGCGTTGTGTTTAGTTGCTAGCTTCATTCCTCAGCTGACAAAAGTTTTCTTTTCTATTACCTGTGTTAAAATATTCAGGTGTACATGCCTTTTTGTGGTCTGTTTAATACATCAACCAAGGGGCTGGACTTGGTTTATGTTGGTAATTTATTCCAAGAATTTATTGCCCTTGGTCTGTTGGTAAGAAGCATGTAGCATATGCCATAGTGTTACAGAATAGAGGACGCAAATAGTCACTAGATATTTTTGACGTAGTTTATAATTTTGTAGGTTATCAAAAGTGTACTACTCGAGACAAATACTCAGGAGCAATGTCATTTATTATTTTAAGCATAAGAACAAGCTGATGTTTTCCCTACGCTTATGTAGGTTATCCATCCAAGTTCTTCATATATAATTTAGATTTTGAATTACTGACACGGAGACCTGTAATGCTTCTTGCGGCTTCAACATTTACACCCTTAAGTATAGAACGAATAATCGTACCCTCGCTTTTTTGGCGACAAATCACAATACTAACTTCGGATTATGACGGCAGTAAAATTCGGCCTATCTTAAGTTGTAATTAACTGTTTATTGTGAATGTACTAATGTATCGTGACTTGTTCCTAGTCCTCATATCTTAACCAGTTGATTTTACGTCACATTGCTTATAACCCTTAACTTGCTTGTTTTATTCTGATGAGTGTATTTTTATTGCTATTTTTACTATTGTAATGTCTTAAAACGTTTCTATTCAGGCAAAAGGTCGGTAAAGCTTATGCTGATTGTCATATTTTCATGCCGAATTCAATATTATTTTGCCCCGTGCGGGATCCGGGTGGCTAGAAGAATAGACCGCAGTCGCGCTATAGCTTGTCGTAAAAGGCGACTAAATAGCGCCCAGTACCCTGACCGGCGTGTCAGGTCGGTTTGCCTAAAGACCGACTGGGATGTGTGCCCCATGTGTTTTGAATGGGGTACCCCTGGCAAGCTGGGGTTGTCAGGCCATAATACGGAAAGCCTGACCGCAAACCATATTAGTGCACCGTGTTGGGAAAAATGTCACGTTCTTCGCACGTTAAAGAACGCTGCTGTAGTATTCGCTATGAGTAGGGATTTCGATCCCGCTACAGGAGGCTAAATTGCCCGACCCTATCCATCCTCCCATTTGCCAGTGGCAATCTAAAATCCGTTACCCCTATTTTTCCTTGTGTCCCATCCCATTTTCATTCATCATCATTTCATGTTCATTTTATCTTCCATTTCATGTTCATCGCCTGAATATAGCTGAAATATTGCTACTCGGGCGTTAAACACCATTAATCAATCAATAAATCAATCAATATTATTTTAAATATTAGGACAGAAACTAGTGTTGAGCTGACCATGTGTTGGTTTGTTTCTTCCGCCAGTGCTATACTTTCCTCTAGGTAAGAATGGGCATATTCATCTGATATCCAACCAGAGTGAAGCTAGCCGGCAATTCTAGCCGTCAATACCGCTAGCCGTCAATAACGCTATCCGTCAATAATTCAGCCGGCGAAAATATTCATTTAGGCGAGTTCGAGTAACGTATGAAAAGTAATTAAATTTTAACTTGAGTTATCTCTCTTTTGACACCTGACTCTCAAACCGGACTTGACGGTGACTATTTCCTTTCCTATTTAGTTACATTTTTACATTTTTAGAATAGTAGTGCAAATTGTCACAATAAAAAAAATATGCAGCGCTGAAACATAAAAATTAATTAAGTTTATTATTAATTTTTTAATGAGTAAAGGATTATGTTAGTGCTTCATCGCACGCTTTTACATTGAAAATGGCTGGTGTATATCAACACTATTCCGTATTTCCTTTTCTTTCTTTTCTTTTTCTTTTTACATTTATATCTTAACCAAACGACTTTTGTATTGTTTAAACAACGGAAATCATACGAACTTAAATTTATTAGCTTCAGACATGTAACAATTCCACTATTATAAATAGGAGTGTACAAGAGAGAAGAAAACGTCGTTAATTCCGTTTACTTCTGTTCCAGTACGTTTCATAGGATAATTCTACAGTTCTACATTTAAGGATTTTCGAAAATAATACTAATTTAAAGATTGAACAGTGGTCTTTAACACATCTGGTAAATAGTTGGACCACAATTTGGTTTTTGAGTTATCAGGAACCGACTTTAGTATTAAAAAAAAAGACCGATATGAAAAAATCGCGTCACTATACCTTGAATACTTGGACAAACTTCCGGTGTTCCAGTATTCTGTTTCTAAATTAAGTGATGACATTTATTCCACATCTAGGACTTTCCACCCTTTCCAATCGCCGTAGCCTAAGAGTCAATTAATAGTCAGGAAGGTCCATAATCTATATCGTGAATACTTGGGCCAACTTTTGGTTTTCTAGTTATTCCAATCTGAATTAAGTGAAAATGACCGAAGTAATTTCTCTTATCCTGCTGGAACGTCGCACCCGAGTCAATGGTCATGGATTTTGGGTTAATAAGACGATAGTTCAGTAGATCATTAACCTATATCATGAATACCTGGGTAAACTTGCTGTGTTCGAGATATCAGGTCTGCATTACGTGAGAAATGACGCGTATGTTGACATTTCTCCCCGTGCTAAGACTTCACACCCCTTTCAATCGCCATGGTTCGACTGTAAATTAAGAGGGAACTTTAGTAGGTAATTAACCTATATCATGAATACCTGGGCGAACTCCAGGTGTTCGAGATATCGGGGTCTGAAGTAAGTGAATTATTACTCATATGTTGACATTTTTTCCCGAGCTAGGTCTTCACACCCCTTTCAATCGCGATGGGTCTGCTGTAAATTGAGAGAAGACTTTAGTAGGTCATTAACCTATATCATGAATACTTGGGCCAATTCCAGGTGTTCGAGATATCGGGGTCTGAAGTAAGTGGAAAAATGACTCATATGTTGACATTTTTTCCCGAGCTAGGTTTTCACACCACTTTCAATCGCTATAGGTCTACTGTAAATTGAGAGAAGACTTTAGTAGGTCATTAACCTATATCATGAATACTGGGGCCAACTTCCAATGTTCTAGAGATCGGAGTCTGAATTACGTCAAAAATGACTAGTATGTTGACATTTATTCCCGTGCTTAGACTTCACACCCCTCTCAATCGCCCTGGGTCTACTGTGAAATGAGAGGGGTCTTTAGTAGGTCATTAACCTATATCATGAATACTTGGGCCAACTTTCGGTGTTCGAGATATCGGAGTCTGAATTACGTTAAAAATGACTTGAATGTTGACATTTATTCCCGTGCCAGGTCTTCACACCCCTAGCTTTCAATCGCCATGGGTCTACTGTAAATTGAGAGAAGATTTTAGTAGGTCATTAACCTTTACCATGAATACTTGGGCAAACTTCCGGTGTTCGAGATATCTGGGTCTGAATTACGTCAAAAGTGACTTGTATGTTGATATTTATTCCCGTTCTAGGATTTCACACCCCTTTCAATCGCCATGGGTCTAGTGTATATTGAGAGACGACTTAAGTAGGTCTTTAACCTATATCATGAGTACTTTGGCCAACTTCCGGTGTTTGAGATATCGGGGTCTGAATTACGTGAAAAATGACTTGTATGTTGACATTTATTCCCGTGCTAGGTCGTCACACCCCTTTCAATCGCCATGGGTCTACTGTAAATTGAGAGAAGACTTTAGTAGGTCAATAACCTATACCATGAATACTTGGGCCAACTTGCGGTGTTCGAGATATCGGAGTCTGAATTACGTCAAAAGTGACGTGTATGTTGATATTTATTTCCGTGCAAGGATTTCACACCCCTTTCAATCGCCATGGGTCTAGTGTAAATTGAGAGAAGACTTTAGTAGGTCTTTAACCTATATGGTGAGTACTTAGGCCAACTTCCGGTGTTTGAGATAACGGGGTCTGAATTACGTGAAAAATGACTTGTATTTTGACATTTATTCCCGTGCTAGGTCTTCACACCCCTTTCAATCGCCATAGGTCTACTGTAAATTGAGAGAAGACTTTAGTAGGTCATTAACCTATATAGTGAATAGTTGGGCCAACTTCCGGTGTTCGAGATATCGGAGTCTGAATTACGTTAAAAATGACTTGTATGTTGACATTTATTCCCGTGCTAGGACTTCACACACCTTTTAATCGACATGGGTCTACTGTAAATTAAGAGAAGACATTAGTAGGTCATTAACCTATATAATGAATACTTGGGCCACCTTCCAGTGTTCGAGATATCGGAGTCTGAATTACGTGAAAAAAAACTCGTATTTTGACATTTATTCCCATGCTTGGATTTAACACAACTTTCAATCGCCATGGGTCTACTGTAAATTGAGAGAAGACTTAAGTAGGTCATTAACCTGTATCATGAATACTGGGGCCAACTTCCGGTGTTCGAGATATCGGGGTCTGAATTACGTCAAAAATGACTTGTATGTTGACATTTATTCCCGTGCTAGGTCTTCACACCCCTTTCAATCGCCATGGGTCTACTGTAAATTGAGAGAAGACTTTAGTTGGTCAATAACCTATACCATGAATACTTGGGCCAACTTCCGGTGTTCGAGATACCGGGGTCTGAATTACGTCAAAAATGACTTGTATGTAAACATTTATTCCCGTGCTAGGTCTTCACACGCCTTTCAATCGCCATGGGTCTACTGTAAATTGAGAGAAGATTTTAGTAGGTCATTAACCTATACCATGAATACTTGGGCCAACTTCCGGTGTTTGAGATATATGGGTCTGAATTACGTCAAAAGCGACTTGTATGTTGACATTTATTCCCGTTCTAAGACTTCACACCCCTTTCAATCGCCATGGTCTACTGTGAAATGAGGGGGGTCTTTAGTAGGTCATTAAACTATACCATGAATACTTGGGCAAACTTCCGGTGTTCGATATATGTGTGTCTGAATTACGTGAAAAATAACTCGTATGTTGATATTTATTCCCGTGCTAGGATTTCACACCCCTTTCAATCGCCATGGGTCTAGTGTAAATTGAGAGAAGACTTTAGTAGGTCTTTAACCTATATCATGAGTACTTTGGCCAACTTCCGATGTTTGAGATATCGGGGTCTGAATTACCTGAAAAATGACTTGTATGTAAACATTTATTCCCGTGCTAGGTCTCCACACGCCTTTCAATCGCCATGGGTCTACTGTAAATTGAGAGAAGATTTTAGTAGGTCATTAACCTATACCATGAATACTTGGGCAAACTTCCGGTGTTTGAGATATATGGGTCTGAATTACGTCAAAAGTGACTTGTATGTTGACATTTATTCCCGTTCTAAGACTTCACACCCCTTTCAATCGCCATGGTCTATTGTGAAATGAGGGGGGTCTTTAGTAGGTCATTAAACTATACCATGAATACTTGGGCAAACTTCCGGTGTTCGATATATGTGTGTCTGAATTACGTGAAAAATAACTCGTATGTTGATATTTATTCCCGTGCTATAATTTCACACCCCTTTCAATCGCCATGGGTCTAGTGTAAATTGAGAGAAGACTTTAGTAGGTCTTTAACCTATATCATTAGTACTTGGGCAAATTTCCGGTGTTCGAGATATCCGGGTCTGAATTAAGTGAAAAATGACTTGTATGTTGACATTTATTCCCGTGCTAGGTCTTCACACCTCTTTCAATCGCCACGGATCTACTGTAAAATTAGAGGGGACTTTAGTAGGTCTTTAACCTATATCATCAATACTTGGGCCAACTTCCAGTTTTCGAGATATCGGAGTCTGAATTACGTGAAAAATAACTCGTATGTTGATATATATTCCCGTGCTAGGATTTCACACCCCTTTCAATCCCCATGGGTCTACTGTAAATTGATAGAGGACATTAGTAGGTCATTAACCTATATAGTGAATAGTTGGGCCAACTTCCGGTGTTCGAGATATCGGAGTCTGAATTACGTTAAAAATGACTTGTATGTTGACATTTATTCCCGTGCTAGGACTTCACACACCTTTTAATCGACATGGGTCTACTGTAAATTAAGAGAAGACATTAGTAGGTCATTAACCTATATAATGAATACTTGGGCCACCTTCCAGTGTTCGAGATATCGGAGTCTGAATTACGTGAAAAAAAACCTCGTATGTTGACATTTATTCCCATGCTTGGATTTAACACACCTTTCAATCACCATGGGTCTACTGTAAATTGAGAGAAGACTTAAGTAGGTCATTAACCTATATCATGAATACTGGGGCCAACTTCCGGTGTTCGAGATATCGGGGTCTGAATTACGTCAAAAATGTCTTGTATGTTGACATTTATTCCCGTGCTAGGTCTTCACACCCCTTTCAATCGCCATGGGTCTACTGTAAATTGAGAGAAGACTTTAGTTGGTCAATAACCTATACCATGAATACTTGGGCCAACTTCCGGTGTTCGAGATACCGGGGTCTGAATTACGTCAAAAATGACTTGTATGAAACATTTATTCCCGTGCTAGGTCTTCACACGCCTTTCAATCGCCATGGGTCTACTGTAAATTGAGAGAAGATTTTAGTAGGTCATTAACCTATACCATGAATACTTGGGCCAACTTCCGGTGTTTGAGATATATGGGTCTGAATTACGTCAAAAGTGACTTGTATGTTGACATTTATTCCCGTTCTAAGACTTCACACCCCTTTCAATCGCCATGGTCTACTGTGAAATGAGGGGGGTCTTTAGTAGGTCATTAAACTATTCCATGAATACTTGGGCCAACTTCCGGTGTTTGAGATATATGGGTCTGAATTACGTCAAAAGTGACTTGTATGTTAACATTTATTCCCGTGCTAAGACTTCACGCCCCTTTCAATCGCCATGGTCTTCTGTGAAATGAGGGGGGTCTTTAGTAGGTCATTAACCTATACCATGAATACTTGGGCAAACTTCCGGTGTTCGATATATGTGTGTCTGAATTACGTGAAAAATAACTCGTATGTTGATATTTATTCCCGTGCTAGGATTAGACACCCCTTTCAATCGCCTTGGGTCTACTGTAAATTGAGAGAAGACTTTAGTAGGTCTTTAACCTATATCATTAGTACTTGGGCAAACTTCCGGTGTTCGAGATATCCGGGTCTGAATTAAGTGAAAAATGACTTGTATGTTGACATTTATTCCCGTGCTAGGTCTTCACACCTCTTTCAATCGCCATGGATCTACTGTAAAATTAGAGGGACTTTAGTAGGTCTTTAACCTATATCATCAATACTTGGGCCAACTTCCAGTTTTTGAGATATCGGAGTCTGAATTTTGTGAAAAAAAACTCGTATGTTGATATATATTCCCGTGCTAGGATTTCACACCCCTTTCAATCCCCATGGGTCTACTGTAAATTGATAGAGGACATTAGTAGGTCATTAACCTATATAGTGAATAGTTGGGCCATATTCCGGTGTTCGAGATATCGGAGTCTGAATTACGTTAAAAATGACTTGTATGTTGACATTTAGTCCCGTGCTAGGACTTCACACCTTTTAATCGCCATGGGTCTACTGTAAATTAAGAGAAGACATTAGTAGGTCATTAACCTATATAATGAATACTTGGGCCAACTTCCAATGTTCGAGATATCGGAGTCTGAATTGCGTGAAAAAATTACTCATATGTTGACATTTATTCCCGTGCTAGGTCTTCACACCCCTTTCAATCGCCATGGGTCTACTGTAAATTAAGAGAAGACTTTAGTAGGTCCTAAATCTATATCATGAATACTTGGGCCAACTTCCGGTGTTCGAGATATCCGGGTCTGAATTAAGTGAAAAATGACTTGTATGTTGACATTTATTCCCGTGCTAGGTCTTCACACCCTTTCAATCGCCATGGGTCTACTGTAAATTGAGAGAAGACTTTAGTAGGTCATTAACCTATATCATGAATACTGGGGCCAACTTCCAATGTTCTAGAGATCGGGGTCTGAATTACGTCAAAAATGACTAGTATGTTGACATTTATTCCCGTGCTTAGACTTCACACCCCTTTCAATCGCCCTGGGTCTACTGTGAAATGAGAGGGGTCTTTAGTAGGTCATTAACCTATATCATGAATACTTGGGCAAACTTTCGGTGTTCGAGATATCGGGGTCTGAATTACGTGAAAAATAACTCGTATGTTGATATTTATTCCTGTGCTAGGATTTCACATCCCTTTCAATCGCCATTGGTCTATTGTAAATTAAAAGAAGACTTTAGGAGGTCTTTAACTTATATCATGAGTACTTGGGCCAACTTCCGGTGTTCGAGATATCCGGGTCTGAATTAAGTGAAAAATGACTTATGTTGACATTTATTCCCGTGCTAGGTCTTCACACCCCTTTCAATCGCCATGGGTCTACTGAAAAATGCGAGGGGACTTTAGTAGGTCATTAACCTATACCATGAATACTTGGGCCAACTTCCACTGTTCGAGATATCGGGGTCTGAATTACGTCAAAAATGTCTTGTATGTTGACATTTATTCCCGTGCTAGGTCTTCACACCCCTTTCAATCGCCATGGGTCTACTGTAAATTGAGAGAAGACTTTAGTTGGTCAATAACCTATACCATGAATACTTGGGCCAACTTCCGGTGTTCGAGATACCGGGGTCTGAATTACGTCAAAAATGACTTGTATGAAACATTTATTCCCGTGCTAGGTCTTCACACGCCTTTCAATCGCCATGGGTCTACTGTAAATTGAGAGAAGATTTTAGTAGGTCATTAACCTATACCATGAATACTTGGGCCAACTTCCGGTGTTTGAGATATATGGGTCTGAATTACGTCAAAAGTGACTTGTATGTTGACATTTATTCCCGTTCTAAGACTTCACACCCCTTTCAATCGCCATGGTCTACTGTGAAATGAGGGGGGTCTTTAGTAGGTCATTAAACTATACCATGAATACTTGGGCAAACTTCCGGTGTTCGATATATGTGTGTCTGAATTACGTGAAAAATAACTCGTTTGTTGATATTTATTCCCGTGATAGGATTTCACACCCCTTTCAATCGCCATGGGTCTAGTGTAAATTAAGAGAAGACTTTAGTAGGTCTTTAACCTATATCATGAGTACTTTGGCCAACTTCCGATGTTTGAGATATCGGGGTCTGAATTACGTGAAAAATGACTTGTATGTAAACATTTATTCCCGTGCTAGGTCTTCACACGCCTTTCAATCGCCATGAGTCTACTGTAAATTGAGAGAAGATTTTAGTAGGTCATTAACCTATTCCATGAATACTTGGGCCAACTTCCGGTGTTTGAGATATATGGGTCTGAATTACGTCAAAAGTGACTTGTATGTTGACATTTATTCCCGTGCTAAGACTTCACGCCCCTTTCAATCGCCATGGTCTTCTGTGAAATGAGGGGGGTCTTTAGTAGGTCATTAACCTATACCATGAATACTTGGGCAAACTTCCGGTGTTCGATATATGTGTGTCTGAATTACGTGAAAAATAACTCGTATGTTGATATTTATTCCCGTGCTAGGATTAGACACCCCTTTCAATCGCCTTGGGTCTACTGTAAATTGAGAGAAGACTTTAGTAGGTCTTTAACCTATATCATTAGTACTTGGGCAAACTTCCGGTGTTCGAGATATCCGAGTCTGAATTAAGTGAAAAATGACTTGTATGTTGACATTTAGTCCCGTGCTAGGACTTCACACCTTTTAATCGCCATGGGTCTACTGTAAATTAAGAGAAGACATTAGTAGGTCATTAACCTATATAATGAATACTTGGGCCAACTTCCAATGTTCGAGATATCGGAGTCTGAATTGCGTGAAAAAATTACTCATATGTTGACATTTATTCCCGTGCTAGGTCTTCACACCCCTTTCAATCGCCATGGGTCTACTGTAAATTAAGAGAAGACTTTAGTAGGTCTTAAATCTATATCATGAATACTTGGGCCAACTTCCGGTGTTCGAGATATCCGGGTCTGAATTAAGTGAAAAATGACTTGTATGTTGACATTTATTCCCGTGCTAGGTCTTCACACCCTTTCAATCGCCATGGGTCTACTGTAAATTGAGAGAAGACTTTAGTAGGTCATTAACCTATATCATGAATACTGGGGCCAACTTCCAATGTTCTAGAGATCGGGGTCTGAATTACGTCAAAAATGACTAGTATGTTGACATTTATTCCCGTGCTTAGACTTCACACCCCTTTCAATCGCCCTGGGTCTACTGTGAAATGAGAGGGGTCTTTAGTAGGTCATTAACCTATATCATGAATACTTGGGCAAACTTTCGGTGTTCGAGATATCGGGGTCTGAATTACGTGAAAAATAACTCGTATGTTGATATTTATTCCTGTGCTAGGATTTCACATCCCTTTCAATCGCCATTGGTCTATTGTAAATTAAAAGAAGACTTTAGGAGGTCTTTAACTTATATCATGAGTACTTGGGCCAACTTCCGGTGTTCGAGATATCCGGGTCTGAATTAAGTGAAAAATGACTTATGTTGACATTTATTCCCGTGCTGGGTCTTCACACCCCTTTCAATCGCCATGGGTCTACTGAAAAATGCGAGGGGACTTTAGTAGGTCATTAACCTATACCATGAATACTTGGGCCAACTTCCAGTGTTCGAGATATCGGAGTCTGAATTACGTGAAAAATGACTCGTATGTTGATATTTATTCCGTGCTAGGATTTCACACCCCTTTCAATCCCCATGGGTTTACTGTAAATTGATAGAGGACTTTAGTAGGTCATTAACATATATAGTGTATAGTTGGGCCAACTCCCGGTGTTCGAGATATCAGAGTCTGAATTACGTTAAAAATGACTTGTATGTTGACATTTATTCCCGTTCTAGGACTTCACACCCCTTTCAATCGCCATGGGTCTACTGTAAATTAAGAGAAGACATTAGTAGGTCATTAACCTATATCATGAATACTTGGGCCAACTCCCAGTGTTCGAGATATCGGAGTCTGAATTACGTAAAAAAAACTAATATGTAGGATTTCACACACCTTTCAATCGCCCTGGGTCTACTGTAAATTAAGAGAAGACATTAGTAGGTTATTAACCTATATAATGAATACTTGGGCCACCTTCTAGTGTTCGAGATATCGGAGTCTGAATTACGTGAAAAAAAACTCGGATGTTGATATTTATTCCAGTACTTGGATTTCACACACCTTTCAATCGCCATGGGTCTAGTGTAAATTGAGAGAAGACTTTAGTAGGTCTTTAACCTATATCATGAGTACTTGGGCCAACTTCCGGTGTTCGAGATATCGGGGTCTGAATTACGTGAAAAATGACTTGTATGTTGACATTTATTCCCGTGCTAGGTCTTCACACACCTTTCAATCGCCATGGGTCTAGTGTAAATTGAGAGAAGACTTTAGTAGGTCTGTAACCTATATCATGAGTACTTGGGCCAACTTCCGGTGTTCGAGATATCTGGTCTGAATTACGTCATGAATGTTGACATTTATTCCCGTGCTAGGTCTTCACACCCCTTTCAATCGCCATGGGTCTACTGTAAATTGAGAGAAGACTTTAGTAGGTCTTTAACCTATATCATGAGTACTTGGGCCACCTCCCGGTGTTTGAGATATCGGGTCTGAATTACGTCATGTATGTTGACATTTATTCCCGTTTTCACGTTTTCATTTTTTGTTGTTTTAAAACAAATTAGTTTTAAAGTATTATTTTTAAAAATTATATAACCTTGGTATTTTATTTAACATTATTTTATTTTATGTAGTTCGTACTCTTTTTGACATTTAAATTAAAAAATATATATATTATTAAAATTATTATTATAAGTTTGAGCATGCAATTTACACCAAAATTTCAAATATAGATACACAAATACACAAATTTAAAGTATTTTAAAAATGTATTTGTCAAAAGTAATATTTCATATGCAAGTAATGTCGTTGATGTATATATCTTATGCGTCACGAGAGAGTTTAATCAACAACAATTTATTTTGGACATGATTTACAGTTATTTTTATGAACTGTGAACGTTTTGAAGTAATAATATATATTCTAATTAGCTTTACATCCATAATAATGGCGTTGGTAACGATAAAATAAAAGCGGATTTATTGCCGATGTCCCACTTAATACAATTTTACAGTTCTGATTGTCCGACACTAAACAAATTATATTGAGCACAATGTAATTACTGTTTAATTTTCAATATTAAATCAAAATAAATTTTATTGCATGACATACTTGTAGTTTTATATGAAATAGATGTATTAAAAAAAGCTTTGAAGAAATCTTTCTGTAAAAAAAATAATAACAACATTTTTATTTCAAATAAATTATTACAGTTGTTATATTTATTTATTTATTTATTTATTTATTTATTTATTTATTTATTTATTTATTTATTTATTTATTTATTTATTTATTTATTTATTTATTTATTTATTTATTTATTTATTTATTTATTTATTTATTTATTTATTTATTCATTCATTCATTCATTCATTCATTCATTCATTCAATGAAGTAACTTGTCTTTATTAATGTATCTTCCCATTTATCAAACTTAGGTGTCTCCATTTATCCAACTTGTATTTATCTTACCCGTTTGTAAGGTGTTATTTGAACAGTGCAAGGTAATTTGTTTCATTCAATTAGAATTTTGAGCATAAAAATGTACGAAAATTATTTATTTTAAATTAAAAAGATGTTTCAAATGAATATTTTGAAGTTTTGAAACCTATAATTAAAATGTGGGGTTTTTACTGTTGTTAATACGTTTTCACGAACGCTAAAAAATTTACACAATGTAAACATTCCATAGTAAGCATGGTTTACATTGTAAAGCTTGGTTAAAGTTGTTTTTTTATTGCAAGCTCTAATTGATATATATACTGCACTAATTATATTTCTATTTAAATTATAATATAGTCTATTGATGTACAAGTACTTTTATGCTGCTTATTTAATACATAGTTTTAATGCTTTAATTGATCTTTTGTATTAAAGAACTCATAGATTTACAATCTCATAGGACAGTATTACTAGGGTTATCATTCCTGCACATTTATGACGTCATAATACGTGTGTCGTTAAGGCCTATGTTTTATTAACAAATGCTTCGTTGAATGTTAAATCTAAAATTTTAAACATTCAGTTTTGTTCGGCCCTTTTTATAGTTCTTAATTTTAGATAAACTTATTACATACATATAAGTGTAGGTACAACTACTTGTATCACGTCTCGACAGTTGCATACCTTCCACATCACAACAAGTCCCCACGCGTCTCGTATTGATTGTTGTTGTTTGTTTGATGGTGTTTAACGCCACTTTCAGCAATTTTTCAGCTATATCATGGCGTCCAGTTTTTATTGGGGGAGGAAGCCGGAGTACCCGGAGAAAACCCCCGACCTGCGGTAGGAAAACTGGCAATCCTTGTCAATTAAGATTGGAGTCGAGTACACCCTGCCTGCAGTGAGAATTGAGTCTCGTATTGATACAACTGTACACGGCTGTCTCGACGTGATACAGGTAGTTGTATGTAATGTGTATTTACAATATATGAAATATTATATATTGGCGTATTTTTTTTTCGCGAAAAGTTACTTTTATGTGTATTTAGAATGCTTAAATTCATACAGAGACAAATTATGTTTTTAAAACAGGAATAATATAAATAAAATGTCTAAATCAGTTAAAAATACGGTAGAAAATGGAGAGAAAGATAATTCTCTTTATAAAAAAAGGAAGTCATCGAAGATATTTTATGTAATTAAATATTTAAACATTAAGAGGCTATACATGCAAATGAATCGTACACGCAGTCCTTAAAAAAATAAGATTAAAAAGTAAATGAGATTTTGTAAAATGTATAATAATATTTTTTCTGATGGCAAAACGAAATACAATTTTTCATCATCAATAAGAGCCATCAAAATTGTCATTTCAAAAAAAAAGGCAGAAAGAAAATGTCTGGCCCGGTGGCGTAACAAACTCTTAGTCATGTTACAGATAAGCTACATGTGCATGTTAATTAATACTAATTTCCACAGCTGGAGATCTTTGAATCAGGGTTATTCCTCGCCACATAAAATAAATTGATTAGCAATATGGTATCTGTAACATTTCTAAATTGTTATATTTCAAAGCATGCATGTATGTAAACTTCAAACGAGATTTTAAAGCATGTGAGCTCCATTAATCCTGACATAATCGCTGGAATATTAGAATGCGGTCAGTGACAATACTTGGCCTCAGTGTATGTCCTCTCTAGTGTTCATATACCTGTTGAATGAAGCCAAGGTGAATAAAGGTATATTTACAATTCTGTGAGAATAAATTTTCCACTCAACAGAAAAGTAAAACCTCTATTATCCGACCAATTAAAACAAGTCTATTGTGGATGGATAATCTGCAAATATATTAAATATGAAAGAATCGTGTAACCATTTCTGTACTAATAAAATACGTTGTTTGTTTTCATTGAATTAGTTAAACGCCGCCTTAATAACTTTTTATCTCTATCATGACATCAAGATTTTTTGCGGGCGGAAACTGACAACAATGTCTCAATAAAAGTTAAACAGTTTTGTGGCCTAAGGAGGTTATAGCATATTAAAATACTTTCAGTTTAGTATGTGTAGAACTATGTGGTATTTTTAATACAAAATTACTTTATTAGTCATACTGGTAATAGTAAAAAATTGTGGTTAATTGTTCATAAGCAGTGTTTTTATAAGATTGTTAGTCAGTGTATAACTAGAATCTTGTCTTGCAGATCTTCTAAGAAAAAACGGTTTTTAAAAGTCTAATTAGAAAGTAATTGAAGCAAGTATTTGTATCGCCGTATGATATAGATTACTCCAACATCTGAAGATGTCCCACAGAAGGAACTAGATGTCACCACATAAGTCATTTTTTCGCTTACGTCCTCGTATGAAAAACTAGTATCAGTTGTATTACAATAATTTAAACACCAAATATAAAAAAACCATCTAAATTAAATAAGAGTGGAGTTCAGAAGGTCCATAACCTATATCATTAAAACTTAGGCCTATAGCTATTGAAATGGATGTGAAGTCCTGGCACGGGAATAAATGTAATAGTATCACTATATTTTTTACTTTATTTGTACCCGCATAAATGGAACAACAGAATTTGTGCCTAGTATTCATGATATAGGTTAATGACCTACTGAACTTTTCTCTTATTTTACCCTGGCAATGCCGATTGAAAGGGATGCACCTAATTCAGACACCGATATCTCGAACACCGGAAGTTGATCCAAGTATTCACTATATAGCTTAAGGACACACTGAACTCCCCTTCAAATTTATCCTATGCCAGTGGCGACTGAAAGGGTACGAAGTCCCAGCAGGAGAAGGGATTTTACTTTATCGGACATTTTCACATAAATCAGTCTTGAATAATTCGAACACCGGAAGTTGTCCCAAGTATTCACAATATAGGTTAAGGACGAACTCAAATGACCTATTTATTTACCTTAGTGCTAGGGCGATTGAAAGGGGTGTGAAGTCCTAGCACGGGAATAAATGTCATCATATCAGTCATTGTTTCTGTATTTTCTTCCCGAATAACTCGAACACCAGAAATCGACCCAATTATTAACGATATAAATTATAGATCTACTGAACTCCTCTCTTAAGTAACCATAGACCCATGGCACCTGAATAAATGTCAAGATGTAAGTCATTTTTCACTAAATTCAGACCAGGATAACTCGAATACCGAAAGCTTGTCAAAAGTATTCATGATATAGGTTAATGACCTACAGAACTCTTATATTCTTTTACCCTTTGACAAGGGGTGCGACGTCCCAGCAGGATAACAGATTTTACCTTATCAGTAATTTTTCACTCAATTCAGACCCGAATAACTTGAACACCGGACGTTGGCTGAAGTATTCATGATATACTAGTATATTATGCAGTTACTGAACTCCCCTCTTAACTTATTCTCGGCCCATGACGATTAAAACGTGAGCGAAGTCCCAGCAGGAGAATAAATGTTTACCATATCGCTCATTTTTAATTCAGTTAATTCAGGCCTGGATAACTCAAATACCGGAAGTTGGCCCAAGTATTAACAATATAGGTTAGGGACCTACTAAAGTCCACTCTTAATTTACAGTAGGTCTTTAGCATTTGAAAGGGGTGTGAAATCGTAACACGGAAATAAATGTCAACATATCAGTCATCATCCTCACAAGTTAGGGTTTCTGTGTCCACATGTGTCCAGGAAACCCTGACAAACTAAGCTAGGAAATTCCCGGGCTAGAAGTCACTATTTTGATTGGCTACATCATACCTTGATGTAGCCAATCAAGAGCTCACTTTCATTCACGGTTTGGTAAGGGGATATCCCGATGTTGATTGTAAATAAACCGAACAGATGTGTTGCATAGATAATGTGAAAATCAGTGTATTTTGTACAGTCGTGTTAATTGTTTGTTATTACCACGTTATTTATTAGTTGCGTTACGTTTTCTTCCCACTCAAGAATGAATAAGAATGACTACTGCCAAACACTTGCTTCTTTAAAGCAATTTCATTAGTTGATATTTTGAAGGTTTGATGTCATATGAAAATCTTCTAGCCCGGGAATTTCCTAGCTAAGTTTGTCAGGGTTTCGTGGACACATGGGTTCACAGAAACCCTGACTTGTGAGGATGATCAGTCATTGTTCACTTATTTTTTACCCCGTTAACTTGAACACCGGAAGTTTGCCACAGTTTTCGCAATATAGATTAGGGAAATACTGAACGCCTCTCTTAAGTTACTATAGGTCCATGGCAAATAAAGGGGTGTTAAGTCCTACAGGGGAATAAATGTCACTATACCAATCATTTTTCACTTCATTCAGACCTGGAAAACTCGAACACTGTGAGTTGGTCTAAGTATTCATGATATATTTCAATGATCTACAGAACTCCTATATTCTTTAAAACCAAGCCGATGGCTATTGAAAGGGTGCGACGTCCCAGCAGGTTAAGAGATTTTTACCTTATCGGTCATTTTTCAATTAATACATACCCGGATAACTCGAACACTAGAAATTGGCCCAAGTATTCACGATTTAGATTTAGGACCTTCTGAACTCACCTCTTAATTTATTCTATCTTATCGGTAAATTTTCACTTAATTCAGACCCCGATAAGTCGAACGCCGAAAGTTGGCCCAAGTATTCATGGTACAGGTTATTGACCTACTAAAGTCTTCTCTCATTTTCAAGTAGATCCATAGCGATTGAAAGAGGTGTAATGGCCTACCACTGGAATAAATGTCAACATACAAGTCATTTTAAACGTAATTCAGACCCCGATATCTCGAACACAGGAAGTTGGCCCAAGTACTCATGATATTGGTTAAAGACCTACTAAAGTCTTCTCTCAATTTACACTAGACCCATGGCGATTGAAAGGGGTGTGAAATCCTAGCACGGGAATAAATATCAACATACGAGTTATTTTTCACGTAATTCAGACCCAGATATCTCAAACACCGGAAGTTGGCCCAAGTATTCCTGATATAGGTTGATGACCTACTGAGGTCCCCTCTCAATTTACAGTAGATCCATGGCGATTGAAAGGGGTGTGAAGTCCTAGTAAGGCAACAATTATCACCATACGAGTCATTTTTCACGTAATTCAGACCCCGATATCTCGAACACCGGAAGTTGGCCCAAGTATTCATGATATAGGTTGATGACCTACTAAGGTCTCCTCTCAATTTACAGTAGATCCATGGCGATTGAAAGGGGTGTGAAGTCCTAGTAAGGCAACAATTATCACCATACGAGTCATTTTTCACGTAATTCAGACCCCGATATCTCAAACACCAGAAGTTGGCCCAAGTATTCCTGATATAGGTTGATGACCTACTAAGGTCCCCTCTCAATTTACAGTAGATCCATGGCGATTGAAGGGGGTATGAACTCCTAGTAAGGCAACAATTATCACCATTCGAGTCATTTTTCACGTAATTCAGACCCCGATATCTCGAACACCGGAAGTTGGCCCAAGTATTCATGATATAGGTTGATGACCTACTCAGGTCCCCTCTCAATTTACAGTAGATCCATGGCGATTGAAAGAGGTGTGAAGTCCTAGTAAGGCAACAATTATCACCATACGAGTCATTTTTCACGTAATTCAGACCCCGATATCTCGAACACCAGAAGTTGGCCCAAGTATTCCTGATATAGGTTGATGACCTACTAAGGTCCCCTCTCAATTTACAGTAGATCCATGGCGATTGAAATGGGTGTGAAGTCCTAGTAAGGCAACAATTATCACCATACGAGTCATTTATCACGTAATTCAGACCCAGATATCTCGAACACCGGAAGTTGGCCTAAGTATTCATGATATAGGTTGATGACCTACTATGGTCTCCTCTCAATTTACAGTAGATCCATGGCGATTGAAAGGGGTGTGAAGTCCTAGTAAGGCAACAATTATCACCATACGAGTCACTTTTCTCGTAATTCAGACCCCGATATGTCGAACACCGGAAGTTGGCCCAAGTATTAAGGATATAGGTTGATGACCTACTAAGGTCCCCTCTCAATTTACAGTAGATCCATGGCGATTGAAAGGGGTGTGAAGTCCTAGTAAGGCAACAATTATCACCATACGAGTCATTTTTCACGTAATTCAGACCCCGATATCTCGAACACCGGAAGTTGGCCCAAATATTCATGATACAGGTTGATGACCTACTAAGGTCCCCTCTCAATTTACAGTAGATCCATGGCGATTGAACGGGGTGTGAAGTCCTAGTAAGGCAACAATTATCACCATACGAGTCATTTTTCACGTAATTCAGACCCCGATATCTCGAACACCGGAAGTTGGCCCAAGTATTCATGATATAGGTTGATGACCTACTAAGGTTCCCTCTCAATTTACAGTAGATCCATGGCGATTGAAAGGGGTGTGAAGTCCTAGTAAGGCAACAATTATCACCATACGAGTCATTTTTCACGTAATTCAGACCCCGATATCTCGAACACCGGAAGTTGGCCCAAGTATTCCTGATATAGGTTGATGACCTACTAAGGTCCCCTCTCAATTTACAGTAGATCCATGGCGATTGAAAGGGGTGTGAAGTCCTAGTAAGGCAACAATTATCGCCATACGAGTCATTTTTCACGTAATTCAGACCCCGATATCTCGAACACCGGAAGTTGGCCCAAGTATTCATGATATAGGTTGATGACCTACTATGGTCTCCTCTCAATTTACAGTAGATCCATGGCGATTGAAAGAGGTGTGAAGTCCTAGTAAGCCAACAATTATCACCATACGAGTCATTTTTCACGTAATTCAGACCCCGATATCTCGAACACCAGAAGTTGGCCCAAGTATTCCTGATATAGGTTGATGACCTACTAAGGTCCCCTCTCAATTTACAGTAGATCCATGGCGATTGAAAGGGGTGTGAAGTCCTAGTAAGGCAACAATTATCGCCATACGAGTCATTTTTCACGTAATTCAGACCCCGATATCTCGAACACCGGAAGTTGGCCCAAGTATTCATGATATAGGTTGATGACCTACTAAGGTCCCCTCTCAATTTACAGTAGATCCATGGCGATTGAAAGAGGTGTGAAGTCCTAGTAAGGCAACAATTATCACCATACGAGTCATTTTTCACGTAATTCAGACCCCGATATCTCAAACACCAGAAGTTGGCCCAAGTATTCCTGATATAGGTTGATGACCTACTAAGGTCCCCTCTCAATTTACAGTAGATCCATGGCGATTGAAATGGGTGTGAAGTCCTAGTAAGGCAACAATTATCACCATACGAGTCATTTATCACGTAATTCAGACCCCGATATCTCGAACACCGGAAGTTGGCCTAAGTATTCATGATATAGGTTGATGACCTACTATGGTCTCCTCTCAATTTACAGTAGATCCATGGCGATTGAAAGGGGTGTGAAGTCCTAGTAAGGCAACAATTATCACCATACGAGTCACTTTTCTCGTAATTCAGACCCCGATATGTCGAACACCGGAAGTTGGCCCAAGTATTAAGGATATAGGTTGATGACCTACTAAGGTCCCCTCTCAATTTACAGTAGATCCATGGCGATTGAAAGGGGTGTGAAGTCCTAGTAAGGCAACAATTATCACCATACGAGTCATTTTTCACGTAATTCAGACCCGGATATCTCGAACACCAGAAGTTGGCCCAAGTATTCATGATATAGGTTGATGACCTACTATGATCTTCTCTCAATTTACAGTAGATCCATGGAGATTGAAAGGGGTGTGAAGTCCTAGTAAGGCAACAATTATCAGCATAAGAGTCATTTTTTTCGTAATTCATACCCCAATATCTCGAACACCGGAAGTTGGCCCAAATATTGATGATACAGGTTGATGACCTACTAAGGTCCCCTCTCAATTTACAGTAGATCCATGGCGATTGAAAGGGGTGTGAAGTCCTAGTAAGGAAACAATTATCACCATACGAGTCATTTTTCACGTAATTCAGACCCCGATATCTCGAACACCGGAAGTTGGCCCAAGTATTCATGATATAGGTCGGTGACCTACTAAGGTCTCCTCTCAATTTACGTTAGATCCATGGCGATTGAAAGGGGTGTGAAGTCCAAGTAAGGCAACAATTATCACCATACGAGTCATTTTTCACGTAATTCAGACCCCGATATCTCAAACACCGGAAGTTGGCCCAAGTATTCGTGATATAGGTTGATGACCTACTAAGGTCCCCTCTCAATTTACAGTAGAACCATGGCGCTTGAAAGGGGGTGAAGTCCTAGTAAGGCAACAATTATCACCATACGAGTCATTTTCACGTAATTCAGACCCCGATATCTCGCACACCGGTAGTTGGCCCTACTATTCCTGATATAGGTTGATGACCTACTAAGGTCCCCTCTCAATTTACAGTAGATCCATGGCGATTTAAAAGGGTGTGAAGTCCTAGTAAGGCAACAATTATCACCATACGAGTCATTTTTCACGTAATTCAGACCCCGATATCTCGAACACCGGAAGTTGGTCCAAGTATTCCTGATATAGGTTGATGACCTACTATGGTCTCCTCTCAATTTACAGTAGATCCATGGCGATTGAAAGGGGTGTGAAGTCCTAGTAAGGCAACAATTATCACCATACGAGTCACTTTTCACGTAATTCAGACCCCGATATCTCGAACACCGGAAGTTGGCCCAAGTATTAAGGATATAGGTTGATGAGCTACTAACGTCCCCTCTCAATTTACAGTAGATCCATGGCGATTGAAAGGGGTGTGAAGTCCTAGTAAGGCAACAATTATCACCATACGAGTCATTTTTCACGTAACTCAGACCCCGATATCTCGAACACCGGAAGTTGGCCCAAGTATTCATGATATAGGTTGATGACCTACTAAGGTCCCCTCTTAATTTACAGTAGATCCATGGCGATTTAAAGGGGTGTGAAGTCCTAGTATGGCAACAATTATCACCATACGAGTCATTTTTCACGTAATTCAGACCCCGATATCTCGAACACCGGAAGTTGGCCCAAGTATTCCTGATATAGGTTGATGACCTACTAAGGTCTCCTCTCAATTTACAGTAGATCCATGGCGATTGAAAGGGGTGTGAAGTCCTAGTACGGGAATAGTTATCACCATACGAGTAATTTTTCACGTAATTCAGACCTTGATATCTCGAACACCGGAAGTTGGCCCAAGTTTTCATGATAACGGTTAATGACCTGCCAAAGTCCCCTCTCCATTTACAGTAGATCCATGGCGATTAAAAGGGGTGTGAAGTCCTAGTACAGGAATAGTTATCATCATACGAGTCATTTTTCACGTAATTCAGACCCCGATATCTCGAAGACCGGAAGTTGGCCCAAGTATGCTTGAGATAGGTTAATGACTGACTGAACTCTCCTCTCATTTTAACCTAAGTCTATGGCAATTGAAATGGGTGTGACGTCCCAGCAGGATAAGAGATATTACTTTATCGGTAATTTTCACTTAATTCAGATTCGGATAACTCGAACACCAAGAGTTGGTCCAAATATTCCCGATATGGATTAAGGACCTCCCTGATTCGCCTTTAAACTGACTTTACGGCTATGGCGATTGAGAAGGGTGTTAAGTCCTAGCTCTGGAATCAATGTCATCACTTAAATCAGACACAGAAAATTTGAACACCGGGAGTTTGTCAAAGTATTCAAGATATAGGGACGCGATTTTTTCATATCGATCATTTTTAGTAAAGTCGGTCCTTAATAACTTAAAAACAAAAGTGTGGCCTAACTATTTACCAGTTGGGTTAAAGACCACTGTTCAATCTTAAAATTATTAAATTACTAAAATTAAAATAATTTTCTAATTCCCTAAATGTAGAATAGTAGAATTATCCTATAAAAACGTTACGGTACTGTAACATAAGTAAATTGAATTAACGACGTATTCTTCTTTCTTTCACACTCCTCTTTATAATAGATAGCGGAATTGTTACATGTCTGAAGCTTATAATTTAAGTTTATACGATTTTAGTTGTTTAAACTATAGAAAAATCGATTAGTTAAGATATAAATGTAAAACGCCAAAATACAAAAAAAAAAAAAAAAAAAAATTAAAAAAAAAACAAGAAAGGAAAAAAAAGGAATACGGAATAGTGAGATAGAAATACACCTGCCATTTTGAATGTAAAAGCGTCCGATGAAGCAAACACTGACATAATCCTTGACTTGAGAAAAAAATTCTACATAATTATAAAAATATAATGAAACTGTAATAAAATTATAGTTTTTAATGATGATTCTTGTTAAATGATAAACTTAATTAATTTTATGTTGCATAGGATGCATATTTTATTTTTAATTTTTTTTTTATTTTGACAATTAGCACTACTTTTCTATAAATTTATCTAAATAAGAAAAGAAAAATAGTCACTGTAAAGTGCGGTTTGAGAGTCATGTGTGAAAAGAGAGATAACTGAAGTTAAAAATTTTCTTACTTTTCATACATTACTCGAACACTCCCGAATGAATATTATCGCGGGCTAAATTATTGATGGATAGCGATATTGACGGCTAGCGGTATTGACGGCTAGAATTGCCGGTGTCGTATTAATATCGAGCTACCTATGAAAATTAGCTACGGTAGTAAATTTTAATACCGCGGAGCTATTAAAAATTGACTACCCATGTAAACAAGCTACCGTATGACATAAATTAATTAGATTTATCTCCCTTATACCGTAAGGTGGATTTAGATAGGCGTGAGCTATTAAAATACTTATTTTAATAAACAAACTGTGTTATTTGTATAATGTTATTTACTATCTACAATGCCATAACGGCATAAACTGGGTTCTGTTACTAAATAATTTACAAAACGTTTGTTCTACATTGCGTAGATTTGCTCTGAAAACATTTGTGAGCGAAATGATTGTTGGAATTGTGTCTTTAGGTATGTTTTTGACTATCTCCCAATTATCGCATAATTACAAAAGATAAATTTAGCAACTTATTAATTTTAATTGATCAAAGAAATAAAAAACCCAAATTTTAAATGCTAGCTTCACCTAAATTTTACGTAAATGTAGTTTAAAATGGAATAATCAATTAAACATTTTTTATTTTCATTTGTATACGCCTGTCAATGACAGATCCCCCCCCCCCCCCCCATGCGTGCGTATTATGGTATACAAATGTCCATCCTTCGTATCTTGCAAATAAGATTCACAGATTTTTTTTTACAAACTGCACATGTTTGTTTATTGTATTAGTGTCATAGTCTGTTTACTTGTTGGTAATCTCTGATTTATTGGACTTGGTACATGAAAAGGGGGTGGGGTTGTTTTCATAATCTTGCTCAAAAACTTTCAGTTTTTATCAAATTTTCTTGAATCTTTGGGGAATTTTTAATTTGATAGATATGCGCTTCCTTTTTCGTGGTAAAATTCGGATTTTTAATGGTAGTTAATGGGACTTGTTTGTGGAAAGCTTTCATAAATTTTCTTAAAATATTTTTGATATTGATAGATGATCAGTGTCGATAGTATGGGGGAAGATCTTTTCTGTTAACGTGTTTTGGTCATTTTTACACGTCTGTAAATAAAGTAACTGGTACCTGTTTTTCAACCATTAGCTGTTATCTGTTTTCTTTAAAATTGAAATTGTTGTAAACTGTTATAACGAAAATGAAAACACTGTTTACTGTTAATAATCAGAACACTATTGCCCTTCGATGAGATACTGTTGTTGTCTGTTTTTTTTCGATTTTTAACTCGCTTGTTAGTTAAAACATATTTATTAATATAAATTTCAATAATATGTACAAAATACATCATACAAAGAATAACATACAGGATTCGGAAATAAGCATGTAAGCGTTTGTTAATCCGTCTCCTTACAATTCCTACAAAATGTAATATCAAACTATAAGCATGCTTAGAGAATTAATAGAAATAGAAAAAGAAAAAGGCCATGTAAATGTTGTCAGGAAGTGTAATCAATAAAAGAAACAGTCAATGTGACAATGGAAATGATGGAATAGTGAAATGCAGTTAAAAAAGCGTTTGCTTTGAACAATATATTTTTGAACAAGATTAAAGACATTAATATTTTCATCTAATGTTAGAAGATCTGACCCATACAATAATAAGTTAACATCGACAGGTTGGTTTAAATTAAGAGTATGTATGGTACTATAACGAAGCTGATCGTACTTATAACATTCAAAAAGAAAATGATAGGTTGATTCGACTTGACCACAGGTACATTTTGGAGAATCCACAAGGTTTCGCAGAAACAGGTGTTCATTTAGTGAACTACTGTTCATACGAAGCCTTGCATGTGGAATCTGCCCCTTTCCTGTTCCGACGTAATAGTATTTTGGGGTTTCTTTGCTACGAGTCACCAATTTATTTTTAAATATACTTAACGAGGTAGACCTTCATGGGACATACTGCTGATTCCTGTTATTCAATGCAAGGATGTAAGGTAGCTGATTTTTCATGGGTAATAATTTTATTTATCTTTAATATAATCTACAGGGTAGCTTGCTTTTTCAAGGATTATATTTCTTATTCCTCAATCATACAGTACAGAAATTTCAGGTATCTTATTCTCATGGGTCATATTTCTGATTGCTATGTTGCACAATGTATAGATGTAAGGTAGCTGGTATTTCATTGGTAATAGTTTTATTTAGCTTTAATATAATCTACCGGGTAGCTTGCTTTTTCAAGGATCATATTTCGTATTCCTCTATCAAACAGTACAGAAATTTCAGGTATCTTATTTTCATGGGTCATCTTTATGATGCCTCTTTTGTATAATGTATAAATGTAAGGTAGCTGATTTTTCATTGGTAATAGTTTTATACATGTTTAATATAATCTTCAGGGTAAGGTTGCTTTTTTTCAAGGAGTATAGTTCTTGGTCCCCCTTAATACAATATAGAGATATAAGGTATCTTATTTTCATGGGTCATCTTTCTAATTCCTCTTTTGTACAATATATAGATGTAAGGTAGCTGATTGTTCATGGGTAATAGTTTTATGTTTAATATAATCTATAGGGGAAGGATGCTTTTTTAATGATAATATTTTTATACTTCTGTCATACAATACATTGATATAAGGTACCTTATTTTCATGGGTCATCTTTCTGATTCCTCTTTTGTACAATGTTTAGATTTAAGGCAGCTGATATTTCATGGGTAAAAGTTTTATACATCTTAATTATATAATCTACAGGGTAAGCTTGCTTTTTTCAACGATTTTAATTTTTATTCCTCTATCATACAATACAGAAATTTCAGGTATTTTATTTTCATGGGACATACTGCTGATTCCTCTGTTATACAATGTAAAGATGTAAGGTAGCTGATTTTTCATGGGTAATAATTTTATTTATCTTTAATATATAATCTACAGGGTAGTTTGCTTCTTCAAGGATTATATTTCTTATTCCTCTATCAAACAGTACAGAAATTTTAGGTATCTGATTTCCATGTGTCATCTTTCTGATTCCTCTTTTTGTAAGGTAGCTGATTTTTCATGAGTAATAGTTTTAAACATGTTTAATATAATCTACAGGGTAAGGTCGCTTTTTTCAAGGAGTATAGTTCTTGGTCCCCTATAATACAATACAGAGATGCTTTTTAAGGATAATAGTTTTATACCTCTATCATACAATACATAGATATAAGGTATCTTATTTCATGGGTCATCTTTCTGATTCCTCTTTTTGTAAGGTAGCTGATTTTTCATGAGTAATAGTTTTAAACATGTTTAATATATTCTACAGGGTAAGGTCGCTTTTTTCAAGGAGTATAGTTCTTGGTCCCCTATAATACAATACAGAGATGCTTTTTAAGGATAATAGTTTTATACCTCTATCATACAATACATAGATATAAGGTATCTTATTTCATGGGTCATCTTTCTTATTACTCACTTTGTTGTAATGCATAGATGAAATGTTGCCGATTTTTCATAGGTAATAGTTTTATAGATGCTTACAAAAATCTACAGGGTAAGGTTACTTTTTTCTTTTCGAGGATTATAATTCTTATTTACCCATCATGCAATACATAGCTGTAAGGTATCATATTTTAATGGGTCATATTTCTGACATTTGTCATGCATAAATATACCGGTATATTGTTAGGTAAATAATAATAATAAAGGTGACAGTGAAGTCATAGGAGAAAGTGAATGGTAGCAAAAGTAAGAAAAGAGAATGTAGAGCAGAACTATGGAATAAATAAATAAACCAATGAAATAATCAATCTAGTACTTTCACGTTGACTTCACCTTCTTGAGGGCAATAATCAAATTTCTAAACCCGAACCCGAGCCAAACAACTTCAACGAGGGTTAGTTTACAAATATGAATGTGTCCCTCAATAAGAGAGGGTCGTACTTGTTTTATTATATTGTACGCCAACAATAAACATGTACATGTACATTTTAATTTACTGAAATTTGTGTTGTTCTCATCTAAACTTCTGCATTGTTGACCTTTTTATTTGTTTTTTACCTTAAAGGTTATTTACCGGTGAACAATAGAGTTGTTTCCCTTTTGTTTTATTTCCCCGGGAACAATAGGGTTGTTTCCTTTTCTTTCATTTCTTAACAGGTTAACACTTTTTAGCTCACCTGACCCGAAGGGTCATGTGAGCTATTGCCATCACTTGGCGTCCGTCGTCGTCCGTCGTCGTCGTCGTTAACTTTTCTTCAAAAATCTTCTCCTCCAAAACCACTGAAGGGATTGCTTTGAAACTTTGCACACATCATCAGTAAAATGTCCTCTACCAAGTTTGCACAAATCATGGCCTCAGACCAACCAACATGGCCGCCATGGCTAAAAATAGAACAGGGGGGTCAAAATACACTTTTTTGCTTATAGTTCAAAAAGTATAACAGATATAGGAAAACCGAACAGACATTCCTTCTTCAGCATCTAAAGCTCTACAAAACACTCCATTGGGTCAAAGTTGTATGATGACTCCTTGTAGGAGTTATTGCCCTTTAATTGTCAAAATTGATGATTTTTGCCATTTTTGCCTCAAAATCTTGAAAATTATTAGAACTAGAGAAAAATTTAGCATTGCTTAATTGTTCTGCTCTATGAGGGCTACATAAATGACTTTAGGGTCAAGATTGTCTGATTAACCGTTTAAGAGTTATTCCCCTTGAACTGTTTTTTTTAATTTGTTTTAATTGATTTTTTAAAATATTCTCCTCTGAAACAACTGAAAGTACTGCTTTGAAACTTTGTACACATCATCTGTCCAATGTCCTCAACCAAGTTTGCACCAACCATGGCTGCAGATTAACCAACATGGCCACCATTGCTAAAAATAGGACTTTGGGGGGGGGGGGTAAAATACAGTTTTTGGCTTATATTTAAAAAAGTGTAACAGATACAGGAAAACCGAAGAGACATGCCTTCATCTGCATCAAAAGCTCTACAAAACACTCCATTGGATTGAAGTTGTATGATGACTCCTTATAGGAGTTATTGCCCTTTAATTGTCGAAATTGATTATTTTTGACATTTTTGCCTCAAAATCTTGAAAATTATTAGAACTAGAGAAAAAGTTAGCATTGCTTAATTGTTCTGCTCTATGAGGGCTACAAAAATTACTTTAGGGTCAAGATTGTCTGATGAACCGTTTAGGAATTATCCTCCTTGAAAATTTTTTTAATCAATTTTACTAGATTTTAAAAAATCTTCTCCTCTTTACCCATGAAAGGACTGCTTTGAAACATTGCACACATCATCTTTAGGACGTCCTCTACCACCTGACTACCTATATAGCTACGTTGGCTTTAAATAGAAAAAATGAAAAAAGGCGGGGGGGGGGGGGGTCGAGAGAGTTTTCGACTGATAGTTAAAAAAGTACAACAGGTACAGCAAATTTGAAGTGAACTTCCCTTCTCCCTCTAAGCATCAAAAGCTCCTCCTTATAGGAGTTATTTCCCTTAAAAGGTGGAAATTAATGATTTTTGCAGAAGTGTTGGGCAATTCCTTATAGCAAAGAAAAGCTGGATAAAAAAGGGTTGTTTGGTTTCAGGTTCAGGTGAGCGATACAGGCTCCTGGGAGCCTCTAGTTAATTTTTCTCAAAACAGATAACAGTAGATTTAAAATAATGATAACAGATAAGAACAATTTACATGAGAAAACAGAAAACAGCGACTTCAAAAATCGAAAAAAAAACAGATAACACTGCAATTTACATGAGAAAACAGAAACAAGCGAGTTTCTCTTAGGACTCTTATTCAAACTTCAGAATTATGGTATTGATGGAAATTTATTACACTGGTTTAAAAACTATCTTTCAGGAAGGGAACAATGAGTGGTTTTAAGCGGTGGTAGTTCTGACTGGACATCGGGTTCCTCAGGGTTCCATTTTGGGGCCTTTATTGTTTCTTTTATTTATTAATGATATTGTAGAAGATATTAATGCTTGTGTTAAGCTATTTGCAGACGACACTAGCATTTATATAATAGTAGATAGTCCCAAAGTCGCTGCTGACATATTAAATAGGGATCTAGCTAAAATTCATAGCTGGTCAGAAAAGTGGTTAGTACAATTTAACTCACATAAAACTGAAATGATAACTATATCTCGTAAATCAATCAAGCCAATTCATCCACCTATTGTTATGGACGGGCTCAATATTCAAGAAGTCGTTCACACAAACACTTAGGCATTTATTTTTCAAGTAATGGTTCTTGGCATGACCACATTAATTACATTGTTCAAAAAGCTTATAATAGAGTTAATTTCCTTCGTAGGGTACGATTTGTCCTTGACAGGTATGTCCTGGAGAGAATTTACTTTTCTTATATTAGACCAATTCTGGAATATGGCGATGTGGTATGGCATAACTATTAACAATACTTAGTTTACAAGTTAGAGAGTGTCCAGATAGACGCTATGCGCATTGTTACGGGAGGGACAAAATTGACGTCGTTAGAAAAACTTTATCAAGAAACGGGTTGGGAAAAACTTTCGGCTAGGAGGGAAAAACATCGACTTATTCAATTACATGTATATAAGATTATAAACAAGGAATCCCCAAATTATTTATGGGAACTTGTTCCTAGTTCAATTGGTGATCGACATAGTCATTTTACTCGCCAAGTCGAAAATATTGTTAATGTTCGTACAAGAACGAACTTCTACTCTGAATATTTTCTGCCTGCGACCATTAACATGTAGAATAATTTGCCATTAGATGTATGAAAATAAGATACCTGAAATTTCTGTTTTGTATTTTTTATTAAACATAAAACTATTACCCATGAAAAATCAGCTACCTTACATCTAGCATACATTGTACAAAAGAGGAATCAGAAAGATGATCCATGAAAATAAGATACCTTATATCTCTGTATTGTATTATGGGAGAACAAGAACTATACTCCTTGAAAAAAGCAACTTTACCCTGTAGATTATATTAAACACGTATAAAACTATTACTCATGAAAATCCGCTACCTTACATCTATACATGTACAAAAGAGGAATCAGAAAGATGATCCATGAAAATAAGATACCTTATATCTCTGTATTGTATTATGGGAGAACAAGAACTATACTCCTTGAAAAAAGCAACTTTACCCTGTAGATTATATTAAACACGTATAAAACTATTACTCATGAAAATCAGCTACCTTACATCTATACATGTACAAAAGAGGAATCAGAAAGATGATCCATGAAAATAAGATACCTTATATCTCTGTATTGTATTATGGGGGAACAAGAACTATACTCCTTGAAAAAAGCAACTTTACCCTGTAGATTATATTAAACATGAATAAAACTATTACCCATGAACAATCAGCTACCTTACATCTATACATGTACAAAAGAGGAATCAGAAAGATGATCCATGAAAATAAGATACCTTATATCTCTGTATTGTATTATGGGGGAACAAGAACTATACTCCTTGAAAAAAGCAACTTTACCCTGTAGATTATATTAAACATGAATAAAACTATTACCCATGAACAATCAGCTACCTTACATCTCATCCTCACAAGTCAGGGTTTCTGTGTCCACATGTGTCCCTGACAAAGGTTACAGGGAAATTCCCGGGCTAGAAGATTTTCGTATGACGACAATCCTTCAAAATAGCAACCAATGAAATTGCTTGAAAGAAGAAAGTGTTTGGCAGTAGTCATTCTTACTCATTCTTGAGTTGGAACAAAACGTAACGCAACTAATAAATAACGCGGTAATAACAAACTATTAACATTACTGTACAAAATACACTGATTTACACATGGTCTATGCAACACATCCGTTTGGTTTATTTACAATCGACATCGGGATATCCCCTAACCAAGTCGTGAATGAAAGCGGGCTTTTGATTGGCTATATATACATCAAGGTATGATGTAGCCAATCAAAATAGTAACTTATAGCCCAGGAATTTCCTCGCTAAGTTTGTTAGGGTTTCGTGGACACGTGTGGACACAGAAACCCTGACTTGTGAGGATGCCTTACATTTATACATTGTACAAAAGAGGAATTAGAAAGATGACCCATGAAAATAAGATACCTTATATCTCTGTATTGTATTACGGGGGAACAAGAACTATTCTCCTTGAAAAAAGCAACTTTACCCTGTAGATTATATTAAAGATGTATAAAAACTATTACGTGTTACACACTACAAAAATGAAAAAATGATTCAAAAAGTGTTGAAGTACATAACATTTTATATTCAAATGTTTCAAAGGGGCGATTGGTTCTATTAAGGCGTCTCTGAGAAATTTTTTGGGAAAGGTAGAAAAGTGGAAAGCGGAATAATATCAGAAGAAACGTTGCAAAAACAATATGTCGCCAAAACGTAGTTTTGGGCAACGTTATACAGAAATTCCATTTTATTGGGATATTTATTTAAACAGTTTGTTAAACTGGTGGTCCTCCTGTGAGGATTTTTATTTGCAACGGAAAAAATTCAAAATTATTTGTCTAATTCTTCGTGGGCGGGGGGGGGGGGGTGGTCTTCCATTGAAACGGCGACTTTTCATCATTGACTATAATAACCGTTTTGCCCTTAAAATCAGACCATTTCGCAATAAAATGGGTCATCGCCCAGTTTAACAAAGTATCTCCTCAATAATACTCTTCTCTATCTTAATATACTGTCGCGGTTTAGCGAAAATGTTGCTTGATTTGACGCTTTTAAAATGATTATATCTTGTCGTGTGGTTATCCTTAGATTTGACGGGCGGCTTTCAATTTTGAATTGGCGAGAATGTGGAATTTTATCGTAGAAAGTTATATTGCTCTTCTTCATCTGAGTAGTTTTGTCTTTCGTAAAGATTTGTCGTCAAACCATTAATTTTTAACATTTAAACGTTGATAGAAAATTTTTCGGCAGCCATGAAAACGATTATCTATGTTTATAATTTAAATCAGTTTAGTTAACTTTATACGTGTATTAAATAAGAATGACAGACTATTTAGCATGTGAAATTGGTCTATCAGTTTGTTTTGTTTAATCATATTTTATAGAGGTTAATAAATCAATTAATATGGGCATGTCTCAATTTCTTGTGTGGCAGAGATGAATTCTGACTTAGGAAGATATGTGGCCCCTGTTTCGGAAATTGTTTGATTTGTGGATTGTCTTTTTTGAGTTTCTTTTATTCGGCATTTTGTTATTACCTTCATTTATTTCTGATTAACTACAAAGTACATAGTCACAGAAAAAAAGGTATATATGGTATTAGATGTCAAAACTAATGTGAACACTACACTCAAACCAATCGGAGAAGAGACCCTCGATTTTTTATGTTCATGAACATATACAGTTTTGCAAGAACAATAAAATTTCTAAAAACAGTTACCTTGGATATATGGTATACAATATTAATCTAATGATACATGGTAGGCAAAAATAATGCAATGACATGACCTCGTATTAGTTTGCTTGTTTAAATAGTGTTTAACGCTTGCACTTTCATCAATTTAACAGCTATATCAAGGGGTCCAGTTTTTTTATTGTCATTTAAATGAGAGTTTGGGTAATACATTTTTCACGATCATAAGGGGCTTCATAAGATCGATTTTAACGGCGAAAATTGTCATGCTAAATTCACTTGTATAACATTTTCCATCAAAAATATAGTATATAAAATGCTAAGACATAATAGAAATGCAAAAACATGTTAGTTTAATGTGTGTTTGGGTATAGTTTGGATAAGTTTGGGTAAAAAGTCACACCCATCAATCGTCTCCTTAACCCAAATACAACACAAGAACTAAAGAATATTTGTTCATATTTAAAAGAATCTTATGCACTAAGAAATTTACATCTTTAGAAAAAATATATGTGTATAATTATTCAAAAATAATTCTCATCATATTGTATAGCGAAATGCCACTGGTGTACATTTTCATACTATACAGAAACTTTATATATTTTCACAATTGATTATTTCATTATAATTATTGAATACATACCTATGGCACGCCGTTCTCGTCAAAAGTATGGTTCAAAATATCATCACAAATTACACACTCAAAATTTTAAATTACACACTCAAAATTAAAAATATGCACTCAAATTTTTTAATTTCACACTCAAAATTAAAATATGCACTCAAAATTTTACGAAAACACTCTCAAAAGATAGATTGAAATTACAAACTCAAAATTTTAATTCATGCACTCAAAACTGAAAATTACGCACTCAAATTTGCGCGCATTTTTTTTGCGCAAAACTCATAAATATTCATAAAGATATAAATAAATAAAATATCATCTGGGTGGTTTTTGAGTTTAAAGCGAACCGGAAGTGCTGAAATCCAAATGTCAATCCACAACACAGTAGATTTGCTCGAGTTTTTTCAGTCCTTGTTGCACGTGTATGAAAATACAATGCAACTTGTACACCCCTTAACACAAGACAACAACGCTTTAGAACCTACTGTTCGAAAGCTTTCAAGCTGTAGGGAAGTGTTGTATGTAATGGCTACAAGAGTTCCTGTTAAAATTCAATTATATCAGAAACTAGAACGAATTTATTCATTTAATTTGCATGATATAGCTGTAAATCACCTATTTTGATAAGCCCGTTGATAAAACTATTTGTTTTACCATAAAACATAATTCAATAATGGAATAAATCACACTCTATAGTTAATATGAGTCTGAGATAAAGGGCCGAGGGTATGAGGTAAAAAAAATAAAAAAAATTTTCGTCTGTTTCGTTCGTTGCTTTACAGGGATCCGTTTCAAGCTTAAAAAAACCAGGATTGAAATATTCTAATCAATTTAATGAATATTTATAAGTCCTGCGTAAAAAAGGTGCGTACAATTTTGAGTGTATATGTTTTCTGTTTGAGTGCGTAATTTTCAGTTTTGAGTGCATGAATTACAATTTTGAGTGTGTAATTTCAATCTATCTTTTGAGTGTGTTTTCGTAAAATTTTGAGTGCATATTTTAATTTGAGTGCATATTTTTTATTTTTAGTGTGTAATTTAAAATTTTGAGTGTGTAATTTAAAATTTTGAGTGTTATTTGTGATGATATTTTGAATCATACTTTTGACGAGAACGGCGTGCCATACATACCAGTATACTTTTATGTCGATAAACGTACTATCTATTGTGTATTAGATTACGCAATATTGTAAATATGACTATATATGCTTTATCCAATTAAATAATTTGAATTTGATATTAACACTTAACGTTCGCGGCGGATCTAAAAAAATATCCGAAGGCAAATTTCCATCCTGCATCCAATATAATGATCGCATCAATATATATGCCATATTTTTTAAATGATTAGAAGAAAGGGGGCTGGGAGAAAAATACTAAAATGATCAAATGTTATCTATTGTTAGGTTAAGATTGGGACAAACTATAAATTAATTAGAACCTATACCATCTTTTTTAAGAAAATGCTGATAAATTATGTGCAGAAATTAACACAAATGTTTATAAAATGTTTGTTCTTCGAATTACTTTTAACTAGCACCTAAAACAACTTTGTAAGAGAAACAACGTAATTTAAGCTTACATAACTATTATAAGTCAGGGTGAGTTTTTCGTTTGCCGACATCAGCCTAAATAGCTTGTCAGTAAAGTTTATTCACAGGAATTTTACTACATATAAAAAGGGCCATGTCACCACCCCCCCCCCCCCATTTTTCAAATGGTATGGGGCTTAATTCATGTTGTTCCATTTTAATGATTCTACTCTGTATCACTTTGATGTAATAAGTAATAGTTTTCAAATGGACTGTTCGGTTTAACATACCGGTACATGTATGAAATATAATGGTACTTTATTCTAATTTCTTAACGTGGCGAATTCTATCTACCAGAAGTTCAAGATTTCACTGGACTCTAGGTACCTCTCTGACGACTCATATAGATATACATGTAGTTCTAGCAAATTATCCAACAGTGATGAAATCTGAAGGCAGTCATATACAATATCTTGAAGATGGTCAAGATTTTATCTGAATGTTTTCTGCATTAATTACTTTTAGGCTGTTGCACACTGAAACTAATAATGTCAATTTTATTTGTTTACTGCCCTATAAACATGTAGAGAAATTCTTACACATCTAGTGAAGCTACCTCTAGAGGATACTTCGCCTTCATTAATAGATTTAATTAAGTTACATTTGTTTTAGTATTCAATATAGAATCATACTAATATATGTGCAAGTTAATCTGTCTACCCGCCGTCTTAATTTGAATAGAGCAACAATTGATCTAACATTAAAATTATCACAAAGTATTCATAAATGAAATAATTCATTTTATTCATATATACTTAGGAACAATTATTGTTAAGGATAAATTTTAAGTGGATATAAACTACATTTTTAATGCCATTCTTAAACGGAGACATTTCATGAAGGGGTTTCATATAAATATGTTCACCTACTAAGAAGATGTGTATTCTTGCTATATTTTACGACATGCATTTTTAGAACTGGATCAAGAATATTGATGTGAATATTATTAGTATTATTATTATTATTATTATTATTATTATTATTATTATTATTATTATTTACTTTTTCCAATATGACGCTTGCTTTCCAAATTCCTTCTCACTTTTGTTATTTTTGCTCTTTTTGCTTCTCATTTTTCCAAAAAGGCAGTGGAAAAAGTAAGAAATATTTCATTTTTAAAGTTTCGCGATAAATTGTTATCTGAAAAGATTCTTCAGAATCGGCCAGTGAGATCGAAACAGTATTCCAAATCTTCAAAATATTGATACCCAAATATATTTTATTTTTATATCAAACATAGCGAAAATGTCAAACACCAAACGCACTGTACATTGATGGTGTACTTAGCCCAGATCAAACTTTTAGCAAATAAATTTATCCAATACAGATCGGATATGGCCTCGTTAGACGAGTGGTCAATTAGTTCGTCTACTATTGATCACCGGGTCTGTTAACACCCTTTTTACAACTTAAATACTTAAACAACTGAACATTGTTAATATTACATACATTGCTACATTTTAGTCTCAACAGAGTCAAGGTTATGACCCAAACCGCTCTATGAGCAAAACAATCTGTTTAATTGAGAGATGAGGGATCGAATTTTAATGTTTTAATGTAATGATTTTAAAGTTTTGCTGATACATCGCGTCGAAAATAAGTACAGAAGCCATGAGAGGACGAATTCTAATTAGATTGGACAAAACCATAAGAAGTGGCCGAGTGGTTAAGTTCGTCTACTATTGATCACGTGGTCTGTCAACACTGAGGTTGCGGGTTCGAGTCTCACTGCTGGCAGGGTGTACGTACTCGACTCCAATCTTAATTGACAAGGATTGTCAGTTTTCCTACTGCAGGTCGGGAGTTTTCTCCGGTACTCCGGCTTTCTCTCCCAATAAAAACTGGACGCCATGATAATTGCTGAAAGTGGCGTTAAACCCCAATCAAACAAACAAACAATCTTTGTTCAGACTATACATTTCATTAGGGTGTCTTCCAGATTGTCCCACTTTTGATAATTATAGGTAAAGAAAGATAGAAAAAGTGATTAACAATGATGGAAGACATGGGAATTCTAAGTGTTAGACAATAGGGAAATGTTATAATGTTTTTAAGACTGTCACAGCAATGGTTTAATATAGATAGTTTATAATATAATATATAACATGACAAGCTTAAAAACTATTTTATTGATTGATTGTCTGATTTATTGTTTGTTTTTATGATCAATAAATAATGAGAAAAGTGATGGACCACCGGAAACAGAATTTGGATTTCCACTGAAATAGTTATGAGGCGCGTAGATTTAAGCATAATAAAGCGAGTACAAAGTGCCTACAGAAGGAAGGGGTCTTCATCGCGCAAGAAACGCAGTACTCCGCAAACACTTTATCCACTACGGTTCGCGGTCAGGTTTTTTCCCGTTTCGCATGAGACAGGATAAATGATCAAATTCTAAACTGCAGAAACCAGTTGTACTTCAAGGATAACAGATAAACAATGATGTGTCTTGATTGGCTGTTTAATTTGGGAGATAGCAATCATAATGGGCAGACCGCCGTTCATGCCACTCGAGAAAAGCCGAGAAATCACGAATCGTTTACGATGAATGAAAAAGGGGAAAAATATGCAAGATAGTGGGAATCAAACCAATCTAATTCAAATTATATCTTCACTTGGCTCCCCCTTTTGCTATTTTCACGACGACAATAGCAAAAGGGGGTCAAGTGAAAATATGATTTTAATTAGATTGGAATCAAACTTTTTTAAAAGGAAAGTGGCATTGATTTGTGTATGTTTATCATAAAATGTGTATAAAACTTAAACGGAAATTTTCGAAGCGTAACATTTTCGCGAACAGGTCTATATCAACTATTTTTGTGAATATAATGGATCAGGATACTAACAATGCATTCTTGGATACTGCTTTTGATTTGTATTTTATGGACAAATGATTCCGGTTACAAGACAAATTTTAATTCTTTTCCTGCTTACTGACAATGTTAACATCAACTATCTTACTACGTGTGATGCATCTAGAGATGCTTAGTATAGTGCTGTCTCTCACCTATATTTTACGGTTGCCTGATTTGGATATCCAAACATCGTGTACTTATTAAAAACAGTACGTATTTTTGTCCACAAAGAAAAATAAAGCTTTGAGACGGCTAACTTTTTAGGAAAGATAATACTTGTCGTATTATATACCTCACAACTTTCTTTCCTCTACCGGAGATGCGCTGTAGCTCGGACACTGGGAACCATCACAGTATAGCCCCAGGGAGAACAGTTTTACCAATATCGGATAAATAATTATGAAAAAAATATTTTATGGGCCATTTCAAAGCTCAAGTTTTGACCCCAGGATAAAAATTCTAAATTAAACGTATTTTGGTCCTTTTCTCTTTAAGATCATTTTAATGGCAACATTTAACTTGTAAATATGGATTTGGATGATTAAAATAATAATCTGTATTGCAAACGTCCGATGTAAATCACATGTTTAGATACGTTAATTTTCATTTCTTCCAGTTGATATATGACAATCTTATCATCTGGCAAGATATGGGGAGGGGGTTACTATTACAGTGTAACTGGACAATAAAAACTGGACGCCACGATATAGCTGAAAAATTGCTGAAATTGGCGTTAAACACAAACAAACATCAATATATTTACGCGCTTGATTTGTATAATAGCAAAGACTTTTTTGTTAATAAGGTTTTGGTTGGTGTAATGGGGTTTAACGCCGCTTGCAGAAATTGTACAGCTATATCATAAATCCACAATAAAGAGGCAAATCCTTGTCAATTATAAGGTTCGGCCATACCATCTCATAATACTTTAGGCCAGAACGTGAACCTACGTGTACATGTTTGTTTGTTTGTTTCAATTGGTGTTTAACGCCATTTATCGCTCAGCTATATCATGGCGTCCAGTTTTTATCGGGGATAAAGCCGGAGTAGAGAAAAACCCGGACCTTCGGTAGTAAAACTGGCACTCCTTGTCAATTCCTAAGTGATTACAGGCACAAATAGGAGATCATAAATAATCCCTAGTTTTGGAGTTACAGCGCCATCACTTTGTGGCCATTAGTATTTAATTAACATACACATCTGTAACGAAATATGAGAGTTGGTTACGCCACAGCGGCAATACATTCTTTATCTATCTTTTCACACAATGTAAAAGTTTTATGAGTTATTGAAGGTTTAAAAAAAGAAACGGTTTTGTAACAAAAGGTTGCGTTATTTATACAATGGTGACTTACATCGTATATAGAATTTTTAAACAAAAAATATTCTTATATTTAATTGTATTTTACTGTACCTCCACTTTGAAAAAAGTCCATTTACTATCAAAATGTTTATAAAACAAAAGCAATAAAAATTAAAATGACATATACAGAATAATATGTATTTGTGTTTCCTGTCTGTTAGAACTTGTTCTCCTAGTGTTTATTTCCTCAATTGTCTTCACAATGGCACAGAATTGCAACTAAATATAACATCTGTGGGCATTCCTATACACATTAACACCTATTTGTTATCATTGCATGAAACATGTTTTATTGGTTTATGTAACGACATAAAGACATTAAATGTAATCAAGTGATGTTAATAGAGCACTTTTATTTGCTTAGTCACCGCGGTTAACCTCAGCTTTAGATGAAAATAAGGGGAATTGGGTATATTTAGATAATTTACAACTACTCAAATATATATGTTATTCAATGAAAAGAGCAACCTTTTCATATAATTTGGAAGGGAAAAAAATAGACCCTTTTGGGCTGCACATCCATATTACCGTACCCCAACTCCAACCCTCTCGTGAAAATTTCATATTTTTGCATTGGTTTTGTTATTGTAACTTGGTGGAAGGGCGATAATCCAAACACGTTATTATTGGGTAGCAGATTTTCATAACGATCTTTCGGAACACATCGATGTTTTACCGAATAAGTATTCCGAACATTAAAAAGCAGCTTGATTGTCATGGTAGCAAAATTTAATACGACACCGGCTAGCTTCACTCTGGTTGATATCCATTATATATATCTCGCAGAAAGATTGCAGTTACATTGACACATTCTAGCTGTAATGTTTAAAACTACCTACAAAAATGTAGCTCAGATGACGATTTGTGTTCATATCGTCGGAGCTTCAAGTCAAAGAGGTCCTATTACTTGTAGATGATTTAGAGCATTATACAAATGTTATCCTAAAAAAAACGGCTCCCGGGTTAAATAACCAATGTTTTTTCTCTGTCCATCAGTTTAGATTTCTGTTTCGACTAATTAAATTATAAGGGACGGACTTCCGTATCCATTTTGTGGCATTTCCTTATTTTAATAAATATATTTAAAGAAAAACATAATTTTAAGAAAATATAAGAATAAGAAAACAGGAAACAGCAAATGCGCATTCCCTACATCTTGAAGAAGAGAATATGTCATTTTCTATAAAAACCACTACATAAATATGAAATATATAATTACTTATTTTTTGAGTGAGTGAGCATAGCAAAAAGACATATAACACAGGACAAATAACATACCCTTTTATGAAAGGGGTTTTAAGAAAATTTTCTCCAATGTTCAATTCGCCACTTGTAGAAGTAGAAGTTTAAAGGTTAAAAGGTGTGTTGCCTGTTTCCTTACCTATCTTATTATATTATACCCCCACTTCAAAACCAAAGGCTGTACACATTTCTTATACGCATGCTCCACATACGCCACTTAATGGACATGATGAACCATTTACAGATTCTTTGTCACATAGTGCCATTATGCACCTGATTTTTAAGATTTCTTTCGGGTGATATTTGGGGTTAATTTTCATAGAAACCGCTGGACATAATGTAGGCGAATGGATGCCAGTGTCGCAACGGTGGGAGTTCACTGAGAGTAATTAAGCAACAAATTTGACAGTATTAAAATCTAAAGGGGAAAGTTCCTATTTGAATGGATTGCTGGCCCATACAGTTACTGAAAAAATAGGGACCGAACTGGAAAAATGGTTTCCTAGCTCTTAACTTAAAAGCTATTACAGGATAACTTAAATAATAGATTACCAGTTCTTTTGAAATTTTGATGTAATGTTCCTTTTCTTTAGAGATTTGTGCCTAGGGTTGCTGGCCTCTATTGTTAAAAAAAATAAGGTCAAAATAATAACAGTCGACCAACAGTTCTTTTTTTCACACAAAGTTGCGGAGGTATATGTTTTGACAGGTCTGCAAGTCCGTCCGTCTGTCAGTCCTATTCATGTATGCGCGAATCCTCTGTAACTATTGATCAGAATTTTATTAAATTTGGTAGGAATGTAGGACACCATATGTAGTTGTGCACATCGACAGGAAATTACGATAGGATATTTTTATAGGAGTTATTCCCCTTTTGATCTTAAGAAATTTCTAAAAATATATGTAGAAAAAACGTGTTTGCGCTTATACTATAAGAAACTACTGATCACAATTTTAAGGAACTTGATAGGTATGTGAGCATGATCACTTAGGTTTTTCCATCTGATTTTAATTATTATTACATATACTGTGTTATCATCAAGTTATGTGTCCAGTATACATTGTCCGTCCACTGTATTTGATATAAATGCATGTTTCAATCGTGTTAAGCTGCGCTCTAGGTAACATTTTATCATTAGTCGGCGTCTTTTGTTTATACATTAACTTTTCTTTTTCAAATATTGTTCTTCAAAACCACAAAAGTGATTGCTTTGAAACTTAACACACTAAATCATGATTATAATGTCCTTCACCAAGTTCGTTAAATAAAATGGCCTACTTAGATAAAAACAGAACAAGTGTGTCAAAATAGTTTTTAGCATGTAACTCAAAATGTATTACAGATTTAGAAAAACCAATTAAGGTGACTTGGTATAGAGGATGCTGATAAATAGTACATGACTGTTTGGTAGGTGTCACCTGACATTGACCTCAATTTCACGGTCCAGCGACTACGTTAAAGTTTTTTGGGGTTACGACAGTTCCTCTGCAACCAGGCATGGTAGGATGAAAATATTTGGTTTATAGATTGCTGATGAATATCACACGACTGTCTGGTAGGTGTCACCTGACCTTGACCTCAATTTCACGGTCCAGCGACTACGTTAAAGTTTTGGGGTTGTGGCAGTTCCTCGATGTTTCCATGCATGGTAGAATGGCAATATATATGGTATACATGTTGCTAATGATTAGTGCATGACTGTCTGGTAAGTGTCACCTGACCATGACCTCAATTTCAAGGTCCAGCTACTATGTTAAAGTTAGGTCTGTTTCTCTGAAACCATGCATTGTATAATAATAACAATTTAATACTATTTACGTAATGCTTATGACGTAATTTTTTTGTTACTGATGCGGAATGCAGGCGAGAAATTTTTCTGTGTCCACACTTGTTACAATATAACTCGACCACTATAAGAGCCAGATTGCCACTGTAGCAAGATAATGCCTACAAAACATTTTCTTAGTCCAAAAATGTCGGACCACTCTTTATTGGTGCTTGTGCCTTTAAATGACATTTTTAATGAAATTTTCCTGTAACCTAAAACCTATATCAGCTGTTGTGAAACTGTAAACGTCAAAAATGATCAGCCAAAAAAGACCTACAGTTAACTTAATTGGTTTGGAATTGTAAGATGACTCATTATAGGAGTTATTGCCCTTTCTATGACTATTTGTTATGGAACTTTTAATTTTTGTCCTTTAACCTAAAAAAACATAATAGCTATAGTAAACTTTAAATTGCAAAAATGATCATCAATACATGACCTACAATTCAGTTTATTGGTTTGTAATTATCAAATGACTACTTATAGGAGTTATTGCTCTTGAATGATGATTTGGAAGAAATAATCAGTTTTTGTGTTATAAAATCTATAACATCTGGAGTAAAACTGAAAATTACTCAAGTGTCGTAAAGGACAAGGCCTACAAATCATTTAATTTTCAGAAATTGTCTGATGGCACCTTATTGGAGTTATTGTACTTGATCAAAATTTTTTAAGAGATTCTTGAAGTAACTTCAAAATATAACAACTAGACTGAAACTAAAAATTCAAATAAAGATGAAGTCATTTGTGTTCTAGGTTTGCAGGCTCCTGAGAGCCTATAGTTTTCATTAATTTTTCCTGTCTTAAGAAATACACAATATATTGCATAAGGTTTGTTCGTGAAAAGAGAGACCACGGTGGCCGAGTGATTAAGAGAGATACTTGATTCAAAATGTCTGTCAACACTGAGGTTGTGGGTTAAAGTTTCACTGCGGGCTGTGTGTGCTCGACTCCAGCATCCATTAACAGGTATTGCCGATTATCCTACCGAAGGTCAAGGTTTTCTCTATGTAATTTGACTTCCTCCCTCAATATAAATTGGATGCCATGATACAGCTAAAAATCACAAAACCAAAATAAACAGATAATGAAAACAATTATTCAACTATACTGATGAGTTCTGGATGACCAGTCAGCACTAAAGCAGATGTTGCATTACCCCAAATATGTTAAATGTTCTGCAATTATTGCTAAACAAGGCAAACTTTGAAACCATTGGTTACCTATGCTAAAAATAGCCGACATGTGTCAAACCAAAATTTACATATTTTACAAAACATGGTTTCCAGTATGAATGGTTAGTGTATTTAAACAATGATTGTTTTGTATTTGAATATCGGTACTTACCGAAAAACCATCTTTGATTTTATTGTCACAAATTGAGCCAAGGAACAGTTTTTACTTACTTCTAAAATCAAATATTTACGGTTGGTAAGTATTCAGAGTGTTTGTTTTACGTCCAGTAAGCGTAAGCAACATTTCAGCTATATTCAGGTATTCAGATAAAATATGAGTAATTATTGTTGGTAAAATTGTGTTTTAATTTGTTGAAATATCATACACAAACGTTTCCAACAGTCTTTATCAAAATCTGTTACAAAAATTTCCTTAGAAGTCATTTCTGGCATCATTTTATTTCTGAATCTGGCTCAAACACCGAATAGTGCCAGTAGCCCAGAAAAGTTGACATCGAACGCAAACACACATCCACTTACTGTTTAAGGGTTGGGGCATGCATATTGTTCTGACATCAATCTAATTCCCTGGTATTCGTTTTTAGATTGATCCGCAGACACTGCTAGATATGACTGATACAGACATGTTCCATATGATTAGTTATGGGGACATCCATACAGCTTAACGTCTGGATAAGTAAGTAATGCAAAATGTCAAAAAATAAATAACAGAACATAGAGCCGCTTCCGAGCAATAAGAAAAAAAGAGACACAAAGGGAAACATAATAAGTCGTGCAGACAGTGAGCACAATGTTGGCAGGTACGACAACAAATGTCCCTTAGAAAAAATACAACAGAAAAAAGTAGAAAATGTTGCCGATGAAGACGTCATAAGTAGCATAACTAGAAGTGACAAACTGAGAGGGAATGACTTTGCAAAAAAAAAAAAAAAAACCATAAAAAACGAAAAACGAGAAATATATTGGTTTAATTATAATTACAGATGTAGTGAACATCGTCAAGTCAGAACACCAAAATGGCGGAGATGCTCGATACACCAATGCATCTAACACCTGGAAGCAGGATAACATCTTGCAACATGGAAAGAAAGTCTTTAAACTAAATGGCAAATCAAACTGAGGGAAAGTAACAGAATTTCAATTTAAAGTCAGAAATTTAATGGGGGACAGAACGGACAATGATTGAACAGTAGGAGACCTATATTCTTAAACAGAATCAAAACTTCTATGAATTTACTTTCATAGCAAAAAATTACAAACAAGAGCTGTCAGGAGTTGTGAAACTGAAACTTCTTCTGATGATAGTTTACATGATCCTACAAGTACATATAACATCATCAACTACAGACATAATCACCAACTTTTACTCCAATAAACATAAAAAGGATCAGAATTCACCATTTACTCCACAAACACTGTAGCTAAGAGTTAATAAAGACGATATGTTTGTCAATTCTGTCTCATATCTTGACAATAATATGTTGCTGGCATTTAATCCAGATCTAGTTATGGTGACACATGATCTGTCAATGGGCAATAATAATGAAACATTTCCACTTAATTTGCCAGTAGATCTATGTGAAAATGATGCTGAATCTTTAAGTGTTATAGTGCAGAATTTGTTTACATTTGTAGGTGAACACGTTGAGACACCATCAAAACTGATTTCTACAGATTAGGCTCAAGACATAATAATCTTATCCAATGAGCCTTCAACCGGACATTCCATCTGAGCTACCCGTTGTGCCTTTTCACAGTTACCAAACTATTGAATATGAACCTGATAATTCTATTGACCTATAGAGTTGCCTATAATTGTAGGGTAATGAGGAGCGTGTCAAGTCGGTGATTATGATTCACAAAAGCAACACATTCGTGAATTAACAGACTTATTTCAGTACAGAACTCCAATTAAAATTAGTTTTGTGGCAATATTTGAAGATGCCATGCATGGAACACCAGAAGTAGATTTGGGGTTGAAACCTTCTTACAGTGTGTACCTGACATGGATAAAATGGTGATTCAGGATGCTTCAAGTGGATTCAAGGTTACCATTTAAGATCTCATTAATGTGTTAGAGGTTTATGATTACAGGAAATATCCAAATGCAGAGAATATTAAAAGCATTACAGAAGAAATAGCAGATCAAGACATTTTGCAAGAACCAAACTTTGTTACAGAGTGTTGGAAAGGTGAATTCTGTAATAAACTTTTATTGAAAAGAAAGTAAATAGTCCAACTTTGTGAACACGAGAAACCAACAGTTGTGAAAGCTCCTAAAGTTTCCTGATCTTGATTTCAAAGAGCCGATTCCTGTTGGATTATTATTATTCCTATTGCAGTTTGTGAAACGTTTAAATGAGAAAGCACTTCAAAACTTCATGCGTTTTTTTACTGGATTAAACCAAAGTGTCATGCAATTGATGTTTAATTTAGTATGCTCTTAGGCTTTGAAAGAAGACGCACAGCTCAAGCCAAGTGGGAGATAGATTTTGTTTAGTTTTCTTTAGTTCACATTGTAAGAGCAGAGTCTTTATTGTTTTTATTGATTTTCTCATTATGATCCCGAACACGAAGTTGTCAGGGACATTTTGGTTCTTATTATATACTCTTCTATTATAGATTTTCTTGAAGTTTTGATGGCATGATGCGATTATGTCTTATTAGTGCAGTTGTATGTATCAATGAAGTGTATTGCTCTTGTCCTTATCTTCAGACGGGCGTTTGATGTGCTCGTGGCGCAGCTGTTTATTTATCTCTCTTTCTTCTTCTTTCCATGAACCCGTATGTACCATTATGGAAAAGGGTACCATATATGAAGATGAAACTACCAATAATAGATCGTTGCAGATACCAATATTTTATTGCAAATATTATCACGGTTGTTTGAAAATGGGTTATCTGGGTCAAACGGGTATCCAGAACATTCTTCTACGATTTGCCAATTTTTGGCAATGAGCAGACAAGTTTGCCAAAAATTCAACATTGTTGGATTGCCTTGCAAATAGTTTTTCAAGTTTAATGGGTATAATACACACGAGACAAAAGCTAAATGTTTCCCAGACTTGCCAATGTCGGCAATATGCCGCAAAATCACTATTTTTGTAATCACAATCAGCTTTAATCAAATTAGACATGATCAACTCGTAATTAGTTTCACAGACACTTGGGGTCGAGGTAATTTGTATGCAATAAATTGGCAATATATGAGTTTATTGTGTTTATTAACTGGTTCGGTAACCAGTAGGACATGTCTCGTTGCAAATTATTGCCTTTAAAACATGATCAATTCTCTTTTATTATACATGTACTACAATATTGCGTACAGTTCTAACAGCACAAGTTTAATTTATTGTGAAGTATTTGTGAAATAAGTATATCGTTCAGATTGTCGAGTCAAGTAACGTCCTTTTATAACTAATACATAACTTCACTGTTACATCGTATTTAAAAAAATATATATCCTGACCCCATGTGCCTTGGGTAAGCTTTACATGTTATATAATAATCCTTAAGTTATTAGCCTATTGCATGGACAGATAAAAGATAGGTACAAAAGAGTATAAAAAATCGTCTATTTAGACGTTTCAGTGTCCATTACTTCACCTCTATATGGAGACGTCGTACACAATGGAGTTTTGTAAGGCTGATCATTTTATTAGGGGCATTGTCTACCTCTTGTTTGGTCTCCAACAAGCTCACTAAATTTTAACAGTTAAAGGGGCAAAGACCCTTTAATATAAAATGCAGTTTTTTTTCTTCATTTATGAAAAAATATTTGGTCTATATTTGGATCTAGTTTAATTAAAATATCTAAGAAAGGAGGTGATATAAAATGAATCATTTAGGGCGTCCATTAGATTTATAAAGACTGAAAAATTGTTGTTCTTCAAATATTTTCTTTGTGTTAAAGTTAAAAGATTTATTTTCTGGTAAACCAGAGGGATAAAAAATAGTTCCCACATCGTTGAAATATTTTTTTTCAGATCTGTTTGGATCATAATAGTTACCTCGAACCATCTGTGACAAAAATGGGTATAAGAAAAGATACGTGAAGTAACTCAATGAAGAAAAATTGTATTAATTTTAGATCAATTTGTCTCCTGTAAAGTGTCCATGATCCTACGAAAGCCCAGAAGGCTCATTCGAAATTCGAGAATCGAGATTCGAAATTCAAGATTCGAGATTCGAAATTCGAAATTCAATATAGTCATAACCAATCAGATTGCGTGTGACATAATCGTCTACCAATCAGAATAGTTCTCATATATTCGAGATTCGAAATTCGAGATTCGACATTCGAAATTCGAGATTCGAGATTCGAGATTCGAAATTCGAAATTCAATATAGTTTAAGCCAATCAGATTGCGTGTGGCATAATCTCTACCTATCAGCATTCCTTGGTTATATCGAAACTACATAAAATTTGGTTGAGTAGTTTTAGGGGAGTTAAAGCGAAAACCATGATTATTGAGGATTACTGAAAATTTCTAAGTTCAAAGAGCCATAACTATACCATATAAATTTAGGAATCAACAATTCCCGATAATAGGACTACATATATGGTGTACTAGTAACATACCAAGTTTCTTAAAATTTTGTATAGTACTGAGTTGTTTCAGAGGATTTGTGCTGACAAGATAATTAATGGGTATTTTCAGCACATTTCTTAGTTCAAAAGGCCAAAATAAGCCAGTGGCGGATCAAAAATTTCGAAAAAGGGGGGGGCACTGACTGGCCAAGGGGGGGGGGGGCACTTTGGTCATGCTTCAATGATTTCCAATATATCCAACAAAATTTTTCCGTCAAAATGGGAGGGCCCACCCTGGATCCACCCCTGATAGCCCTCCCACAACATTTGAGGACCAAAATGCCCTGGTAACATGCAAAACTGCACATGGTGTACACACCAAGTTTTGTTGAATTCCGTTTTACATGTACATTCTTGTTTCTTGATTTGTAAAATCAAGATGTTGTTGTGAACTGAATTAATTTGATAAAATAACAAATAAAGCTTATAAATTTGATTTTTTAACAAAACCATGTTGAACAAGTCATTCGTTAACAAATATGTCGACGGTTAAAACACCAAATAAACATAATAGCACGTGGCTACGTTTATAGAAGAATTATTCTGATTGGTAGACGATTATGTTACACACAATCTGATTGGTTATAGCTATATTGAATTTCGAATCTCGAATTTCGAATTTCGAATCTCGAATCTCGAATTTCGAATTTCGAATCTCGAATTTCGAGTTTCGAATTTCGAGTTTCGAATCTTGAATCTCGAATTTCGAATATCGAATGAGCCTTCTGGGCTTTCGTACGATCCTGAAATCTTTCACTGCTGTTACCCTATTTGAAAATACTTCTTTCGCAAAATACCCCACCAGTATTTAATTCTACTGTTCTGTGTGCATATATGGAAAATCTATGTGCATATATTGAAAAGCATGTGCATATATAGAAAAAAGTGTGCATATATATATAGCTAAAGTATGTGCATATATAAAAGCAAGGATACATAAGGTACGGCGTTCCATACTTTTTCTATATATGATAGGTTTCGTCATGAGCACCTCATCTTCAACAGACAACGTCTGCTAAGCTGCCGCCATTTTCTGTGCCCATATCACCTCTCATGCTATACGAAAGACTGGTATACTCTTCTACCGCGTCTCATAAGTACCTAGGTATGACTATCGCTACAACATCTACCGACTTAAACTACATTATTTTCTTAGAAAATCCATCGATGCAAGCATTTATGCATAAACCCTATCTTTTCATTTATCATACGAGTCCTAAAGCTGATACAAAATTGGTCCCCTTGAAAAATATTGAATTCAGTCTCCGCCTGGCTCTAATATCAACCCCATTTAGATCAATCGTCTTGAGGATAAGGCTAATATGGTTTCGTTTAACTTTAAACCAGTGCTTCTTACACTTCTGGTACTGATCGAATATTTAAGAAGTCTTTTCTATACGTGTTAGATTTAGTTCTTTAAAATGCCTCTTTTCTTGACGAAGGGATATACTAATACCATGATTGATTTCTAAACAATAATTCCATTTCAAAATATTTCACCAAACCAAGCTCGTTTACATAGAAAAGAAAATTGCGATAAAGATGCAATACTTTAGCATATAGAAGAAGAAGAATATTTTATTGTACAACGAAATGGGCCCACAAGGGACATGGTACAGTACATATAATAAAGACATAGTAACAAAGAGTAACAATTTTAAGGTTTCCACACAATTTAAAGACTAGATTCATAAGTATATATATACATGTAACTATAGTAAGTGTATTTGATGTGTGTGGGCTCGTGTACAGCCGGGGCGAGAAGATACATGCTTGTTAGAATGTGTATATTTAGTTCTACATGTATTTGTGAAATAGGTTACAAGACAGGCTATGTCATCCTTGTACCAAAAGCAGACGGACTAGATATTCATGTAATCTGTCTGCAGAAGGTACCAAGGGTCGGTGCTTTATGGCACACCATGGTCTTTGCCTAGAGAAGTACAAATGTTACGATTTTGTTATTTACATCGCAGATGTTTTGCGCTAACTGGTGTTACTCTGCCCGATCATTCCGTTTTGCGCTAACTGGTGTTACTCTGCCCGATCATTCCGTTTTGCGCTAACTGGTGTTACTCTGCCCGATCATTCCGTTTTGCGCTAACTGGTGTTACTCTGCCCGATCATTCCGTTTTACGTCTTAAGTGATGCATATCTTATTGGATATATTGTTCGTTTAACCACTTTCAGCAAATTGTTTAGCTATAATGTGGCGTTCAGTTTTATTGGAGGAGGAAGCCGAAGTATTCGGAAACATCCGCCGACCTTTAGTACGAAAACTTGCAATCTTTGTCAATTATGATTTGAGACAAGCTATACCTTGCCGCAGTGCGACTCGCACCCGTAATCTCACTGCTGACATATTTTGATGAAATTCTGACATAAATAATATAGAAAATAACAAATTGAGATTTTAGGTCAAGAATGTAGACACCCTAAGTAACATTTTGGGACCTGAAAGGGTGACATCAATTCTCGATAGGTGTACGAATCAGCCGTACTTAAACAAAGCTTTAAAGCACACAAACCATATATACAAGTTCATTTGTTCTATGGAACGAATAATAGGTTTTCTATTTAATGCAACTTTAAATAACCTACTTGTAATAAATGACCTTGAAATTAACCTCTAAAAATATTGGGAAATTTCTCTTTAGAAATTATAAGCAGCTAAAGAACAAACTATTGGGATATCAGAAAAAGGAAAGGTCGAATATTGGAGCTTATGACCTTGACCTTATCTATATATTTAATTTGAATCTATTGTACAGTATAAACAAATGAAAGAAAAAACCCATTCAGATATCGTTTAAAATAAATACCAAATAAAAATAAAAATAATAAAACGTTTAGGGACTTGAATGACCTTGACCACTGACCGTTGCATGTGATATTCGCAATCAAATAAGCATTCATATGAAAAACACACAATTAGCATGCATGTAATTTTTTTTTAAATAGAACTATGACCTTGATCTTGTATTTTCAACCTTGACCATACTAAAGGTCAACAATGAACAATAGTTAAAATCTAAACATCTGTTATAGTTATTGAAATATGGTTATTTATAATTAATTTCATCAATCTAGGGAAGATAATGCTTAAGGAAAGAGTCATCTAAATGTACAACACGTGGATATCTTAAAGGAATCTACATTTCGGTCACGGTTTTTGTGTTGTATCTGCAAGGTTAAGGAGCAGATCTGCACACAACACACTGTCAAACGTTAGAATTTAGCCTTTTGACATATTTCAAGGCCAAGGTCAATGATGACAAACAGTTAAAACCCCATGTCCCTATCAGAATTGGTTCATTCTTACAAAAAGAAAGAAAACTCATAAAGAGGTGAAACAATTCTTTGCGCGATATGTAATGAAGTGTCCAATCCATAACTGACCATGTTGGAACAACTTGCATTGCGACATCTTTAAATGTTTCAAAGTTTTTCTACGCACAAGCTTTTTTGTGACAGGGGACATAACTGAAAAAGTATTTCGTGTGCAAGGGTGTTAACTGCGAAAGCATAATATCTAATACATCCATGGTACAAAATTTCATTTCGACTTGTCGCGAAACAAAGTTAGTATCGCGAGAAGAAAGATTTGGTGGACAAAAAATATATTGAAATCACTGTATACCAATATCGTTGCCACGAGATAACAATGCATTGTTTTATCGAGATCACAATATAACAATTTTTTTCAATCGATAATGATATATTTTATGTTGAGATCACCACATAACAATATTTTTGTATATATTTGTTATCGAGATCTCGATATAACGGAATGTTTTCTTGATCTCGAATAAAAAAAAATTCTTATTTTTTATGCCCCCTTACGGCTTCCGTAATAATGAGATAAAGATATAACAATTTCGTTTTATCAAGATAACGATATATTTTCAAGTGAGATCACGATATAAAAATATCGTTTTTTCGAGATAACGATAGATTATTTTACCGTTATCTCGATATAACATTTTAATTTTATCGAGATAATATGTTTTATACCAGTATTATCAAGATATAGAAATATCGTTTTTTTCTATCTCGATATAACAATTTCGTAATATCGAGAAAACGATATATTTCTTATCGAGATCTCGATTAAACCGAATTGTTTTATGGTAATCTCGGATAAAAACAAAATTCTTATGTTTTATATCTCCTTACGGCATCCGTAGTTTCATAGCTAGAAAGAAGCACATAACATTAAAAAGTGCACATTTACTTCACATTACAAATAAATATGGAAGGTATCTAAATAAACTAGTGCACGAAGAGGGGCCAAGGTAAGTACAATAACATTAAACCTTACAAATACTATCACGTTTGTGTTATTAAGTTATTAGATAAAATACACAGACCTAAATCAATCATTTAGAACTTTATCGTGAAATGACTTGAATGCGGTGTATGCCATATCATATCATTCAAAAATAACGCAAATTTTCGTTGCCAAAATCTACTGTGCTGTGCATCGGTACTAGATCAGGTTAGTTATATGATAAGGAAGCCCTACTTATGAACGCACAAAAATATTTACAAGAAATATAAATCGTGACGTGTTTCAATTCATTAATATTAGTTGTAACCCGTACTTTATGAATTTTTGTAAAATATGATATGCATTTAATGTATTAATTATAATTCGTAACCACGAACTGCATTTATTCATTTTTATAATCGTATGTATCAGTATAACACGAAATCGCCTCCGCTCGACATTTTTCAAAGGATAATCTACCATATTCGCCACTGATATTCGCAACTGTATTTTTAAAGAAAATTGTATGAATGTCTTTAACCTCGACGTATATTGTTTTCTTTGATAAAATATCGTATTTGCACTCGGAGAATGGTACATACAACATATGTTAGGGTAATGCGTTGGTTTTTGTTGGCAGATGACCAGGAAAGAAATCTGAGCGCATCTTAAAATCCAAATCATGTTTGAATTATATCTGATGACCTTTCGACTAGAAATAAGTTTAAAAGGACGTATAAGAACGAAAAGTTGAGAAAATAGAAAATCCGTCCCAGTGCCCTATTGTGCATGTCTGTTGTCGACTAGAAATAAAAACAAAGAAACACAAAAACCACCTTACTCACACTACGGCTGCCATCATCTTACTGGAGTAATGGCTACTTATTCCCACTTCCTGCCGCATAATAGCATCACGGTCTTCTTACACGCAATAACTCCTGAGTCATAACACAACTTCCTACTCACACCACGACTCTTACTCGTAACTCGTGTCTTATACCTCGCATCATTGTTGTTTTATGGTCGTCTTATTCGGATCTCGCTTTTCTTACAAACTTTACGGTGTCCTTACTCTCATTCTTGTATTCTTACGCGCATTACATTATTCTAATTCTCTCATACGCTTTGTTGTCTCTTATTTAACTGTCATATATAGCATCACGTTTTCGTACTCACCGTCCTCATTCGCGGTCTACTTACTGGCATCATTGTAAACTTATTCAAATCACGATTTTCTCGATTACTGTACTATCGATAGTTTGTTTACTCGTTTCACAGGTTTCTTACTCCCATCGTATCGTACAACTCTTGTCTAACTCATAGGCTACTTGTTTGAAGTACGACTTCCTTTTTACTATTAGTTTCTAAGTCATATTATGATTTTATTCATCACTGTCTACTTGCTTGAATTACGTCTTTTTTCCTTAATTTTCTAAGTCGTATTGTCGTATTATGGTTTTCTTACTCGCATCACTGTCTTCATTGACTTCTTATTCGCATCATTGTTTCAATTAAGTAACGGGTATCTCTGTCCTCATTAGACATCGTTGTCCTCATACTCTCAAAGCTGTATCCTTGCACAAATATATCATTACGATTGTCCGGAGCACCTGAGTTTAGTTTAAACATATTTTATTTGTTAATAACAAAATGGATTGGACACAAGTAAATCATACTTATGAAGTCCTCTCCCAAATATAATATTTACATGTAATATTTATACGAACGAGCATGCAAATAATAATAATAATAATCATAATAATAATAAGCTACATAAAATGGATAAGAACAAATATGGTTGAAGAAAAGGAGACATAACAAATACACTAAGTATCAAAATATGAAATAAATATAGCTATATAGGTGTTGATGATTACGAAGCTACGATTAACGTTCTCCGATGGTGCTTAAACTATAAGAAATCTTTTAGGCCGTTTTATAAATGTATAAACATGGTTAAATACATTTTTTTATCGATAGTTAACTCTGGCTTACCAAAAACTAGTAAGTTAAGGTCCATTGCGATATTATTAAGTAACCAAGTGAGATCATTGATTAGTAATTCCCTATGTCCTTATACAGTGGACATTCAAAAAAGTAGTGTTGTGCATTTTCAGTTGCAGAGCCACAACGACAGGAAGAGTCTGTGGTAATATTAGCTTTGCATAGGTCATTATTGAGGAATGACGCAGAGCATCTTAGTTGGGTTAAAATTATATTAAGTTTTCTTGGTCCATATGAGAAATATTCCGGGATATTTTTGTTATTAATTGATTGTTTTTTTCATTTCCATTTTAAATTGTCCGAGAGACTTTGAATGTCTATGAGCACCTGAGTGCACCCCTGACCCCTGGTTTTTATTGGGTTCGGGTTGGGGTTTTTTTGTGTTGCGTGTGTCTATACCTGGATCTATAACTGTCCCCTGACTTTTGGCTCTTGTTGTTCTGTCGGGTTTCTTTGCTATTTTTGTTACTCGCATGTTCTCATTGACTCGGCTTTCTATTACTGCTAATACAGTCTGTTTTTTTCGCATGTAGCAATGCGTTGTTTACTTACTCACATCACTGTCAAAATTAGTCTTCTTAGTTGTATCGCTGCTTTCTTACTCGTTTCAACGTCCCCTTACTCGAACACCGTCTCCCAACTAGCTTTATCGTCTCCTTACACGTATAACTAGTTCGACCTGATTTAGAGTAGCACCACGTGCTAATGCAAATTACTGGGCACTAAATCGACCCAATGCGATAAAATTTCTTGACATGACAAATTTGCCACACAGAAGCTGAAAGATCTCACCGTAGTGTTACTTAATTAGAAGATTTGTAAAAATAAATTTATGTCAGTCAAGATCACATCGATATAGGGTTCATTAAGTGCTTTTTATCTCAAGGATATATAGTGTTAGTTCCAATTCATTTGCTAAGAAGGCATTAAATGGACAAAGTAGTATATATTTAATACAGTTCATAGTTAATCACCAATAATACAAATCTCCAATAGAATCACCTTACGTCTGATACCTTTGCTGTGATATTGTGTGTAGTAGGTTTAGATTAGTTTCACATTATTGCCGATACCACTTTGCTGTGATATTGTGTGTAGTAGGTTTAGATTATTTTCATGTTTTAACTGTTTTGTTATGATCATATTGTTGTATGATATCACATTTAAGTTGAGAAATTATTTTATACATATAAGAGGAGGAAACAAGATCTTTTCTATATAGTTTAGTTTTTCTGTATAGTTATTTACCTTCAGCGACTGTAACTATATACATTTCAGTTATTCACATTGATGAATTCGTTTGTATCAAATAAGGGCATTTTTTGTTTCTGTGTTTAAAAAGGGTGTAACGCCGCTTTAATAATTTGTTGCTATATCATGGCGTCCAGTTTTTATTGGAGGAGGAAGTCTGAGTACCCGGTGAAAATCCCCGAACTGGTAATTCTCGTCAAGTATTGTTGGAATCGATCACACCCTTCCATAAGTAAAGCTCGAACTGCAATCCCAGTGTTGACAGGTGACAAACTACCATAACTACTTGGCCACCGAGGCCCCTGAACAAAAAGGGAAGACGATCAAGATATTTCGTGAAGGGTGTTGTTCAAAATGTGTCCTTACAGATCAGAGCTTTCGTAAAATTAAAATAGTATTAAAAATGTATTTCTGATGCATGATAAACATTGCAGAACATTTCAGATGGTTTCGATATGAAGTGGATCATTAGCATTTGTTATTTATAACAACATTTGTAAAATCTCTTAACTGGCACTTTTCTTTATAACACTGTTTATTGTTATCATTTTATCAGCATATGTTAGGTCTACCGCAAATCTTTCGTCTGTGGGTGAACGAGTACTTCTCAGTAATACTTACACCTTACAAGTTTGCTATTTATAATCGTTTAACCTATCACTTATCCTAATCACAAAAGAAATGAGATATTGTACTCATTAACACAGAATTTGGAAAATTCATGATTTTGTTCGAAGAACACTTTTAGGATTATTTGTACCAAAACATTTTCATTCATAAACTAAACAACGTTGGAAGGTTACGGGTTCACACTAACATTTCGTTTAGTACATATGTATTAGCATTGACAGATTAATTTCAATCAAACATTTTTACTGCTGTTAAGAGCCGCCGGGTTCACGTCTCTGAGTACGGTCGTTTAGCACGTTATACAGGTTCTATTTATAGCTTTGTAGTACTAGTATACTATGACTAGACATTTTTATATTTATAAAAGAGTTTATCAACCGTGTTCCCACTAAATTATTCAAAAAATAAAGATATTTACGAAATATAAATATCCTTGTTATCTCGAGTACGAAGATTGAACTTGTTTTTATGGCTTAAGAGATTAAAATGTTTTAAATGTTAATAAAACAAAAATTCTCCAGTGCATTGCGTAACACTGAAGATCGATGCCATTTTAAAAAAATTGTATTTAAACGAATTGCAGCGAAGCATACATAAGTAAGCTTTATCTTTTTTTTCTCGCCTGCGACGAATATCGATGAAGGCGAGACATATATGTGGGTTTCCGGCGGCCTTAACACTTGACATTTTGCTTTATATCACTGTAAGTAAGCATCTATCTCCATCAATTTTGGTCCAGTGGAAGCTTCTGATGTGTAGTGTTCAGTTAGATGACTGACCTTTGTTTGTTAGAATGATTTTAACGCAACTTCCAGAATTTGTTAAAAAATGTCATGGCATTCAGCTTTTATTGGGATAGGAAGTCGCCGAGTACCCGGAGAAAACCCCCGACCTTCGGTAGGAAATTTGGCAATCCTTGTCAATTAAGATTTGAGTCGAGCGCAACCTGCTTGCATTAAGACTCGAAGCCGCAATTTCAGGAGTTATTACACGTGGTAAATAGCAGACGAACTGCATTTACCATTCGGCCACCAAGGGCCACTGTCATTTGACATTTAAAGCCTACCATGCGTGATTACAGGGGAACTAACCTTTTCTAAAAACAATAAAGTAGTACATGGAACATAAAATTGAGGTCAAGGTCAGGTACACCTTGTACAATTTATCAGCAACGTATATATTAATTTTAGTTCTGATACCATGCAATTTCTTAACATTTCTTATACTATCCACTAGACAAGTGGATAGTATCAGTAATTTTGATAAAATCAAAGTACCTTGTGGCAAGTTTACAGTTTCATTAGCGCGACTGCTTCAGAATTATGTAACATCTTTTGTATGAAGACAATATTATGCTATTTATATTACACAAATGACCATTTTATTTTTGTACTATAGATGTAGGATGCAGGCGAGACAGTTTACTGTCCACCCTGTTTTCAGATAAAAGCAGCTTGAACTTGTATTTTCACATCATTTTTCCTACGAAATGAAAACTATAAAAAGTCACTTATTAATTTAACGTATCTGATATAGTGCAAACTACTTCTTTAACACAAAAGAACAAAATAAGGAGCCATGTGGTTAAAAGAAAAGAAGGAAAACCAGTAACGTCGAAAAAGGCTACATGTATTTTCAAATATTCCTGGCAACGGAATGAATTTCTTAGATTTATTGTCTAAAATGTCTAGAGATGTTACACAGGTTATGGCTTTCATTCTTTAAATAAAGATGTCGGCCAACTAGTACATCGATTAACCATTAGGTGCAACTGGTTCCGTCCAATCGTGTTTTCTTTTCTTGTATTGTTTTTTCAGTCCGTCAGACAGTGAGGCCCTATCTTATTCGCTATTTAACAGTTAATTCAGTTATTTGTCCGATTATAGTTTTTGTAACAGAGTAAAATATAGAGTTCATTGCATTCATTTTTTACAGCATTTTAATTTTCGTAGTGCCCCCCCCCCCCCCCCACGTTTAATTTAATTGTCCATTAATGGATTAAATTATGTTTATTATAATAAAGTATTATAATTTATCGTAAGGAGAACACAGAAAAAGAGATGGGAAGAAAATATTTCAGACCGGACAGGCTTAAAATTGTGCGACACACTTACGAAGTCAGAGGACAGGGAGGTTTGGATCAAGATGGTTGCTAAGTCGTCAATGGTTTCCCGACTGTTACCAAGACTAAGGGATAGATAGATAGATAGATATTTAATATTAAATAATGACAATAAACGACCAAGAAATTTGTTTACATGGAATAGGTTCTGTAGTTTTGCATGTAAACGCGTAAATTTTGGAGTTTTAGTATAAAGGTCGCAGAAAGAAACGCATAATGGTATTCATACAGCATTTAGATAAATGTAAAACAAATACTAGTACGTGCGTTGTCGGCGCACTTTCATTCCCTGCACACAGTACGTCTTGGCAGTTAGGCAAACATAAGTGCACTATTGGAAATTAATCAAAGGAAACTGTAAAGGTTATCTTTTCATTATACTAGTACCTGTTAAAAGTACTTATCCCTTCTTCATTTTCATTTTCACAAATACCATACAAAGGACTGGAAACTATCACATTTCACACGACTATAAAACTTGTGTAGTCAAAAAACGAAGAGTGTTATCACATTGAGTACGTTAGTTACACTACCGACACCAGGATTCACATGTTGCAGCGGAATGGGCAGGGTTACATCGCAATGCGGGATGCTATGTGGTATTTCTATAACCCAAACGATCATCGGGCTGAAAAGAGAAAGTTTTGTTTATATATATATACGTCTACAAATTAAGCCCAACACTGTTTGAATTAGATTTTTAACACTGTCAAATTTTTGCTTTCCCTCAGCGGGATTCGAACTCACACCGTTGTGACACTGTGGCACCAATTCGCCTGCACTATGTCCAGCGGTCTAGACCACTCGGCCAAATCCGCTATAAAAATATTGCTTCATTAACCGGGGTGAATCTTAGACATAGACATAGTACATGTGTACTAGCGTGTGACGATGGAATTTTCGTAACCAATACGTATTAATCTGACAGTAATCTAATTCAGCATTTTTGTATATATTATATAGGATGACAAAGTTACTTGTCATGCAGTCACAGTAAGGAAATTATATACAAACGTCTTATTATTGTGACAACCATATAATATATCTATCCAGCGATTTTCTGAAACATCAGAAATACAGGGTTAATATTATACAATTAATGACTTTTTATGAGGTTGACATGAAGATTTATCAACCTGAAGAAGTGAAATATTCACCGAAGCCAACGGCTGAGGTGAATATCACTTCTGAGGTTGATAAATCTTATGTCAACCTAATATAAAAAGTCAACAATTGTTTTATTAAATGACTCAAGACCTGTGAATAATTTCATGATATTTCTCCATATCCTTTCAGATGTTTTGATCATTTTCCAAGACAAATTAAATCTCACCAGATATTGGACTTTAAAACATGTTAAAGTAAACAAGATAAATAATTTTCAACATTTCTTCAACAAATTTAATTTAAAAATTTAACTTTTTTCCATTTTCGGTACGGACTTCTGAGTAGAATTTTTTTCAAAATAGCATCGAGTTGTTCATTTGGCAGGTCCTCGAAATCTTCGTCGTAGTTTTTTTCTTTCACATAAATAACTTTTAAATGTCCTAATGCTAGAATCCGTGGCTCTCCTGGTATTTTTGGCATCTTTCTCCGTCAAAATCTTCTTTAATTGTTCCTCATTGATAGTTGCAAATCGAGATTTCTGTCCTGCCGGCTCCATCGCAGCCACTTCTGCCATTTGCAAACGTTTCTAATGACCCGAACTTAATTTGTAAGAACGCATTTGATTGGACGAAATAAAAAAAACGTCCAATCAAAAGCTACGTTTTATTGAGTGTCTCTGTGTTTTCCCTTGATCTATTTTTGGGTACACGGTGCCAGTGATACGACATTTGTCCACCTCTCGCGCAAATTTGCGCGGTAGACATGAGGTTTCATCGACAACATCGGCCAAGGATCTAAACCAATGAAAATGCTCAAATTTTCTAGTCATTTAATAACAACTATTTATATATATACGTCTACAAATTAAGCCCAACACTGTTTGAATTAGATTTTTAACACTGTCAAATTTTTGCTTTCCCTCAGCGGGATTCGAACTCACACCGTTGTGATACTGTGGCACCAATTCGCCTGCACTATGTCCAGCGGTCTAGACCCCTCGGCCAAATCCGCTATAAAAATATAGCTTCATTAACCGGGGTGAATCTTAGACATAGACATAGTACATGTGTACTAGCGTGTGACGATGGAATTTTCGTAACCAATACGTATAATCTGACAGTAATCTAATTCAGCATTTTTGTATATATTATATAGGATGACAAAGTTACTTGTCATGCAGTCACAGTAAGGAAATTATATACAAACGTCTTATTATTGTGACAACCATATAATATATCTATCCAGCGGATTTCTGAAACATCAGAAATACAGGGTTAATATCAAATATATATATATACAAACGTCTAAGTATTGTGACAACCATATAATATATCTATCCAGCGGATTTCTGAAACATCAGAAATGCAGGGTTAATATCAAATATTTATATATACGTCTACAAATTAAGCCCAACACTGTTTGAATTAGATTTTTAACACTGTCAAATTTTTGCTTTCCCTCAGCGGGATTCGAACTCACTGTTTGAATTAGATTTTTAACACTGTCAAATTTTTGCTTTCCCTGAGCGGGATTCGAACTCACACCGTGTGAGTTCGAATCCCGCTGAGGGAAAGCAAAAATTTGACAGTTTAAAAAATCTAATTCAAACAGTGTTGGGCTTAATTTGTAGACGTATATATATATACACACAATGCAAGTCGTAGGGAAAAGGGGTTGGGTTTGTAACATGACGTGTATGTGGATGACATCAGTTGGTCAACAACTGTCCAACATTATTAAAACGATGTTTTAAGCCAAAGTCTACTTCTTTTATGGTTGGTGTTGGACTGTCACGAGATGGTTGGTTAGTATTCAGTTGAAAAACTGTTTATAGTTTTTGTCTTACCTTCTACAATTGTCGCTGAAGGCGAAACATGCGTGTATATGGGATTCCTTCGTCGGCGTTAATATTTAAACATTACTTAAGTTATAGGTATACTATATTTGTTCAAACGGTAGCTATTGTTATGTACTTATCAGTATGTCGGTTCGCTGTCACTCGCCTATCACCTGACCTTGACTTCTTAACCTTTTACATTCGGTCAGTTCATTAGTAACCAGGCAGTGATGGATGACATTATGGTATATTGGTTGCTGATGAAAGGTTCATGACAGTCTGGTAGGTGTCCCCTGACTTTGACCTTAAATGGCCCAGTCTAGTGTCAATGGTAAAGTTATAAATTATGATATTTGTTCATCAGTAAAATGCTTGGTACAATGACAACATTTTAGTATTTAGGTTGCTGGTTAATAGTACAGGGCTGTATGGTAGGTTTCATCTGACTTGACTTCAAATTAACTTACGACTAGGTCAGTTCTTCAGTAACTTACGACTAGGTCAGTTCTTCAGTAACTTACGACTAGGTCAGTTCTTCAGTAACTTACGACTATACTATAGGTCAGTTCTTCAGTAACTTACGACTAATTCAGTTCTTCAGTAACTTACGACTAGGTCAGTTCTTCAGTAACTTACGACTAGGTCAGTTCTTCAGTAACTTACGACTAGGTCAGTTCTTCAGTAACTTACGACTAGGTCAGTTCTTTCGTAACTTCCGACTAGGTCAGTTCTTCAGTAACTTACGACTAGGTCAGTTCTTCAGTAACTTACGACTATACTATAGGTCAGTTCTTCAGTAACTTACGACTAGGTCAGTTCTTCAGTAACTTACGACTAGGTCAGTTCTTCCGTAACTAACGACTAGGTCAGTTCTTCAGTAACTTACGACTAGGTCAGTTCTTCAGTAACTTACGACTAGGTCAGTTCTTCAGTAACTGCATTGTAGGGTATTATTTGATATAGCTCATCAAGTATTAATCATATTGACCTTTATATTAGTGACTGCTTCAGAAATTTGTATATATGTTATGTTAGAATAATGTAATGCTATGTGTGTGTTTGCTTTTCACTGCTGATGTGGAACGCTGGCGAGACATTTTTCTGAGCATCGAATGTTCGTAGATTTTGTCGAATGTTGTCGTATATTGGTTGTATGTGGAGTGAATGATATTTAAATCGTGTTGTATGTTGTTTTCATGTGGGAATGGAAATGTCATAAAAAGATGCCGTTGTTGAAGTTGAAGTTTTGAGTTACATGTTGAAGTGGATAATGGTATAATAGGTCTCAGGAAAATGATATTAACGTCGACAATAAATATAATGTATAATGTCAGATTAATTTCACCGACACAGGTGTGATAGGAATAACGACCAGAGCACTCCACAATATAGTATGAGTAGAAACCATTTATATCCATAATAGAATAATGTTTTACCGTCGTAAATAAAAACATTCATAGAATCCATGCCTTTAAAATGAGATCAAATGCGTCCCTCAGCTCTATCGCTTTGAACACCCCATTAACTTGCATTAAACAAGCATGAAAATACTTCATCTGTCATAAACGAAGATTTGGTTTTGGACATCCTTATCATAAAACTTGACGTTCCCTTGGTAAAGTACATATTTACAGGTATGTTACAAATGATATGCTGATGATGGTCATGGACGGGCGAGAAAAATCTTGAGTGATTCCCAAAAAACAAAATAAAATATGTTGCACTTTGAACTTTGAAGAACGTACTGTTGTACTTTTGATTGATTGATTGATTTGTTTATACTTTACGTCCCGGCAAAAAATATTCCAGCTAAATTCGGGACGATGAACAATATCGTGCAATCTTCTTGTAGTGTATTTATATAACATTTTATAAATTTTATTGCTTGATATAAAAAAAAACGTTTAAGATTTTTTATCGTCGAACAGTCGTATATATCCTCAATTATGCAAACATTTGGTTCCGTACGGGAATGTTATCACGAACTGATTGACACTGTAAGTTCACTTAGTAGCGCAGTTTTTTTACCTTCATGTTGATATCCCGGATCATATTCTACAATTGGTAGACGAATTTACATTGAAAATCCAACTAATATGATTATAATAAATGGGTGGTTAAGTGCAGCTGTTGGTACATGGTTACTACTTGACCAGTGATCACATGAGAACGGTTTCTATATAAAAGAGAGGTTTTCTTATTTACAGGCAGTCTATCGAGATGTTTTCAAGCATTTAATCAGGAATATTAAGACAGAACTGACTTCGATCAACAAAAGGTAATTGATATTTAATTTAAATTTTTATGAAAACTTAATTTTAAAATTACTTTGAAATTTAATATTTACAACTCTCCGACCGAAAGGTACATATTTTTAAAATTATTGATTGCGTTTCCTTATTATTATTATTATTATTATTATTATTATTATTATTATTATTATTATTATTATTATTATTTATGCAGCTATTATTATTATTATTATTATTATTATTATTATTATTATTATTATTATTATTATGATGATGATGATGATGATGATGATGATGATGATGATGATGATGATGATGATGATGATGATGATGATGATGAAATAATATTTAAAATTCATTTAAATAAAGTTCGACACATTCATTCAAAAAATTTAATGTAATAGGTAAAATTTGAATTTCAAGCATACAAAAGGAAAAAAAATACGTGATAATACCAATGTTATTGTGTATGTATTGTTAAACAGCCTAAATAGGTCACATTTAAACAATACTAAAGTGGCTGGAAAAATCTTTTTTTAAAACGACCATTATTTGTTCGTTTGAATGGTGTTATCCCCACTTTAGCAATTTTTTCAGCTATATCGTAACGTCCAGTTTTCAATTAATTGGGGATGAAGCCGGAGTACCGGAGAAAAACTCCGATTATCGGTAGGATAAATGGCAATCATTGTCAATTAAGTTTGGAGTCGAGCGCACCCTACCGTAGTGAGACTAGAACCCGTAATCTCAGTATTGACAGACCACGTTATCAATAGTAGAAGAACTTCTTTAACCACTCGGTCATCGAGGCCTAAGCGATTTCTTAAAATAACCACCTGTTCTGGGATTTTAATTACAATACAACACGTTATCTTTAATTCTTGTACGTTTATATATTTTCGTCAGACGTACATGTATTTGCGGATTAGGTACTAGTTACTTTAGAAACGTATACGAAATGGCAGCTGAAACAAACTTTTAGTGTTTTTTTTAAATGGCGTTTTATATATTTCTCTTTTTTTGAAAAAAACAATTGCACACGTTCTTATCGGAATAGGAACCTGTTTAGCATACGTGATATCATAACTTTTGACAAAAATTTAAAAACAAAACCACGAAAAAACCTAGATAAAAACTGTCTACTATGTAATTCTTATATTTTTATCATACAAAGGGAACATAGTCGCTTTATTGATTTGGCCACAGGAGCACATTTCCAACACGGCTGCATTTTTTCCACAACACTCACTTTGATTTAAACATTTCTTTCTCTTGAACAATATTGTCCGTCAGCATACATGAAATATACAACACCATTTCAATCTAGATGTCGTTACAAGAATTTGAAGATTGTGACCAACACAAATTTAGACTATGGGTCCAAGATGGCCATTTTTTCCCAACAGTTCTGGCCAACAATCCACATCATCTTAAGGAGTTAAAGAACTGGGAGACCAGAGGAGACGATGTCCTGGTGTGTACATTTCCCAGATCAGGTTAGTTACACATGTGTTCTGTTGATGGGAGACCAGAGGAGACGATGTCCTGGTGTGTACATTTCCCAGATCAGGTTAGTTACACATATGTTCTGTTTATGGTAGACCAGAGGAGACGATGTCCTGGTGTGTACATTTCCCAGATCAGAATGGTTACACATATGTTCTGTTTATGGGAGACCAGAGGAGACGATGTCCTGGTGTGTACATTTCCCAGATCAGGTTAGTTACACATATGTTCTGTTTATGGGAGACCAGAGGAGACGATGCTCTGGTGTGTAAATTTCCCAGATCAGGTTAGTTACACATGTGTTCTGTTGATGGGAGACCAGAGGAGACGATGTCCTGGTGTGTACATTTCCCAGATCAGGTTAGTTACACATATGTTCTGTTGATGGGAGACCAGAGGAGACGATGTCCTGGTGTGTACATTTCCCAGATCAGGTTAGTTACACATATGTTCTGTTTATGGGAGACCAGAGGAGACGATGTCCTGGTGTGTACATTTCCCAGATCAGGTTAGTTACACATATGTTCTGTTTATGTGAGACCAGAGGATACGATTGCATTAGAATGCTTATCTGGATAGGAAATGAATGTCACAGTGCCGTTAAATTAATAAGATGCTACATAACTGTGCAAAAATACCGACCGACAAAACAAGTGCCACGAAATGAGGATTAACTTTTTTTTCCAATTTTTGAAACAAAAATGGAATGAAATCTTATATTTTTGATTCACTAATCTTCAGTCCGATTTTTTGTCACATATATATAAAATATATTGGACCCGTTGATTTTTCCGTGCCATACAGTTATATCACGTGCGATCACTTTGTTATATGTTCATTCTAGGTACCTTCTGGCTGTGGGAAATTGTTTCACTCCTTATCAGTAACCAGACTGATATCTCGGACAGTGTTTTTGGCACATCCAACCTGGAACTAAATGGCACCGAGAAACTAGATGAATTACCATCTCCTCGTGTTCTGCAGTCACACATGGTTCCAAGTTTTCTTCCAAAAGTATTACTACAGAAGCAAACAAAGATTGTTTATGGAATACGGAATCCCAAAGATGTGGCCGTCTCCATATATGCTTTTATGTGTAAATTGAATGACTGTTGGTCAAGCTACCAAGGACCGTGGGAAAACTTTCTGACATTGTTCCAAAATGGAACACGTATGTATTTAAAATTTATTTTAAGAGTATATTTGGTTTTAAATTTAAATGTGAAGTCCAACTGGTGGGATCAACCCGAATATAAGGCGTTCCCCCATTTTGCGTAAATAGTATGGAATCAGCTAAAAGTCAATACATTTATAGCTACAATTAAATCTTTCACTTGTGTTTCTTTGTTTCTACTGTTTTATTTCTGTATTGTTAGATTGCTTGCCCCCTTTACTTATGTCGCAAAGAATGGGCAAATTGTAGCCGCTTCAAAAGGCTACATTCTCTTCATATCATTTTCCTGAAGCATTCAAAATTTCGTTACCATTGGTTCATCTCCAATTGATTTGTTGTAAGTTAATATGTTCTCGTCCTGGATACTATCGAAATACTGAACGTTAAGCAACAACGTAATCAATATTCAAATTAAACGACAATTTAGGATCGTCTTTCATTTATTTTGAAAGTATAAAAAAACATTTTATTAATACGATAAATTTTTATCGGATTTCCCTACTTCTTTTTTAAGTACGTGGGCAAAATATAAATTTCTTACTTATATAATAAATTGTTGATGTTGATAGTTGGATATGGATCATGGTTTGAACACGTCAGGAGTTGGGAGAAGCTGTGTGTAGACCACAATAAATATCCTGTCTTGTTTGTGTTCTATGAAGATTTACACAAAGTACGTATATTAGTCCAGAAAATAATAAAAGATACTGCATGCTGTGGTTAGCAAATGAAACACTGCATTCTACATGCTAATCAACGTTAAGAGGCAGACTGAGAATTTAAATTACAATATTTAGCAGTTGTTCCTTTCTTCTCTATCAAATTGACAATGGAATAGAATTGTTCTGACATTATAGAAAGAATACTCACCATACGTTTAGATTCAACCATAATGTTGTACATTCCAGTTTTCTATTATTCAAACAAATGATAACAGTCTGAATATCAGGAAGAGGCTTTATATTTGCTTCAAATTTGTTTATCGTTTTTATAGGATTGCTTCAAAGAAGTTAAAAAAATTGCAGACTTCTTAGAACTGGACACATCAGACGATACAATTCACAACATAGTTCAGAGTGTACAATTTGAAAATTTCAGAGCACAGAAGCTAAAAAGTGTTGGTCACAAACTTAAGGCTCTGAGCAAAGACGGACAAGATCCTTTCTTTAGAAAAGGTCAGTTTAACTGCCATGAAAATAATTCATAACGAAAAACAATCTTCTACAATATCAATCTATACGTTATGGTTGACTGACAATGACAGATGAACAATATCCGCCCCTAACCCAAACAAATTTACATATAAGATAGTATAAAAGCATAAAAATAGTACCGATATTTAATTAGACGTCTAATTTAAGATACCACCTTATATCTGGAAGACAATAACAAAATCGATAATACCGAGAAGAATTCAATAGATAATAAGTTAGGGACAGAAACATAACAACAAAACAGACGCCCAACATGAAAACTAAAACCTTCGGAAGAAGGGTAAGCAACTCCCACTCGTCGTATCGGTCCGGTTAAAATCCGGCGATTAGTCATATTCGGTAGTAGTTAGTAATCCTGTAAATAGGAGGACAAAAGTATGCATAATTTATACAAACTAATCGCCGATCAGCCATAGTGGTACACAAGAATCAAGTCAGCCATCGTTATACAAGCTAATCACAAATCACCCATAGTTGTACAAACTAATCACCGATCAGTCATATTGTACAAACTAATCACCGATTACTCATAGTTGTACAAACTAATCACCGATCAGTCATAGTTGTACAAACTAATCACCGATCAGTCATTGTTGTACAAACTAATCACCGATCAGTCATTGTTGTAAAAACTAATCACCGATCAGTCATTGTTGTAAAAACTAATCACCGATCAGTCATAGTTGTACAAACTACTCACCGATCACCCATAGATGTACAAACTAATCACCGATCACCCATAGATGTACAAACTAATCACCGATCATCCATAGTTGTACAAACTAATCACCGATCACCCATAGATGTACAAACTAATCACCGATCACCCATAGTTGTACAAACTAATCACCGATCAATCATAGTTGTACACACTAATCACCGATCAATCATAGTTGTACAAACTAATCACCGATCAGTCATAGTTGTACAAACTAATTATCGATCAGCCATAGTTGTACAAACTAATCACCGATCAGTCATTGGTGTAAAAACTAATCACCGATCAGTCATAGTTGTACAAAATAAGCACCGATCACCCTTAGTTGTACCAACTAATCACCGATCACCGATCACCCATAGTTGTACAAACTAATCACCGATCACCCATAGTTGTACAAACTAATCACCGATCACCCATAGTTGTACAAACTAATCACCGATCACCCATAGTTGTACAAATTAATCACCGATCACCCATAGATGTACAAACTAATCACCGATCACCCATAGTTGTACAAACTAATCACCGATCAGTCATAGTTGTACAAACTAATCACCGATCAGTCATTGTTGTATAAACTAATCTTCGATTAGTTACAACTTCTCCGCCAACTTACGACGAGCTACGACTGCTTCACCTAATCGACAATTAACCATAGATGTACAAACTAATTACCGATCAGCCATAGTTGCCCAAACTACTCAGCAGTAGGCTCATGTAAAGACATGAAAACGTAATCAATTGTACAAAATAAACAAGAAAACAAATCAACAAAATTTTAAACATTAATTATTAGTCAAAATGAACTGCACACCATTAATGGTTGAATTAAACATGTCGTTTGTACTAAATGTGAACCAGGTTAATTATTGACCATTCTTTCCTTTCTTAGGAATTGTTGGGGATTGGAAAAATAAATTTACAAATGAACAAATAGAAGCATTTAATCGGGTGATGGAAGACAAGAAAGAGGACTCTCAAATCATCAGAAGATATCTCAAATATTAAACTGTATATGTCATTCTTTATCAGAACATTTAATCAGACATACCTCACATTACCATGGACACTGTTACCTCCTTAATGTTGTCATACCGTTCAACAAATACTCACCAAATGACACTCAAATATTGGGTACCTGTTATTGTTATATTATTGTTTTATACCTGTACATGTATTTGTTGTTGTTTCTATCATATGTCACACGTTGACAATGTACATAGTATGTTATTCAAATAAACAATTGTAAACGGAGCGTCTCGTTGATCATCAACTGAGGTATCGTCTTTTCATTCCGAAAAGATAGCACCATGAGTACATTTAACATTAGAAACAAGGAAACATGTTCACAACGGCTTTTAATTGAAAATTTGTGATCTAATCAAACCAAAATTGATCAATAATTATATTAATTGGATGTATTATTTATTCCAAGAGGAAATTTGAAATGGCCTGCATCGCAGGACTTATAGGTTAACTGTTTGAATGCCTCCTTATCCTGATTGAAACACTTTGTACGTAACGTGAATGTTTATTTAATTGTCCACCAGTTAGTTTTCTAGATGGTTGCCACTGCGGGGCTAATTGATGAAGCATCTAAAGACCTTTTCCTTAAAACCAATAAACAGCTGAAACAAAAAAAATATCAGTAAGATTCAATCGTGCATCATTTATATTTGCCATTTTGTCTAAATGATCAGTATTTTGTATTGAAGACTACTCAAACAACCGCGTTCAAGGTACGAAACGTTTTGTTATAATAAAGCCTTAAAACGACACATGAGAAGTAGCAATCTAAAACAATGGAAGGTTATAAAAATACCGAACACCATGGAAACCGTCAGAAAGCAATCCACAAATCAAATGCCAAACAAACTGTAAACGTTAGAATCAATAACTAAAAATACGACTTACAGGCATTTCAAAATAAATAGGGATTTAAACCAGGTTTTATAGCATGCCAAACCTCCGCTTTCTCTACAGTAGTGTGTGAGTTGGTGTGTTGATGAAAATCGTTGTGTATCATACACCTCTAGTCAGTTATAGGTGTATTCAACAAGTTGGTTAGATTTTCTAAAAAGCTAACCGTCTCTTAGCTGCATTAAAAATTTATGGATTTATTAAAGTATCTGTTTTTTTTAATTTATATGTAGGATAGGTAAACAATGTACATGTACCTTGTAAGGACTTTGTTTACGCTAACCTATTATCCAATGGTGCTTGAGAGATTTAAATGCATGTCGTCACTTCACACGTGCTTTTTAAAAAATAATTAAACAAAAGTTGACTCCCTAAACAAATGTTCAAAATGAGCGGTAAAAATATGTTTTGTTAAATTTGCATCAATATCAGAACGAAAATAAAGATACAGAACATATAATTTTGCCTACCCCAAACAGATTAAAAGAGTAGGGAGATTTTGGTACAATGTTTACCTTTTAATTGTTCATTGACCAATGCATAGAATGAAATAAAAGTCAATATGTGGAACGTAACATTACTACACTAAAATAATGATATAAATAAAATAAAGATATAGAACATATATTTTTTTCCAAAACAGCTTTATAAAGTTGGGAGATTCGGTACAATGTTTACCTTATAATTGTTCACTGACCAATGCATTGAATGAAATAGAAGTTAGTATGTGGAACGTAACATTATTACACTAAAATACTGATTACAACCCCGATTCAACCTATATCGAAATTTCAGTGCACATACTAGTGCGATCCTGACGTCAACCAATGAAATGACAAAAATATTTATAGATTTAGTAAACCACCCAATCAAGTAACAGAGAGTCATTTACTCCGAAGACTGATAATCATTTGACTATGTATACCGTCTCCCATGGGAGACGGTAATTATCATCGCAGCACAATCACTTTGTACTGAATGAAAATTGGGAAAACTATCATCAATCATACGTATTTTCAAACGAGAATATTTTTCAACGAGGCAATGGTAAATATAGTAAAACTAATAAAGGCGCGCAGGAGTCTTTTTTTTTCTTGCAACCTTGGTTTATAGACTATCCCGAAGAAATTTGTAATGTTTGAAAAAATTAGTATATCTAGCATAGCTGATCAATTGAGCAATATAGACACCGTATGCAGGAGAAGCTGAAATATTGCTGCATAAGTGAGGTAAATTTATAATGATGAAATTAAAATCGTGTTTTTTGTCGTCTATTCTTGTGCTAAGATGACCGTTGATGTCAAATTCGAGGTTTAAGTCTTAAAATAATGTAGATGAATTAAGCTGTTTCTGTGTTTCTTTGTTTCTATTTCTAAAGAATATATTAAGCAAACTGAGAGCTGTTAACTGAAATGACGTCATCAATGTATGACGTCATCAATGTATCTATATGTGAAATATGTGAAATTAAAGGACCTAGCTTCTGCTATTGGCTTGTCGTTATTAAGACGTTGACGAAATTCAATTTCATAAGAATACACAAACAAATCGGCAAGGAGTGGGGCACAGATAGTACCAATCGGAATTTCGATTGCCTGCTGAAAAACACATCCCATGGGAGACGGTAATTATCATCGCAGCACAATCACTTTGTACTGAATGAAAATTGGGAAAACTATCGTCAATCATACGTATTTTCAAACGAGAATATTTTTCAACGAGGCAATGGTAAATATAGTAAAACTAATAAAGGCGCGCAGGAGTCTTTTTTTTTCTTGCAACCTTGGTTTATAGACTATCCCGAAGAAATTTGTAATGTTTGAAAAAATTAGTATATCTAGCATAGCTGATCAATTGAGGAAGTATAGACACCGTATGCAGGAGAAGCTGAAATATTGCTGCATAAGTGAGGTAAATTTATAATGATGAAATTAAAATCGTGTCTTTTGTCGTCTATTCTTGTGCTGCTAAGATGACCGTTGATGTCAAATTCGAGGTTTAAGTCTTAAAATAATGTAGATGAATTAAGCTGTTTCTGTGTTTCTTTGTTTCTATTTCTAAAGAATATATTAAGCAAACTGAGAGCTGTTAACTGAAATGACGTCATCAATGTATCTATATGTGAAATATGTGAAATTAAAGGACCTAGCTTCTGCTATTGGCTTGTCGTTATTAAGACGTTGACGAAATTCAATTTCATAAGAATACACAAACAAATCGGCAAGGAGTGGGGCACAGATAGTACCAATCGGAATTTCGATTGCCTGCTGAAAAACACATCCTCAAAAATTACAAATAAGTTGTCGATCAGAAAATCTAGCATACTATAAAAATGTTCTATTGTAGCATAATTTTCCTTTTAGTTCTTTAGTATAAACAAAACGTATTGTTGTAACCTATAACTACATATTTGTAGGCTTTATGTATGCCTTTCTTAAGACGGCATTTTGTTTCTCGAGTGGCAAGGTGGTATAAAGAGTTGAAAAACATAAGATGCTAAAAGATGAAATTTTAGATATATGGAGTTCTGGAGTTTGCCGTTTTCTCGGACTATGATTTATGGATTGTCTTTTTGACAGTTTCCTTGGTCTTCGGTATTTTGTTTTTACCTTCATTCGTATAGAAAACATAATATTGTCTTAATATTTTAATGTATGATGGCAATCATTGTGTGTATATATGTATGTTTTGGAACAGACAGTACTTAGTTGAACAACTTTTGTATAGTTTAATTGTTTCATGTAATATACTATGTTAAATGTACATCGATATTCACTATATTAGTCGAGAACTACATGAGGTGTATTATACCCATTATCCATCTGAACAGTTAGCTAATAACTTATGAGGTTCCCCGGAACAAAATTTTGCAGATCAGCCAGTATTTCGCAACACAAAGTATACTTTATCGCATTCATTCAACGTTTCTTTCACAATTTTTGATCGCGATACCCGTTTCTGCCTCCAAATTTTACCTTGTCTGACAAATTTATGCGCTACTTCCATTCTTTCCTTCAACCCAAGCCCTTTTCATCTAACATCTATGTTTAATCAAAGATGGCATATCGTACACTATATTATTAGCTGTAACTACCTCTCTGCCTAACATTAGGGGATTTGGTGTTTGTTGCTACCTCTCTGCCTAACATTAGGGGATTACCCAATGTGTTCGTTCGAATTGTGATAAAAATTCTGCTGGCATAAGCTAAGACTCGTTTTTTCCTATCCTCCTCAAGCTGAGATATGATTACCCCAAAAATACGTTGCTAGCATCTTTGACCAAAATAAATTGTAGTAAGAAATCTGAATTCACAAGAATATGAGCTGTAACTTAACGCTTAAAAACTGTCATTCTGCTGTCCACAAAAATGTTCATTATTTCTCTGTTAATGGGTTAAAACAATAAGCTATTTTAATAGCCACAGAACTCCACAAAATATCGTATCTCTGTTAAATTGGCAGGCTGTGGCAAGTATTTAACAGCTTTTATTTTGACAGTAGCTGCAGACCTCTCATCACAATTTCTATTAACATCTTACATGTCTTTATCGTATTACACAGCTCAGATAGCAGGACTTATTGTTCTTTTCTATTGACACGTGCAGTCTTAAATTATGTTCTTCTTCACTTGCCAGTTTCCTGAACAACAATGTTAAGTGGAAAGATTCTAAATTTAAAGGTAATTATCAATATGAGGTAGAGGACAGGTAATAACCAATACAAGGTAAAAGACAGGTAATTACCAATATGGGTCGAAGACAGGAAATTATCAATACGAGGAAAAAGACAGGTAATTTCCAATACCAGGTAGAAGACAGGTAAATATCAATAGTAGGTAGAAGTCAGGTAATTATCAATACAAGGTAAAAGACAGGTAATTACCAATACGAGGTAGAAGACAACCAATACGAGGTAGAAGACAGGTAATTATCACTACGAGGTAGAAGACAGGTAATTACTAATACGAGGTCGAAGACAGGTAATTATCACTACGAGGTAGAAGACAGGTAATTACTAATACGAGGTCGAAGACAGGTAATTATCAATATGAGGTAGAAGTCGGGTAATTACCAATTCGAGGTAGAAGACAGGTAATTACCGGAAATGGAAATGTTTATTACTTAACTCAGACACATATTGTGTACAAGAGCAACATAAAACAAATACCAATACGAGGTAGAAGTCAGGTTATTATCAATACAAGGTAGAAGACAGGTAATTACCGATACGAGGTAAAAGAGAAGTAATTACCAATATGAGGTAGAAGACGGTTAATTACCAATACGAGGTGGAAGACAGGTAATTATCAATACGAGGTAGAAGTCAGGTAATTATCAATACGAGGTAGAAGACAGGTAATTGTCAATACGAGGTAGAAGACGGGTAATTGTCAATACGAGGTAGAAGGCAGGTAAATATCAATACGATGTAGAAGGCAGGTAAATATCAATACGAGGTAGAAGACAGGTAATTACCAATACGAGGTAGAAGACAGGTAATTATCAATATGAGGTAGAAGTCAGATAATTACCAATACGAGGTAGAAGACAGGTAATTATCAATACGAGCTAGAAGTCAGGTAATTATCAATACGAGGTAGATGATAGGTAATTATCAATACGAGGTAGAAGTCAGGTAATTACTAATACGAGGTCGAAGACAGGTAATTATCAATACAAGGTAGAAGACAGGTAATTATCAATACGAGGTAGAAGACAGCTAATTACCAATATGAGGTAGAAGTCAGGTTATTATCATTATAAGGTAGAAGACAGGTAATTACCAATACGAGGTAGAAGACATGTAATTATCAATATGAGGTAGAAGACATGTAATTACCAATACGAGGTAGAAGTCAGGTAATTACCAATACGAGGTAGAAGACAGGTAATTATCAATACGAGGTAGAAGTCAGGTAATTACCAATACGAGGTAGAAGACAGGTAATTACCAATACGAGGTAGAAGACAGGTAATTATCAATACGAGGTAGAAGTCAGGTAATTATCAATATAAGGTAGAAGTCAGGTAATTACCAATACGAGGTAGAAGTCAGGTAATTATCAATACGAGGTAGAAGACAGGTAATTATCAATACGAGGTAGAAGACAGGTAATTATCAATACGAGGTAGAAGACAGGTAATTATCAATACGAGGTAGAAGACAGGTAATAACCAATAAGAGGTAGAAGACAGGTAATTATCAATACGAGGTAGAAGACAGGCAATTATCAATACGAGGTAGAAGACAGGTAATTATCAATATGAGGTAGAAGACAGATAATTACCAATACGAGGTAGAAGTCAGGTAATTATCAATACGAGGTAGAAGACAGATAATTATCAATACGAGGTAAAAGTCAGGTAATTATCAATACGAGGTAGAAGTCTGGTAATTATCAATACGAGGTAGAAGTCATCTAATTACCAATACGAGGTAGAAATCAATACGAGGTAGAAGTCATGTAATTACCAATACGAGGTAGAAGTCAGGTAATTACCAATATGAGGTAGAAGGCAGGTTATTACCAATACGAGGTAGAAGACAGGTAATTATCAATACGAGGAAGAAGTCGGGTAATTACCAATACGAAATAGAAGTCAGGTTATTATCAATACGAGGTAGAAGTCAGGTAATTACCAATACGAGGTAGAAGACAGGTAATTATCAATATGAGGTAGAAGACAGGTAATTATCAAAACGAGGTAGGAGTTAGGTAATTATCAATACGAGGTAGAATACAGGTACTTACCAATACGAGGTAGAAGACAGGTAATTATCAATACGAGGTAGAAGTCAGGTTATTATCAATACGAGGTAGAAGACAGGAAATTACCAATACGAGGTAGAAGACTGGTAATTACCAATACGAGGTAGAAGACAGGTAATTATCAATACGAGGTAGAAGTCAGGTAATTATCAATACGAGGTAGATGATAGGTAATTATCAATACGAGGTAGAAGTCAGGTAATTACTAATACGAGGTCGAAGACAGGTAATTATCAATACGAGGTAGAAGTCAGGTAATTACTAATACGAGTTCGAAGACAGGTAATTATCAATATGAGGTAGAAGTCAGGTAATTACCGATACGAGGTAAAAGAGAAGTAATTACCAATATGAGGTAGAAGACGGTTAATTACCAATACGAGGTAGAAGACAGGTAATTGTCAATACGAGGTAGAAGACGGGTAATTGTCAATAGGAGGTAGAAGACGGGTAATTGTCAATGCGAGGTAGAAGTCAGGTAATTATCAATACCAGGTATAAGACGGGTGATTGTCAATACGAGGTAGAAGGCAGGTAAATATCAATACGATGTAGAAGGCAGGTAAATATCAATACGAGGTAGAAGACAGGTAATTATCAATACGAGGTAGAAGGCAGGTAATTATCAATATGAGGTAGAAGTCAGATAATTACCAATACGAGGTAGAAGACAGGTAATTATCAATACGAGCTAGAAGTCAGGTAATTATCAATACGAGGTAGATGATAGGTAATTATCAATACGAGGTAGAAGTCAGGTAATTACTAATACGAGGTCGAAGACAGGTAATTATCAATATGAGGTAGAAGACAGGTAATTATCAAAACGAGGTAGGAGTTAGGTAATTACCAATACGAGGTAGAAGACAGGTAATTATCAATATGAGGTAGAAGACAGGTAATTATCAAAACGAGGTAGGAGTTAGGTAATTATCAATACGAGGTAGAATACAGGTACTTACCAATACGAGGTAGAAGACAGGTAATTATCAATACGAGGTAGAAGTCAGGTTATTATCAATACGAGGTAGAAGACAGGAAATTACCAATACGAGGTAGAAGACTGGTAATTACCAATACGAGGTAGAAGTCAGATAATTATCAATATAAGGTAGAAGTCAGGTAATTACCAATACGAGGTAGAAGTCAGGTAATTTCCAATATGAGGTAAAGACAGGTAATTACCAATACGAGGTAGAAGTCAGGTTATTATCAATACGAGGTAGAAGTCAGGTAGTTATCAATACGAGGCAGAAGTCAGGGTAATTATCAATACGAGGTAGAAGACAGGTAATTATCAATACGAGGCAGAAGACAGGTTATTATCAATACGAGGTAGAAGTCAGGTAATAACCAATACGAGGCAGAAGTCAGGTAATTATCAAAACGAGGTAGAAGACAGGTAATTACCAATACGAGGTAGAAGACAGGTAATTATCAATACGAGGTAGAAGTCGGGTAATTATCAATACGAGGTAGAAGTCATGTAATTACCAATACGAGGTAGAAGTCAGGTAATTACCAATATGAGGTAGAAGGCAGGTAATTACCAATACGAGGTAGAAGACAGGTAATTATCAATATGAGGTAGAAGACAGGTAATTATCAAAACGAGGTAGGAGTTAGGTAATTATCAATACGAGGTAGAATACAGGTACTTACCAATACGAGGTAGAAGACAGGTAATTATCAATACGAGGTAGAAGTCAGGTTATTATCAATACGAGGTAGAAGACAGGAAATTACCAATACGAGGTAGAAGACTGGTAATTACCAATACGAGGTAGAAGACAGGTAATTATCAATACGAGGTAGAAGTCAGGTAATTATCAATACGAGGTAGATGATAGGTAATTATCAATACGAGGTAGAAGTCAGGTAATTACTAATACGAGGTCGAAGACAGGTAATTATCAATACGAGGTAGAAGTCAGGTAATTACTAATACGAGTTCGAAGACAGGTAATTATCAATATGAGGTAGAAGTCAGGTAATTACCGATACGAGGTAAAAGAGAAGTAATTACCAATATGAGGTAGAAGACGGTTAATTACCAATACGAGGTAGAAGACAGGTAATTGTCAATACGAGGTAGAAGACGGGTAATTGTCAATAGGAGGTAGAAGACGGGTAATTGTCAATGCGAGGTAGAAGTCAGGTAATTATCAATACCAGGTATAAGACGGGTGATTGTCAATACGAGGTAGAAGGCAGGTAAATATCAATACGATGTAGAAGGCAGGTAAATATCAATACGAGGTAGAAGACAGGTAATTATCAATACGAGGTAGAAGACAGGTAATTATCAATATGAGGTAGAAGTCAGATAATTACCAATACGAGGTAGAAGACAGGTAATTATCAATACGAGCTAGAAGTCAGGTAATTATCAATACGAGGTAGATGATAGGTAATTATCAATACGAGGTAGAAGTCAGGTAATTACTAATACGAGGTCGAAGACAGGTAATTATCAATATGAGGTAGAAGACAGGTAATTATCAAAACGAGGTAGGAGTTAGGTAATTACCAATACGAGGTAGAAGACAGGTAATTATCAATATGAGGTAGAAGACAGGTAATTATCAAAACGAGGTAGGAGTTAGGTAATTATCAATACGAGGTAGAATACAGGTACTTACCAATACGAGGTAGAAGACAGGTAATTATCAATACGAGGTAGAAGTCAGGTTATTATCAATACGAGGTAGAAGACAGGAAATTACCAATACGAGGTCGAAGACTGGTAATTACCAATACGAGGTAGAAGTCAGATAATTATCAATATAAGGTAGAAGTCAGGTAATTACCAATACGAGGTAGAAGTCAGGTAATTTCCAATATGAGGTAAAGACAGGTAATTACCAATACGAGGTAGAAGTCAGGTTATTATCAATACGAGGTAGAAGTCAGGTAGTTATCAATACGAGGCAGAAGTCAGGGTAATTATCAATACGAGGTAGAAGACAGGTAATTATCAATACGAGGCAGAAGACAGGTTATTATCAATACGAGGTAGAAGTCAGGTAATAACCAATACGAGGCAGAAGTCAGGTAATTATCAAAACGAGGTAGAAGACAGGTAATTACCAATACGAGGTAGAAGACAGGTAATTATCAATACGAGGTAGAAGTCGGGTAATTATCAATACGAGGTAGAAGTCATGTAATTACCAATACGAGGTAGAAGTCAGGTAATTACCAATATGAGGTAGAAGGCAGGTTACTGTGAAAGTACTTAAATTCGTTGGTATCAATTTTCGTGGTTTGGTGAAATTTTACCTGTTCGTGGGTTCTTAAATTCGTGGACTGACGGTTTCAGAAAATGCAAAAAGTGAGGTAGCGATCAAAATAAATGATTACAGCATAATCATTTTCACTGTTGATAATAAACATCAACATATAAAGAAGACAAAACAGTTTCATAACATGATGTTGTTTACGCGCGTGTTAACGAATGTTAAATTAATAACACGGAAATCAATAGCTAATTATAAACACGGTTATGTATTAATTAATTGATTAATTGCAATAAAAACTACTTTGAGTCTATTTAATTCTCTAATTGTTATCTATGTGTTGAGTAGCAATAAGTACAAAGGTGTAATTTAATGTCATTTGTGCCACTATCGGTATTATCACAACATCCATTTTATATATCGTGTCATTGATATGCACTAATAAAGATAAAGTTTAGCTTATCTTTTAAATATTTTATTTGTTATTTTAATTTATGTTCAAAGGAGCAACCAAACTCATAATTCCGATAATAATTTGTTACTTTTTAACAACGAAAATGAACACATCATATATCCCACCTTGACCGGAAGTCGATGTTTCTTCGTACGCTTTACAATTAAATAATACCTACATTTAACACAATTCGAACATGAAACCTGTAACATAACCATTAAGATGGATTTTGAGCTGAACATTAGTAATGGATCGAACCACAAAATCATATATTAGATTTACAAATAAATGTCCGATCTCGGACATTTTCAGATTGTTGTTCCCAAGTTCCCATTTGTTAATGAAGTTTTATTCTTCGTTGGATTTTTAATTTCGTGGTCCGAGGCCGCCACGAAAACCACGAAAATTGATACCCCACGAATAAAAAGTATTTCACAGTATTACCAATACGAGGTAGAAGTCAGGTTATTATCAATAAGAGGTAGAAGTCAGGTAAATACCAATACGAGGTAGAAGTCAGGTTATTATCAATACGAGGTAGAAGACAGGTAATTACCAATACGAGGTAGAAGACCGGTAATTACCAATGCGAGGTAGAAGACAGGTAATTATCAATACGAGGTAGAAGTCAGGTAATGATCAATACGAGGTAGATGATAGGTAATTATCAATACGAGGTAGAAGTCAGGTAATTACTAATACGAGGTCGAAGACAGGTAATTATCAGTATGAGGTAGAAGTCAGGTAATTACCAATTCGAGGTAGAAGACAGGTAATTATCAATACGAGGTAGAAGTCAGGTTATTATCAATACAAGGTAGAAGAAAGGTAATTACCAATACGAGGTAGAAGACAGGTAATTATCAATACGAGGTAGAAGTCAGGTAATTATCAATACGAGGTAGAAGACGGGTAATTGTCAATACGAGGTAGAAGACGGGTAATTGTCAATACGAGGTAGAAGACGGGTAATTGTCAATACGAGGCAGAAGTCAGGTAGTTATCAATACAAGGTAGAAGACAGGTAATTATCAATACGAGGTAGAAGACAGGTAATTACCAATATGAGGTAGAAGTCAGGTTATTATCATTACGAGGTAGAAGACATGTAATTACCAATACGAGGTAGAAGACAGGTAATTATCAATATGAGGTAGAAGACAGGTAATTACCAATACGAGGTAGAAGTCAGGTAATTACCGATACGAGGTCGAAGACAGTTAATTATCAATACGAGGTAGAAGTCAGGTAATTACCAATACGAGGTAGAAGACAGGTAATTACCAATACGAGGTAGAAGACAGGTAATTATCAATACGAGGTAGAAGTCAGGTAATTATCAATATAAGGTAGAAGTCAGGTAATTACCAATACGAGGTAGAAGTCAGGTAATTTCCAATATGAGGTAAAGACAGGTAATTACCAATACGAGGTAGAAGTCAGGTTATTATCAATACGAGGTAGAAGTCAGGTAGTTATCAATACGAGGCAGAAGTCAGGGTAATTATCAATACGAGGTAGAAGACAGGTAATTATCAATACGAGGCAGAAGACAGGTTATTATCAATACGAGGTAGAAGTCAGGTAATAACCAATACGAGGCAGAAGTCAGGTAATTATCAAAACGAGGTAGAAGACAGGTAATTACCAATACGAGGTAGAAGACAGGTAATTATCAATACGAGGTAGAAGTCGGGTAATTATCAATACGAGGTAGAAGTCATGTAATTACCAATACGAGGTAGAAGTCATGTAATTACCAATATGAGGTAGAAGGCAGGTTATTACCAATACGAGGTAGAAGTCAGGTTATTATCAATAAGAGGTAGAAGTCAGGTAAATACCAATACGAGGTAGAAGTCAGGTTATTATCAATACGAGGTAGAAGACAGGTAATTACCAATACGAGGTAGAAGACCGGTAATTACCAATGCGAGGTAGAAGACAGGTAATTATCAATACGAGGTAGAAGTCAGGTAATGATCAATACGAGGTAGATGATAGGTAATTATCAATACGAGGTAGAAGTCAGGTAATTACTAATACGAGTTCGAAGACAGGTAATTATCACTATGAGGTAGAAGTCAGGTAATTACCAATTCGAGGTAGAAGACAGGTAATTATCAATACGAGGTAGAAGTCAGGTTATTATCAATACAAGGTAGAAGAAAGGTAATTACCAATACGAGGTAGAAGACAGGTAATTATCAATACGAGGTAGAAGTCAGGTAATTATCAATACGAGGTAGAAGACGGGTAATTGTCAATACGAGGTAGAAGACGGGTAATTGTCAATACGAGGTAGAAGACGGGTAATTGTCAATACGAGGCAGAAGTCAGGTAATTATCAATACCAGGTAGAAGACGGGTAATTGTCAATACGAGGTAGAATGCAGGTAAATTTCAATACGAGGTAGAAGACAGGTAATTACCGATACGAGGTAAAAGAGAAGTAATTACCAATATGAGGTAGAAGACGGTTAATTACCAATACGAGGTAGAAGACATGTAATTATCAATACGAGGTAGAAGTCAGGTAATTATCAATACGAGGTAGAAGACGGGTTATTGTCAATACGAGGTAGAAGACGGGTAATTGTCAATACGAGGTAGAAGACGGGTAATTGTCAATGCGAGGTAGAAGTCAGGTAATTATCAATACCAGGTAGAAGACGGGTAATTGTCAATACGAGGTAGAAGGCAGGTAAATATCAATACGATGTAGAAGGCAGGTAAATATCAATACGAGGTAGAAGACAGGTAATTATCAATACGAGGTAGAAGACAGGTAATTATCAATATGAGGTAGAAGTCAGATAATTACCAGTACGAGGTAGAAGTCAGGTAATTATCAATACGAGCTAGAAGTCAGGTAATTATCAATACGAGGTAGATGATAGGTAATTATCAATACGTGGTTGAAGTCAGGTAATTACTAATACGAGGTAGAAGACAGGTAATTATCAATACAAGGTAGAAGACAGGTAATTATCAATACGAGGTAGAAGACAGGTAATTACCAATATGAGGTAGAAGTCAGGTTATTATCATTACGAGGTAGAAGACAGGTAATTACCAATACGAGGTAGAAGACAGGTAATTATCAATATGAGGTAGAAGACAGGTAATTACCAATACGAGGTAGAAGTCAGGTAATTACCGATACGAGGTAGAAGACAGGTAATTATCAATACGAGGTAGAAGTCAGGTTATTACCAATACGAGGTAGAAGACAGGTAATTACCAATACGAGGTAGAAGACAGGTAATTATCAATACGAGGTAGAAGTCAGGTAATTATCAATATGAGGTAGAAGTCAGGTAATTACTAATACGAGGTCGAAGTCAGGTAATTTCCAATATGAGATAGAAGGCAGGTAATTACCAATACGAGGTAGAAGTAAGCTTATTATCAATACGAGGTAGAAGACAGGTAATTACCAATACGAGGTAGAAAACAGGTAATTACCAATACGAGGTAGAAGACAGGTAATTATCAATATGAGGTAGAAGACAGGTAATTACCAATACGAGGTAGAAGTCAGGTAATTACCAATACGAGGTAGAAGACCGGTAATTATCAATACGAGATAGAAGTCAGGTAATTATCAATATGAGGTAGAAGACAGGTAATTACTAATACGAGGTCGAAGACAGGTAATTTCAAATATGAGGTAGAAGGCAGGTAATTACCAATACGAGGTAGAAGTAAGCTTATTATCAATACGAGGTAGAAGACACGTAATTACCAATACGAGGTAGAAGACAGGTAATTACCAATACGAGGTAGAAGACAGGTAATTATCAATACGAGGTAGAAGACAGGTAATTATCAATACTAGGTAGAAGTCAGGTAATTATCAATATGAGGTAGAAGTCAGGTAATTACTAATACGAGGTCGAAGACAGGTAATTTCCAATATGAGGTAAAAGTCAGGTAATTACCAATACGAGGTAGAAGTAAGGTTATTATCAATGCGAGGTAGAAGACAGGTAATTACCAATACGAGGTAGAAGACAGGTAATTACCAATACGAGGTAGAAGACAGGTAATTATCAATACGAGGTAGAAGTCAGGTAATTACCAATGCGAGGTAGAAGACAGGTAATTATCAATACGAGGTAGAAGACAGGTAATAACCAATACGAGGTAGAAGTCAGGTAATTACCAAAACGAATTAGATGACAGGTAATTATCAATACGAGGTAGAAGGCAGGCAGATATCAATACGAGGTAGAAGGCAGATAAATATCAATACGAGGTAGAAGTCATGTAATTATCGATACCAGGTAGAAGACGGGTAATTACCAATACGAGGTAGAAGTCATGTAATTATCAATACGAGGTAGAAGTCAGGTAATTATCAATACGAGGTAGAAGACGGGTAATTGTCAATACGAGGTAGAAGACGGGTAATTGTCAATACGAGGTAGAAGACGGGTAATTGTCAATACGAGGTAGAAGTCAAGTAATTATCAATACCAGGTAGAAGACGGGTAATTGTTAATACGAGGTAGAAGGCAGGAAAATATCAATACGAGGTAGCAGGCAGGTAAATATCAATACGAGGTAGAAGACATGTAATTACCAATACGAGGTAGAAGACAGGTAATTATCAATATGAGGTAGAAGTCAGATAATTACCAATACGAGGTAGAAGACAGGTAATTATCAATACGAGCTAGAAGTCAGGTAATTATCAATATGAGGTAGAAGACAGGTAATTATCAATACGAGGTAGAAGACAGGTAATTGTCAATACGAGGTAGAAGGCAGGTAAATATGAATACGAGGTAGACGGCAGGTAATTACGAAAACGAGTTAGATGACAGGTAATTATCAATACGAGGTAGAAGACAGGTAATAATAAATACGAGGTAGAAAACAGGTAATTATTAATACCAGGTAGAAGACAGGTAATTGTCAATACGAGGTAGAAGGCAGGCAGATATCAGTATGAGGTAGACGGCAGATAAATATCAATACGAGGTAGAAGTCTTGTAATTATCGATACCAGGTAGAAGAAAGGTAATTACCAATACGAGGTAGAAGTCATGTAATTATCAATACGAGGTAGAAGTCAGGTATTATCAATACGAGGTAGAAGTCAGGTATTGTCAATACGAGGTAGAAGTCAAGTAATTATCAATATGAGGTAGATGATAGATTATTATCAATACGAGGTAGAAGTCAGGTAATTACTAATACGAGGTAGAAGACAGGTAATTATCAATACGAGGTAGAAGACAGGTAATTGTCAATACGAGGTAGAAGGCAGGTAAATATGAATACGAGGTAGACGGCAGGTAATTACGAAAACGAGTTAGATGACAGGTAATTATCAATACGAGGTAGAAGACAGGTAATAATAAATACGAGGTAGAAAACAGGTAATTATTAATACGAGGTAAAAGAGAAGTAGTTACCAATATGAGGTAGAAGACAGGTAATTATCAATACCAGGTAGAAGACAGGTAATTGTCAATACGAGGTAGAAGGCAGGTAAATATGAATACGAGGTAGACGGCAGGTAATTACGAAAACGAGTTAGATGACAGGTAATTATCAATACGAGGTAGAAGACAGGTAACAATATATACGAGGTAGAAAACAGGTAATTATTAATACGAGGTAAAAGAGAAGTAGTTACCAATACGAGGTAGAAGACATGTAATTATCAATACCAGGTAGAAGACAGGTAATTGTCAATACGAGGTAGATGGCAGGCAGATATCAATATGAGGTAGAAGGCAGATAAATATCAATACGAGGTAGAAGTCATGTAATTATCGATACCAGGTAGAAGACGGGTAATTACCAATACGAGGTAGAAGTCATGTAATTATCAATACCAGGTAGAAGACGGGTAATTGTCAATACGAGGTAGAAGACGGGTAATTGTCAATACGAGGTAGAAGACGGGTAATTGTCAATACGAGGTAGAAGTCAAGTAATTATCAATACCAGGTAGAAGACGGGTAATTGTCAATACGAGGTAGAAGGCAGGTAAATATCAATACGAGGTAGCAGGCAGGTAAATATCAATACAAGGTAGAAGACAGGTAATTACCAATACGAGGTAGAAGACAGGTAATTATCAATATGAGGTAGAAGTCAGATAATTACCAATACGAGGTAGAAAACAGGTAATTATCAATACGAGCTAGAAGTCAGGTAATTATCAATATGAGGTAGATGATAGATTATTATCAATACGAGGTAGAAGTCAGGTAATTACTAATACGAGGTAGATAACAGGTAACTATCAATACGAGGTAGAAGACAGGTAATTGTCAATACGAGGTAGAAGGCAGGTAAATATGAATACGAGGTAGACGGCAGGTAATTACGAAAACGAGTTAGATGACAGGTAATTATCAATACGAGGTAGAAGACAGGTAATAATAAATACGAGGTAGAAAAGAGGTAATTATTAATACGTGGTAAAAGAGAAGTAGTTACCAATACGAGGTAGAAGACATGTAATTATCAATACCAGGTAGAAGACAGGTAATTGTCAATACGAGGTAGAAGGCAGGCAGATATCAATACGAGGTAGAAGGCAGATAAATATCAATACGAGGTAGAAGTCATGTAATTATCGATACCAGGTAGAAGACGGGTGATTACCAATTCGAGGTAGAAGTCATGTAATTATCAATACGAGGTAGAAGTCAGGTAATTATCAATACGAGGTATAAGACGGGTAATTGTCAATACGAGGTAGAAGACGGGTATTTGTCAATACGAGGTAGAAGACGGGTAATTGTCAATGCGAGGTAGAAGTCAAGTAATTATCAATACCAGGTAGAAGACGGGTAATTGTCAATACGATGTAGAAGGCAGGAAAATATCAATACGAGGTAGCAGGCAGGTAAATATCAATACGAGGTAGAAGACAGGTAATTACCAATACGAGGTAGAAGACAGGTAATTATCAATATGAGGTAGAAGTCAGATAATTACCAATACGAGGTAGAAGACAGGTAATTATCAATACGAGCTAGAAGTCAGGTAATTATCAATATGAGGTAGATGATAGGTAATTATCAATACGAGGTAGAAGTCAGGTAATTACTAATACGAGGTAGAAGACAGGTAATTATCAATACGAGGTAGAAGACAGGTAATTATCAATACGAGGTAGAAGACAGGTAATTACCAATATGAGGTAGAAGTCAGGTTATTATCATTACGAGGTAGAAGACAGGTAATTACCAATGCGAGGTAGAAGACAGGTAATTATCAATATGAGGTTGAAGACAGGTAATTACCAATACGAGGTAGAAGTCAGGTAATTTCCAATATGAGGTAGAAGGCAGGTAATTACCAATACGAGGTAGAAGTCAGGTAATTATCAATACGAGGTAGAAGTCAGGTAATTATCAATACGAGGCAGAAGTCAGGTAATTATCAATACGAGGTAGAAGACAGGTAATTATCAATACGAGGCAGAAGTCAGGTAATTATCAATACGAGGTAGAAGTCAGGTAATTTCCAATACGAGGCAGAAGACAGGTAATTATCAATATGAGGTAGAAGACAGGTTATTATCAATACGAGGTAGAAGTCAGGTAATTATCAATACGAGGCAGAAGTCAGGTAATTATTAATACGAGGTAGAAGTCAGGTTATTATCAAAACGAGGTAGAAGACAGGTTATTATAGTAGTAGTGTGCAAAGGGGGTTTCTGCCGTACTAAGGGAAAATCCTGCTTGGAAATGCCGATCCGGACCAAAAATGCAAACGGGGAGGGGTTCCTATTAACTATGGGGTAAATACAAGCATGGCAGACAAGTCGCCCCTGAAGATAGTTAGGACACCTTAAAGACAAGTGTGTGACAAGGTAAAATACAAGAATGAGTGTGGAACACAATGCTTTCATCAACACGCCCCAGCCCCAAGACAAGGAAGATGACTTCATCAGTGAAGGTGCCTTTCAGGAAAAGGTGCAGGACCAGAATCAGGAAGCCATCAAATGGAAGGACTTACCCATCGGAGTGATCTATAAAATCATGGAGGTGATTGAAGTGGATGGTAAGTTTGGGAAATGCAAAATCCTTACCCTGAAAGACAGAGAAGGAGAGACATCCAAAGTATGGGCTTGCCCCACGCTCAGCAAAGAGATGACTCCCTTGGAAGGAGCTTTCGTCCGCAGCACGTGATTCAAGCTGAGCAAGAAGTCCAAGCAACAGTACCTCTCATACGATCTGGTGAGGAAATGAGGGGTGCAAAACCAATCTCTTGGGTGGGGTGGGAACGCAAAATTCCCCGATCCGTTTGGATCGAGAAATTTTTTTTGACCACTTTGATCTGGAGGGTTCTTACATGAGCGCCGCTCCCCGCTCATGTAAGAACCCTCCAGATCAAAGTGGTCAAAAAAAATTTCTCGATCCAAACGGATCGGGGAATTTGACTGAAAGGAATCTGAATGAAATGGGAGAGATAGGAGCGAATGGAATAACACAACTTACGATGCATGCGCATCCAGTTCTTCACTAAATAGGGTAGAAGGTTGACGCAACTGATCCTTTTCATCGTAGTAGTTTTTCAGACAGATTGCAGGAGCACCGTCTTCACCGGCCAGCTGGGACTTGAAGGATCGGGCTAATCGCACGGTATCTTGATGCTTCTTTTTCTTCTTGGCGACTCGGCGTGAGATCAAGGAAAATACTAAGGTACCGGTGGCACATAGGCAGGCTAGGGTTCCAAGGGGGATGGATGCCACAATACCTACGCCAGTCAGGGCAGATCCTATGGTACCACTAGTCAGCAGTAGACTGCCCACGGAACACCCACCCTGTGCAATGGAGATGACCTTATCCAAACGGTTATAGATTCTCAAGGCATGCTCATACCTCTGGATCTCTGAGGTGAGTTCTTCTTCCATGCGTGCGATACGACTGGCATTGATTTCATCCATTTATTTATAAGAGCATGCCGAGCAAGGGGATATTCTTAAATGGACTATCGGGTCCTAAGATCAGACCGGAGCCATCGTGGAACTGCCGACCCTGCTTCAAGTAGAGTCCATCCCTCTGGACGATTCGTGCGGTCGAAGGCTTCAGGTAGAGTCCATCCCCGCTGGGTTGCACGGTGCAGATGCATCCGCCGCGTTTCAAGTACAACCCCGAACCGACTGCTTTGGATACGGCGGCATTACCTAACCCACTCAAAGCTCCAATGCCTAGGGCGGGCAATACGGTCTTCGCGATCATGGGAAGAGCCCTCGCAGCTAGCCCGGCCAGCATGGGTAGGAAACCTCCTACCTTCTGCACGTTCGCCTTCAACTGAGAGGTGCTCATCTTCAGAGTCATACCACCGGTACTCTTCTGCAGGAGCTTGGAGATCTTTTGGATCTGCTGCGTGGTGAGCATCATCTTGTGGTCGCCTTGCAAGTTCGCGTGGGACAAACGAATGGCGATCGGGCAGCCTTTCTTCACAGCCCGCTGGAGCTTATCGGCCTGACCTTTCGTCAAGCTCAAACTGTATTCGGAGTAACTCATTTATTTATACTTCGCGAAGATGAAAACGAATGGTGAGATTCTCACCCCTGAGATCGATGGGGGTGCCGTTCTGATCGGTGAGATGAGTCTCCATACGATTGATGGTTCGCAAAGTCACGGGCAAGTACACTAGATTTTGGGGGGTCTGAAGGATCTTCATGCCTGGGTCCACGTCGGGGAAGAAACTGTAGATGGTGGACTGCTGGGTTCCGTTCAGGTAACTTCCATGGATGATGTCGCTATTCACCAGAATGCTGTTGATGCTGATGATGTTGACGATGAGATCACCCTCCGTGTAACCGTTCGTGCCTCGGTCATAAGCGTAGACCTTGCGCCCGAAGCCCAGCACGGTGTTGATGCTGTTTTCGACGTCGAAGTCCACTTGATAATCTCTGGCGAGGGTTAGAGTGGCTCTCAGCGTCGCGCGGTTGGCGTCGAGAATGATCTTGGTCTTGTGACCGTTGAGACGCAGTTGCCGCTGAATCTCATTGTTGATGTCTTCAATGCCATAGGACCCGGTACTCAGTGCGATGGGGAACCAGTTGGCACCACCGTCCGCGGAGTAGCGGAAGGAATTGTTACCCGCATGGATATTGGGAAAAGAGTAGTACGTCTCCAGATTGACCAAAGCCATCTCGTAACTTTTCCCCTCGCTCAGATGCAGGGGTGGGCTGAATTGAGTGAGAATCCGACTTTGGTTGTCGGACACAATGAAGGAAAACCCCTGCTTAGGTGCAGTGTTCTCGACGATTCGCTGTAGCAAGGATTGATCCATTTATTTATACTAGAATACGACGCTCATCTTCTGGCCGTCGGACTCGAACTGAAGGATCCTATCAGAGATTACGAGGGCGAACGCTTGAGTATTGGCTGGCACGTTACGCTCGAATTCGGCGCGGACCTGAATGTCGACCGTAGACTCTTTCAACCGCTCGGACTGATGACTTACGTCGATGACGAACAGTGGGTACAGGTCGATGTAGTCGTTGGGTGTTATGTTGCAGTTACTGTGGCGAGGATCCATGTTGTAGTAATTCTTCCGGAAATCTGCCGCGTTCTTATAGAGTCCAGCGGTCCGATTTTGGGTGAAACCTGCATTAAAGTCTACGGCGGGGTAGCGGTCAGCGTTGAGAGTGACGTAGATGTTTCGCAAGCGGCAGTGGTCGAACACAGCAGCATTTTGGGTCTGGTCGTTGCTCTTGCCGGTTTGAAAGGCCACGATGACGTATCTGGGTTTCTCTCGACCGCTCTTGGCTGTCAACCGCCAGTTGAACTGAGACGTTTCGGGGACGGCTATGGAATCGCACTGTCGCATTCGGAAACCGCAATCGATTTTACCCTTGCTCTGGATGGTCTTGTACAACCGCAGTTTCTCCTGATCGGAGGGGGTGACGTGGGGAATGAACCAGGAGATCTTAATCAGGATGATTCTTGCCGGGTCATTGACGGCTGCAGCCCTCAGAACGGCATTGGCATCCGAATCGCGCACGAGAGACAGTTCATGCTTGAACCCGTACACGATCTTATCGTAGTCGTCCGCAAAGCCGAAGATGTGCTTCAGGGGAATGGCGAAGGAGAACGACCCCTTGTTGGCAGGTGTTTGACGATGATATACCCGTGGCGATTTGCAAAACCGGAGTTCTCTGCGTCGGCGATAGCGGTGGAATCCTTGAACCACAGTTGGTTGAGACCTTGAGATTTGGAGAAATCGTCGGGATAGGTCAGCATCCCTAGCATGGTGGTGGCGATGCCATGGTCGTTGATGTGCTCGATCTGTTGACCGGAGAGCCTGTAAGTGATGGTTCGAAACAGATACATGATACCGTTGTGGGCGAGCGAGACGAGATCCGCATTGGCATAGGCGGTCCCATCATTCTTCTGGAGCCTTCCTTCCACCAAAAGGTAACTCTCAGCGGGATGAAGGAAGAGATCCTGGGTCTCAATATTGATGCGTATTTCAGCACCGCGTTATTCAGTTGAGCCCCGGCTTGAGGTTCGTATTCGTGGACTTGATATTCCTGGAGGCTTTCATCGAAAGCTAGGGGTTCGACGATGTCGAGAATGTTTGACATGATATATTTATTTATAGCGGCGGACGAAGTCGTGAATTGTGGCAAATTAGATTGTTCAGCCAGGCTTGCTGATGGGGGGTCATCGTGGAATTATTTCCCGAGATCAGATTGTTCAACCGAGCTTGCTGATGGGGAGTCATCGTGGGGTTACTTGGCTTGACGAGGTTGCGAGGTTTGGAGGTCGCCTTATCGATCATATAGTCCACAGCTTTGGAGGCTCCCTTTTCAACCCCTTTCAGGGCGGCATTGGTGGCGGCGCTCATGGCCTTGCTTCCCAAGGTCTTCGCGGCTGAGGAGGTGAATATGCGTCCGGCCAAGTTAGCGACCGTATCGAATAGCCCCCGCCCGCCGACGACGTATTTTCGGCGATATCCGTGCTTAATCAACAATGGCATCGTATATTTATTTATAGGAGAAAGCTGCGATGGAGTTCTCTGTAATAGGAGTCGTCGATGTGACCGAACGTCCTCATAGCATCGAGGATGGCCACCATCTCGTTGCGCACCCCATTATTACCAGCCTTATAGGCGGCGGCGCAAAGTTCGAGGCGATCTATCAACGAATTGAGATCTTTCGGTAAGAATACCGTTTGGAGTCCGGAGCCATGTCTGTCTTGCCGGTAGAGATGAGAAACGATCTCCTTCCATTTGTAACTTCGGCTCGACTTGGGGGTCCGCGAGAGAACGGAGTTTCCTTGGTACATGGCACCCGAGGTTCGCAGGATATCTCCATAGGTCATCAAATCTTCGGGATCGAACGATTCTGGGCGCTTCTTGACAATGAGCTTCCAAAGACCGGGGGTTCCCTTGTGGCGCACGCCATCGACGAAGATATCATCTCCATCGAAGGTGACGGGCCGACTTCCGATCATGATGGTATCGTCCTCTACCCTCAATCCAAAGGTATGGTCGGCTGCTGGAGTCATGCTGAGCTGCAGATACTGAGTCGCCCGGGGGCCTAGGCGGGTGTCTTGAGGTGGTTCAATGGCTAATGGATGGGCTAAATCGGTTGGGGGAGGAAGCGCAGGCATCGGCGCAGGCAGTTCCTCGATCGTTTTAGTGATCTGCGAGGCCGCTTCCTTTTGAGCTTCCACCACGGGCTTGCACATCCTGGCGAGGTCGCGGTCGAGTCCGATATTGTCGAGGCGATGCTGCATATTGCTAGTCGTCTGAATACTTTGCTTGAGATCCTGCAATTCCCTAGCGAGCGCCTCACGTTGCTTGGGGTCGGTGATCTTAATGAATGTCATTTATTTATAGCGTTGATCGCTGTTGAACGCCCCCGAGCGTTTGGTCCAACGCCCCTAAGCGTTCGACTGAACGCCCCTAAGCGTTCGAGAGCTTTTGACGGAACGCCCCTAAGCGTTCGAGAGCGTTTGACGGAACGCCCCCTAAGCGTTGGAGAGCGTTTGAATATCGACTGCCAGCGTGGAGGAAGCTGATAAGGGTCGATCCTTGAAGGATTCAAGTGCCTTCTGCATTTATCGCTACCCGGCTGGCATGGGAATGTGCATTGATGTCCACGGGCCGTTTTGACTGAACATGGAGGTTGGAGGGATCTGGCAGGGTTTCTCACCCCGTTATGGCGACGAGCATTCAGTGTATCAAAATCTGCTTCATCGAACATAGGTCTCTTTGACTCCATTCCAGACTTCATACAGTAAGATGACTTTGTGTTCGGTGACCATACCATTTCATGAGGATGACCACACTTCATACAGTAAGATGACTTTGTGTTCGGTGACCATACCATTTCATGAGGATGACAGAGACTCTCTCTGAGTTCCGCAGGTATCGACTGGCAGAAGCCGCAGAGTGGGTATACATCGCTGGGGTCTCCGATCTCCGTTCGGCACTCGCACCTATTCTTGAGGTAATCCTCAAACTCCCACTTAAACTCAGGGGCACCTAAAGGACTCTTCAGCATGATCTGTAGCTCGACGGTGGATGGTGGTCTACCTAACTCCAGCTCGATCTGCTCCACCCAAGATTCGTACTTCAGCAGTATATGATTAAGCAAAAAGATAGGTTCCAGCTTGATCATGCGCTCCCTCTGCTCGATCTGATCCATCAAAGATTCGTAGTTCATGATTTTATCTTAGACTAAATAGAACTCTTCTAATTTGTATCGATATTTTCCAGCCGCCTTGGGACTCGTGAGGTCGATCGTCATGAATCCGTAAGGTTCGGACCAGCAGCGGTCGCAAAGGACGTCAAACTGCTCCTTGGTGAGGTCATTGCAGTGATCGCGACGGATGTGCTCGCGGTTCTTAGCATCTTGCTCGAAGAGGCAGATGAAGTTGGTATTTTCACGGATCGATTGCCGGGGCAGCTTGAAATAGTTTTGGCAGAGGTAGAAGCAGTCCACGTTGTTGTGACGACCTCTCACGTAGTAATCTTCACACTTACTCTGCTTGCTCATCATCAAGTCGTCGAAGATCATGAGATTCTTGCGGGTGGGATCGAGTTCGCGGGGGTCTGGCACATCGTCTCCATGCTCAAAGAAGAAGGCTTCGATACCGCCAGGGTTAGGCGATGGATTCAGTACTTCCACCACATCGATCAATGGGTAGGGGCATCTATCCTTGATGGAGAGTATTTCTCGGATATCGTCCTTCGAGAATCCCCTTTCCAGCGCCCGCCGCAGCAGCTGGTAGATGGGTTGGTGGAGCGATTTTCCGAAGACGTATAGTTGATCGTAGTCTAACCACCCTTCGCGCAAGAGGAGGTTATTCAGCAGCGTCGTCTTGCCGCAGTCCGACTTGCCTATGATTAAGCCTCGGATTGATCGCTGCGGGAGAAGGTAGTGATTGCACCTGGTCGAGGTGGACTCGTTATACGAAATATCTTCAACGTCCATTTTTATATGTAAATGGGAATGTACTGTTTGAAGTGCAAAACGAAGACCGAGACGAATAGCCGCGGAGTGATCCCGACCAGCAACGGACGACGGAGGAAGGTGGGTATCTGCGCCGTATGCGGTTATAGGAAATCTCAGTTCATCCGGTCCGTGGAGGGTACTGGGGTCATCAACCACCTGATCAACCGACTACCCATAGAGATGCACCTTCCAGGCCACAATTTCACCGGACCTGGGACCAACCTCGCCAAGCGGCTGAACGCCGATGGTACCCCCAAGGATTTGTCGAAACCCATCAATCGAGTGGATGAGGCCGCGTATCACCACGATCTCTGCTACGCCAAGCATAAGGATACGGCCTCGCGCAACTCCATCTGCGACGCGACCATGCTGGCCTCCTTCGATGCCATTTCCGACCCCACCGCACGCGAACGCCTGGACCGTAGCATCGTCAAGCCCATCATCGGTACCAAAGCGCGATTTGGATTGGGGGTTAAAAAAAAAACCCTCGTCTGGTCGGATGAACTAGCCGAGGAACTGCACAAGCCAATCCGCCGCAAATTTCAGAAGCGTCGCGTGGTGGTGGGTGGAATAGATTCAACCTGGGCGGCCGATCTCGTGGATATGAGTGCCTTTTCCCGAGACAACAAAGGCCATAAGTTCATCCTGAGCATCATCGATGTCTTCTCCAAGTATGGGTGGCTAGTGCCGCTCAGGGATAAGAAGGGGACTACGGTGCGCGACGCCTTCCATGCGGTCTTCAAGTCTCGCATCCCCAAGAAGCTATGGACGGACAAAGGAACGGAATTCTACAACAAGGAGGTGAAGGAGCTTCTCCAGAAGCATGACGTCGAGCTCTACTCCACCGAAAACGAAGAGAAGTCGAGCGTCGTGGAGCGTTGGAACCGCACCATGAAGGAGAAGATGTTCAAGTACTTTTCCGCCAACTCCACGCGAACCTATATCGATGTGCTAAGCGATCTGGTTCATCAGTATAATACCACCAAGCACCGCTCCATCAAGATGACTCCCACTGCCGCCAGTCAGAAGGAGAACGAAACCAAAGTCTTCTGGAACCTTTACGGATCGAGATCTCCCTTCCATGCAACCACCGCGATTCAAGGTTGGCGATAAGGTTCGAATCACCAAGAAGAAGGGCGTGTTCGAGAAAGGATATACTCCACGCTGGACCGAAGAAGTCTTCACCGTATCCACGGTCTTAGGAACGCAACCGCCCACGTATCGTCTCAAGGACCTCAACGACGAGGAGATTCAGGGATCTTTCTACGAGCCTGAGCTCCAGAAGACCACCCAGGAACTCTTTCGCATCGAAAGGATCTTGCGGCGACGCACCCGGCAAGGAGAACGGGAAGTCTACGTCAAATGGCGAGGCTATCCCAAGACGTTCAATTCATGGGTAAAGGCTTCCGAGCTCCAATAGTCCTTCGATTTTCCAGTCCCTGGAGTGGGGGACTAGAGAAGCGGAGGAGGGGTCAACCGATCCTGCCGGAAGTAGGAGGCTTAAACTTCACGTACTTTTCAAGAGCTTCAATCTTTTCCTGCTTATCAGCCATCTGCTTTTCGAGGGTTTTATATCTAGATTCTACAGCGTTTATCTTCTCCTGCATGGTTAAGGCTAAATCCTGCCAGTTCTTTGCATACCAACCATTCGTCACGGGATCCTTGGAGTCGGTTCCCTCGGGAAGGTTACGAATAGCATGGCCCTGCATATCTATCGCGCCGGTCATCTTACCACCGATCGTGGGCAGGCACTTTGCCACGTCTTTCTCGATGCCATTCAAGCGTTTCTCCTTATCCTCGAGCACTTTCAAGACCTTGTCGATCTTTGCCGCGAGCTCAGCGATATCCTTCTGACCCTCTTTCAATTGCAGATTGACCCAGTGTCTCGTCGCAGCGTCCGACCCCTCTCGCGGTGCCCCCAGGCCGGTGATGCGGTTGTCGTTCATATCGAGATCTTGGGACCAGACCAATGCGCGTTTTCTCGAGTGAGATCCGAATTTGTCCATTTATTTATAGCGAGAATATCACGTCATCGAACGATCTACCTTCCGACAGCATCTTCAGTACGTAGAGGCAAAAGTGACCGCACACCACGTCCCCGCGATACTGCATCTCATCGGTGTTGTATTGGATCTTCGGACGCAGATAGTCGACCATCTCGTCGGGCGGAGGCAGACCGTAAGAGTCGAAGTAGACTTTGAGTCCTCCGCGCTTGTGCCAGCAGGTCCAGTGCGTTCCGGGACCTTGGAAGTCATCGTGGTTCAAGATGCCGCATTCATTAGCTCGTGGCGCTGGTGGTAGGGCATCTCTCATGAATCGATGGATCCCTAGGGCCGAGGCAGCTTCTTCAAGCTCTACATTTGAGAGGGGTTTGCGTGGGAGAGCTTGTGGTAAACTCGTACGCTGCTCATTTATTTAGATTCGATAGTGACCGTGAGCAAGGGTGCTGATACCATCAGGTAGGATGTGGCGCTTGTCGTCCTTGGTTGAGAGTGCGATCTTGTTGATCTCCTCGGCGTAGATCTGATGGAGGTGGCTCCGGATGATGTTCATCGGTCGGTAGATCTCCTTCTGAGTGTCGAGACATCGCTTGTAATCCTCGAAGGCGATGTTGCGCTTGATGACGCTCTTGGTGACTCCCTTCGCCTTCTTGGTGGTCTGACCGTCATCCATCTTGAAGGCGTATAGCTTCGCTCGGAGCCCCACGAATTCGGTCATGGCCATGCCACCGCACTCGTCCTTAAACATCCAGATCACCTTCTTGTTCGCACCGGTTGGGATGCCGGAGGGATGCTCGGCGGGATAGTTGGAAGTGTCGAACTTCGCTTGGACGTGCGGGGCGATGTCTTGGTAGAAATCGGCGGTCTGGATCTCATAGGCCAAGCTATCGGTGTCGGTGAAGAGCAGCCGGGCGTTGTCACCGTACATCTTCTTCACGAATCCGTAGTGGAAGTCGTACATCAGGAGCTTCGAGATGTCCAAGATGCAGGCTCCCAGGTAGACTGGCTTATCGAACTTCAGCTTCGTCTTCTTCATGTGGACGGCTACCATGCTTTCGGTGAAGACGACCCGACGATCGAAGTTGGGCTTAGCCACGAGCTTCAGCGCCTGCTTCTCTGTGGTAACCAGTCGGAGGTCGACCCGCTTTCGGATGTTCTCCATGGTCTTGCCGAAGACTGAGTTGACCATGAGTTTGAAGAAATCCTTCTCTGATTCAGTCTTGGCCTCGGCTCGAAGAGCAGTGTTCAGGTCGACGTACTGCTTCAGCCACGGAGATTGCCTGAACCCGATGATTCGGTGGACTTTGGTGAGCTTCATGCCCATCTCCAAGTACAGCTTGAGATTCCTGTAGTGGAGCGTATACTTCTCACGCTTATCTAGATGAGGCACCAGCTTGCGCACCTTGTTGATCTCCACGTTCTCCGGCGCGAGTGGGTAGTCGTTGTGGGCGTTGTGGAGATCATGCGGGTATTCCAGATCACATTCCACCATGGCACCGTACTCGTGATCGTCGGGGTACCTCAAGACGTCCTCGATCGCCTCCGGCTCCATCCACTCGAAGTCTCCCGTGGGAAGGGGCTGTGCCATTGCCCACCCGTAGAGGTTATTGGCGTCGAGGTAGGTCAGGTACTTCGTGGGCTGGGAGCGATCGTAGGTCTCCATGTAAGGGTTGTTGGCACGGGCGTGGCGGTGAGAGATCATGGCCACCCCTCCTCTGGTTCCTCGCTCGAACATCAGGAGCATGTCTGGGTCGGACAATAGCTCCAATCTGATCCCAGTGGTTTTGAGAGCAGCATTCCATGAAAGTCCGGGGGAGGTGTAGTAGTGGGCAGGATCGAGCATATAATGCTTCATGCATACATCCCTGAAGTTCTCCATGATGTCGGTCAGCAGCAGTACGTCGGTTTCGAGGTAGAGGTTGTGGTAGTCGCGCATGATCTTGCACCCGAAGACCTCCCAGACTCTCTCAGCGTGTGCATAGTCCTCATCACTGATATGCTCGCCGGAGAGTGTGCTGTAGAAAGCTTCTTTGGGTGGGAGCTGGGCGTCCTCCAGCTTGGACGGTCCATCCATATAATCGTAGGGGAATACTCTCTTACGGATCATCAGCTCGTAGCGGTCGCCAAATCTCGCCTTCACGGTCTTGAACTGGTCGGGGGTGAGGTTCTTGGCCAGGGTATCTAACGAGCAGAGCATGAAGCGCATCGAATCGATGAACCTCATCTCCAGATCATCCACCTGCTTTGAGAAGCTGATGTATTTCTCGTCGGTATTGGGGATGCAGTTGATCTTACCTGCTGTGTTCCCTAACTCTTTGACGAAGATGTGGGCATCATATCCGCTCAAGTTGTGAAAGATTATGGGGACGTGTTTTGGAAGCTGGAATTCCAGATTGCACTGGTTGTGTGCTGCGCCGCGGTACTTGTCGGTGAGATGGTCGTGGTCACGGACCTTATCCCCATTCAATGCGCCACCGCAAATGTGGCAGTTCGTACTTGCTTTGAAACTCTCCTTGTCCTTGTCGGTCATCTCCATGGGTTTCGTCTCACTGTATAGTTTGGCGATTGATCGCACTTCCTCCTCCATGCACTGTACGAACTTCTTGGCCGCATCCTCCCCACAGTAGATGACCGATTCTTTGTAGTCGCCGTGAGCGTACTTCACGCGATAGCAGAAACCCGAGGGTCTCTGTAGTTGGTACGCCTTCGTGTAGGATTGTAAAGGATCTGGCTGGCAGGTGTCGAGCTTCTCCGTGAAGCACTCGAAGTCCGCATAGATCACGAATGGGACTCTCATCATTTTCTTGAAGTCGCTGAAGGCTATGGTGGATCCTTCTTCCGGCATCTCGATCCTGACTGCATCCTTCTGACTGCAGTATTCCATGTGTGTGTCGAGAATGTCCTGCCTGGAGAAATGGGACAAGCACCGGCGGCAGAAGTAAACTGACTCTTTGTGACCAGTCACTTGGGAGGTCAAAAGACGCGATAGGCTCTTGATCCAGCAGTAATGCTGCTTGCCTTCGCAGGTCAGGAAGAGGAGATCTACGTGGGTAGAACCAGTGTTCTTGGATATCCTGAGGGGATATACCTGGAGATCTTCTTCACCGTCCTCACCCTTCTTTACGCCATCGAAGCCGAAGACGTTAACGTTGATGGTAACGTTCTGCTTCTCGAACCTGTCGATCGCCTTGAGTGAGACTGGGAATTCGATACCATCGAATTTCAGCTCCTCCTCCCATCTCTTATACTGAATCACGCGGTGTGTTGACTTCTGGTCGACTTCATCATAGTGTAGGGCTGCCAGCACCGCCCACTGGAAACAACGATCATCCTCGTTTTTCACATTGATGATCGCCTTCTTTTTCGCCAGTATCGATGGGGTTGGTATATACGAGCTACCTGCGAGCGGCTTGAATTTACTCAGGTGGATTTCGAGCCGCTCGATGTGTCCGAAGGTCCATCCGCTCCCTTCACGCATGTACTTACCCATATTCTCCCTGACCTTCTCCATCATGAATGCGATCTCCAAATCGAGGTCTGATGACTGGGTGAGGGTAACTTGGTCTGACCAGAAATAGGGGATGACGTAAGTATTCTCTCCGGTCGCGGGGTTCGTTTTCACTAGCTCTACTCGGAGCAATAATTGCACCTTCAATCCCTTCTTTTGGGCGAGTGCTTCCGAGATGGTGTTGGCGATGGTGCTCCGACTTATTTTCTGAAAGGTGACCATGTCGTGCAGCTTCAATGGTTCGATGACGACCGTACCAAAGACGCCATTCAGTGCTTGGCGTCGATCAACTACTTTCATTTCCTCCTCTACCGGAGCATTTTTGATGTTCTCTTCCACCAATCGGAGCAGATCCTCTCTCCTGAGCCTGGAGTACTTGGTGATACCGCGGCTCTTCGCGAGTGTTTTGAGCTGCTTCTTGCTGAAGACCTCCTCGCGAGTGAATTTCCTGTTAGTTTTCTCCTCGATGAGCTTCACCAAGGCCTCCTTACTTTTCCGACTATATCCCTTCAGACCCTCATCCTTAGCTATTTGATGGAGGGTCTTCATGGTCTCTCTTACAACGATTTTTCCTCCGCTTTGGATGCTCCCGTCTTCGGGCTGCTTCCTGTGCCTCGCGCAGAGACCGTCGATTCCAGGCTTGCTCTTACAGTGTCCCTTCTTCCGCTTCAGTGGGTATCCGCAGGTACGTTTTGCACCATTAGATTCCATCATATCGATCTCGGGGGTTGGGGTTGGGGTTGATGTTGATACAATATTCATGTTCTTACTAATAGATTTCATTGTTCTATCGTATAATATTTCAATCTGGGAGGTTTGGGTTGGGGTTGGGGTTGATGTTGATGTGCTATCCATGTTCATTTTCATACCATTAGATTCCATTCTTCTATCGTATAATATTTCAATCTGGGAGGTTGGGGTTGGGGTTGGGGTTGATGTTGATGTGCTATCCATGTTCATACCATTAGATTCCATTCTTCTATCGTATAATATTTCAATCTGGGAGGTTGGGGTTGGGGTTGATGTTGATGTGCTATCCATGTTCATACCATTAGATTCCATTCTTCCATCATGCAACATTTCAACATTTCAATTTTCGATGCTATGCTTGTATTTACCCCATAGTTAATAGGAACCCCTCCCCGTTTGCATTTTTGGTCCGGATCGGCATTTCCAAGCAGGATTTTCCCTTAGTGCGGCAGAAACCCCCTTTGCACACTACTTATTATCAATACGAGGTAGAAGTCATGTAATTACCAATACGAGGTAGAAGTCAGGTAATAACCAATACGAGGCAGAAGTCAGGTAATTATCAATACGAGGTAGAAGTCATGTAATTACCAATACGAGGTAGAAGACAGGTAATTATCAATACGAGGTAGAAGACAGGTAATTATCAATACGAGGTAGAAGACAGGTAATTACCAATACGAGGTAGAAGACAGGTAATTATCAATACAAGGTAGAAGTCAGGTAATTATCAATACGAGGGAGAAGTCAGGTAATTACCAATACGAGGTAGAAGTCAGGCAATTACCAATATGAGGTAGAAGGCAGGTTATTACCAATACGAGGCAGAAGTCAGGTTATTATCAATACGAGGTAGAAGTCAGGTAAATACCAATACGAGGTAGAAGTCAGGTAATTATCAATACGAGGTAGAAGTCAGGTAATTACCAGTACGGGGTAGAAGTCAAGTTATTATCAATACGAGGAAGAAGTCGGGTAATTACCAATACGAGACAGAAGTCAGGTTATTATCAATACGAGGTAGAAGTCAGGTAATTATTACCAATACGAGGTAGAAGATAGATAATTACGAATACGAGGTAGAAGACAGGGAATTACCAATACGAGGTAGAAGACATGTAATTATCAATACGAGGAAGAAGACAGGTAATTACCAATACGAGGTAGAAGACAGGTAATTATCAATATGAGGTAGACGACAGGTAATTATCAAAACGAGGTAGGAGTTAGGTAATTATCAATACGAGGTAGAAGACAGGTAATTACCAATACGAGGTAGAAGACAGGTAATTATCAATACGAGGTAGAAGTCAGGTTATTATCAATACGAGGTAGAAGTCAGGTAATTACCAATACGAGGTAGAAGTCAGGTTATTATCAATACGAGGTAGAAGACAGGTAATTACCAATACGAGGTAGAAGACTGGTAATTACCAATACGAGGTAGAAGTCAGGTAATTACTAATATGAGATAGAAGTCATGTAATTACCAATACGAGATAGAAGTCAGGTAATTACCAATATGAGGTAGAAGACAGGTAATTATCAATAGGAGGTAGAAGTCAGGTAATTATCAATACGAGGTAGATGATAGGTAATTATCAATACGAGGTAGAAGTCAGGTAATTACTAATTCGAGGTCGAAGACAGGTAATTATCAATATGAGGTAGAAGTCAGGTAATTACCAATTCGAGGTAGAAGACAGGTAATTACCAATACGAGGTAGAAGTCAGGTTATTATCAATTCAAGGTAGAAGACAGGTAATTACCGATACGAGGTAAAAGAGAAGTAATTATCAATACGAGGTAGAAGACGGTTAATTACCAATACGAGGTAGAAGACAGGTAATTATCAATACGAGGTAGAAGTCAGGTAATTATCACTACGAGGTAGAAGACGGGTAATTGTCAATACGAGGTAGAAGACGGGTAATTGTCAATACGAGGTAGAAGTCGGGTAATTGTCAATACGAGGTAGAAGTCAGGTAATTATCAACACCAGGTAGAAGTCGGGTAATTGTCAATACGAGGTAGAAGGCAGGTAAATATCAATACGAGGTAGAAGGCAGGTAAATATCAATACGAGGTAGAAGACAGGTAATTACCAATACGAGGTAGAAGACAGGTAATTATCAACATGAGGTAGAAGTCAGATAATTACCAATACGAGGTAGAAGACAGGTAATTATCAATACGAGCTAGAAGACAGGTAATTATCAATACGAGGTAGATGATAGGTAATTATCCATACGAGGTAGAAGTCAGATAATTACTAATACGAGGTCGAAGACAGGTAATTATCAAAACGAGGTAGGAGTTAGGTAATTATCAATACGAGGTAGAAGACAGGTAATTACCAATACGAGGTAGAAGACAGGTTATTATCATTACGAGGTAGAAGACAGGTAATTATCAATACGAGGTAGAAGACAGGTAATTATCAATATGAGGTAGAAGACAGGTAATTATCAATACGAGGTAGAAGTCAGGTAATTACCAATACGAGGTAGAAGACAGGTAATTATCAACATGAGGTAGATGTCAGGTAATTGTCAATACGAGGTAGAAGACGGGTAATTACCAATACGAGGTAGAAGACAGGTAATAACCAATACGAGGTAGAAGTCAGGTAATAACCAAAACGAGTTAGATGACAGGTAATTATCAATATGAGGTAGAAGACAGGTAATTATCAATACGAGGTAGAAAACAGGTAATTATCAATACGAGGTAGAAGTCAGGTAATTATCAATACGAGGTAGAAGACAGGTAATTGTCAATACGAGGTAGAAGGCAGGTAAATATCAATACGAGGTAGACGGCAGGTAATTACCAAAACGAGTTAGATGACAGGTAATTATCAATACGAGGTAGAAGACAGGTAATTATCAATACGAGGTAGAAAACAGGTAATTATTAATACGAGGTAAAAGAGAAGTCATTACCAATACGAGGTAGAAGACATGTAATTATCAATACCAGGTAGAAGACAGGTAATTGTCAATACGAGGTAGGAGGCAGGTAAATATCAATACGAGGTAGAAGGCAGATAAATATCAATACGAGGTAGAAGTCATGTAATTATCAATACCAGGTAGAAGACGGGTAATTACCAATACGAGGTAGAAGTCAGGTTATTATCAATACGATGTAGAAGTCAGGTAATTATCAATACGAGGTAGAAGGTAAGCATCTTTGTCTTTGTATTATAACTTTTTGAAGGAAATCCTTTCACATTCTGTACATACGATATTTGTGAACAAACGAATCTTGTTCTGGCAGTGACTTTCCTGTGCTCTTTTGTTCAATTAAAGTAATAATAAAATACTGAACACCATAGGCAATCCACAATTCACAGGTCAAGAAGCTGTCAATGGTCCTGAATTGGTACAAGTATTTCAAAAGAAACGATGTGTTAAAAAAGGCTTGATGGCATGCCCATCTCTCCCGGTCCCATTTCTGTAGTAAAAGAATTGGTTTGTTAAAAAAAATGGATGGGTTTCATATGTCAATTGGCAGTAATATCCAATAATAATCGCAGCTCAATCACTGTGAACTGAATTTAAAAATTGGAAAACAATCTGTACTCATATTTTCAAACGAGACAGAATAATTATCAACAAGTAAGTAGTATCTATAGTAAAACTTATTATAGGCGGAATAGCCGTTGTTTCTTACAACCTTGGTTTATAAGTTTATCCCGCAGAAATCGGTGACGCTTACAAAAACCAGTATACTTATTGCTATCTCTTTCATACCTGATCAATTGAGAAATATAGACACCGTATGCAGGAGAAGCTGGAATATTGCAGCATAAGTTAGGGAGTTATAAAATATCTTTTGTGGGGGCTTTAACTTTTCTCCATCTGTTTCATATATGAACTTAGTTTTGTTTTTTCATTTTGTCATAGCCCCTGATTTTTACCCCTACCAAAAGAATATCTTAAATCGCGTCGTACTTCGGCACGATTATAGAGCCTCTAGCTCTATTGATGAAACGTATAGCGTTATTTAGTGTTTCAATTAAGTCTCGACTGTTTATAACAGACGCATAAAACGAGTAAAACTCTGGGTCTAGAAATTGTTGTTTCGCAAAGTCTTACATACGTCTGGAGGAGCAGTCTCATACCATTTTGGACAAACGAATTTCGCTTAAAAAAATCTTGAATCCTGATGACGCCCTGACACATAAACAAGTAAAAGCGACGATACTCTGTCTGAAAGCATTTTTAAGATAAATGAGTTGGGTCTTTTTTATTAGTAACACACTAGAATTTCGATTCCTTTATTTTGATAGCACCATGATTTATTTACTTTCTGCTGATTTTACTAACGTCTAGATATATTATCACGACAATAAATAAATAAATTAAAAAAAACAAAGACATAACAACAGTCAGTAAATGACAGTATGTTCCAGATTAAATCATTTCTCTACTGAATGATTTGGGAAGCAGTAAGACATTCCTCGTACATGTCATATAGTATCACAGGTTGTCACATGATACTTGTTATCTTAGGATTGTCATACACTGTAATAAAAAAACTCAATACGTAGTTGATAGCGCAAGGTTTTTCCTTATTGTAACAGCATCAAAACGTTTGATTTTGCCATACTGTTAACTACTATCCCACATATGAGGCAGACGTATACATAGATGAAAAAAGAAAGCAAAAAAAAAGAAAAAAAAACCCGAACTCGTTGACCGTTCTTTTACTTAACACTTTATTTATAAATTATTAAACTATCAACCTGGGTTCGAAATGGCTTTTTCGTTCCGAACTTTAGATTTGCAAACATGACCTCTACATTTCTCTTCTGATAACGATGCTTCTGTTTCTCCTCTAAAACGCCTATATAGTCGTTCCCCGTCAAGATCTCAAAACTTTGACCAAAATTGGGCATATGTAGACCCACCCTATCTACATGGGTTCGAAATTGATTTTTCGTTCAGAACTTTAGATTTTCGAACATGATCTCTACATTTTTCTTCTGATAACGATGCCTCTGTGTTTCTTTGTTCATTAGCTAATTGTTCGCTGGCTTGAGTCTGTGGGTGGGTAAGGAAGCCGGAAAAACCCCACACCTTCAGTAGGAAAACTGGCAATCCTTGTCAATAAAGATTTTAATTTACGGCACACCAGTGTTGATAGGCCACGTGATAGTAGAATAGTAGAAACCATCCGATAATTAAGATGTATCTCTCTATAAAATGCAAAAAATCAATAGGCAGGACTGGATATCTCATTTATTCTACATTTAATCTTAATGCGACACATACATATCATTCTTTCATTCAACTCTTTTTCTGTGTTTGATCAATATAAAAAACTTTATCATTATCTCTATTTACTTTAAAAATCAATGTTCGATTGTCTAATTACATGCAGTGGATAACAGTCCACCTTTGTAACTTAATTAGTGAAAGTTTGAACTATATGATATCATTAAATATACTTTTACTTTCTATTTGATTTTTATAAAGTGTGCTTTATGAACGTGGGAGATACAAGATAAATAGGGGTGTGTATATTTTAAATGCATGTAAACTTATTTTTTTGTAAACAAGCTTATATATATATTTTTAAAAATTATTCCGGTACTTCCAGCACTCCTATAGTGTCTGATATAAATTCATGGGGAAAATGAAAGTGAAACTTTGCATATAATAAATTATCAACGGAATTTAAACATAAGTAAATAAAATATAGTATAAATACAATCAATGTGTAGCGTCTGAAACTAATAGAAATATTGGAAATGGAGAGTGACGATTTCTTTACATTCATACATTTGAAACCGTCCGAAATTTATTTTAGTCAAAACAGAATTAATGCACGTTTTAGATGTGGTAGATCCGTAGGATTAACTCTTGATGATGTAATGAATGGGATATGTAAAATAGACGATATACCCACAATATCAGTCGTAAAAAGAAATGGAAAGTGGGTAACGGCCGATAACAGGAGACTTTGGGTTTTCAGACATTTGGAGAAACTTGGAAAATGCAACACTATAAAAGTCTATCGAACTACTTATATTGCAGAGAGTAAATTAAATTCCGAAAATGGTGGCAGAACAGTGGCATTCTATGTTGGCATGAATCCTGATGGTGAATGGCATAAGAAAGTACCATCCATAGAAATAATGGACGATGACAAAATTGAAATCAGTGACAGTATCTTGACTGGAATAAATGCTTTAAAACTTACCGAAGATGGCTGCTGAGATTCTGTAATACAGTATATATCTATTCTTGGTTTAAAATGTTTATGTAACTGAACTAAAAATGAATGTGTAAAATTTATGTTTTATTTACAAATTTTGTTTTAAACACAATTGTGAGATTTGTTAAAGTAGTTTGTAAACTATATGGCACACAATGCTTGAAATGACAAATATTTTAGTTTAAACATATTTTATTTGCAAAAAATCAGCAAAAGTGATAAGACACAAGTTAAACAAACTTATGAAGTCTTCTCCGACAATAGCAAATATTTTATGCTAAAAAAAGTATCAGTATATACATTTTGAAAAGGTATGAATTAAGTAGCGAAAACATAAACATAGACATATTGTAAACATATTGTGTGTGTTTGTGGATTTTTTCCAAATGACAAATATTATCGAGTATACTTATATCGTGAAACGATAATACAGCTAAAAGAATATAGAAAACAAACATAACTTTCAATCATTTGTTCAGTGTTCATTACCAATCCATAGAAATTGATCATAGATGATAAAATGAACATTTCAGCGACCATTTGTGGACCATTTCAGCGAGCGCACGTGCTTTTAAAACAACATTTGATTCTCTCTCGTTAAAGTACTTGGTCAGATTAAGAACTATAATTTCAGCCAGAGAAACAAGATATTACAATTTTAAAAGAACGCGATTGACAATAGTTTGTGTTCTGAGTTTTGATGTTATTTAAACGCTTTAATATCTGAAAGTATTCGCGTTATTAAAAAAATTAATATCTTGTGAATTCAGTCGAGGATTATTATGTCAAGGAATGTGCAAAATGTAAATAATAGGACGTAGGAAAAAATAAAAATAGAAAGGAAACCGACCGCAAAACAAGAACCGAATTTTAAGGGACAACTACAAAATATAGACAAACATATACAACACCAAAAATACGAAAACAGAAGGGGAGTAACCCGAACCCAATAAAAAGCATGTGCTCCGGACGAGTCAGCAATGCCGACACCCGCAAGTTACTCATTTTCATATATAGATAAAGTCAAATCTTTCTTTTCGAATTATTGGGGACGGCGAGGTGGGGGCGGCGAGGTCTTCAATACAAAGAAGAATCAAAAGTATCAACCGGTCAATGAGCACTCGTGCTTAATATGTCCTCAAAGATCTTCATGCCGTACAGCACTTGTCTTACCAACCAGTCAATGGTCATTCGTCCTAAATATGTCCTCAAAGACCCTCATGCCGTTCAGCATTTGTCTTACCAATCGGTCAATGAGCACTCGTGCCTTTTATGTCCTCATAGATCTTCTTGCCGTACAGCGCGTGTCACACCAACTGGTCAATGGTCATTCGTCCTAAATATGTCCTCAAAGACCCTCATGCCGTTCAGCACTTGTTTAACCAATCGGTCAATGAGCACTCGTGCCTTTTATGTCCTCATAGATCTTCTTGCCGTACAGCGCGTGTCCCACCAACTGGTCAATGGTCATTCGTCCTAAATATATCCTCAAAGACCATCATGCCGTTCAGCACTTGTCTTACCAACCGGTCAATGAACACTCGTGCCTTTTATTTCATCACAGATCTTCTTGCCGTACAGCACTTGTCCCACCAACTGGCCAGTGGTCATTCGTCCTAAATGTGTCTTCAAAGACCATCATGCCTTTAAGCACTTGTCTTACCATTCGGTCAATGAACACTCGTGCTTAATATGTCCTCACAGATCTTCTTGCCGTACAGCACTTGTCTCACCAACTGGTCAATGGTCATTCGTCCTAAATGTGTCTTCAAAGACCCTCATGCCGTTCAGCACTTGTCTTACCAACTGGTCAATGAGCTGTCCTCACAGATCCTCATGCCGTACAGCACTTGTCCCACCAACTGGTCAATGAGTATTCATCCTAAATATGTCCTCACAGATCCTCATGCCGTACAGCACTTGTCCCTCCAACTGGCGAATGAGTATTCGTTCTAAATATGTCCTCAAAGATCCTCATGCCGTTCAGCACTTGTCTCATCTTCATGACATATGCGTTGTTATACCGGCTGACAAGGCCATTAACAATGTTGTATTTGTATGCAAAACGCAAAAATTCTCGTAGCACATTCAAAAGATAAACACATTTGAAATGTTATTATTATTACTGCAATCAGTTGGATTTCCATGGCGACCAAAGAACCCAAACTTCGCTGATGACGTAACAGGCATTCATAAGAACATGTGTTACGAATCAACGGTGACAGTCTTGCAACGGTTCTCGTCGTTTTGATGAACCTAGAAGATCGATGCAACGAAAAAGGTTCGTCTACTCAACTCTGTCGCAAGTGCGTTTTACGCCAGCGAAACATGGAAGACATCTGAAAAGTTTTCAAGAATTCGCAACGTTGCACAGAAGTGGCTGGATTATAAAGTGGTGATTACATCACGTGACTACATTACTAGCGACCGACGAGATTCACCGCTGATGTGCTACCCGCTCTGCCATCAGAATTGACTGACAAGCGTATGCGACTCAGAGGCCACATTCACCAAAAGCTCCCATCAAATGAACGCCAAAAAAGGAAAACGGAAGTAAGGTCGCCCCGAAAAATATGTCGTCGGACCACAGCGTCGCATACGCCAAAGTCTGCAATTAATAGACAAGAAATCCTAAACAACACAGTCATATTATTGTAAGAACAAGTTAAAGAATATTATACAAATCTCACCTTAAATACGCGACTTTTATTTTCTGACATTGATGTTATGGATGATAGTGTTTACCTTTGTCAGAATACATATAAACAATTTTTTCCAAGTTATCCCTTTAATTTTCGGATAAGCCTCTAGCCGATAGTTATGGTGATTATAATTTTCTTGCAATTATATGTTGTTATATATAATTAATATGTATTTTCTGTGTATTTTATCAAGCATTGATTAGGAAATAAATTTTAATTTCTAATTTTTGGCCTAACGTTAAATTAGAGTGGTCTTTCTTGCATCATTACAAATAGCGATTCTAGTGTTCTTTCCATTAAACTCGTTTTGAGACTGTAATGACTGGTCATATAGAGGCTATACATTAAAATTTGTGTGGAGATGCTCAGCAACCAGAGCAAAAGCAAATCTACTAACTACGGCAACGAGGAGATATACCTGAAAGCAGATCTCCTGATTACGGCAACGATATATACCCGACAGCAGATCTCATTATAGCAACCAGGAGATATACCCGAGAGTAGATCTCATGATTACGACCACGAGAAGATATACCCGAGAGCAGACCTTCTGATTACGAAAACCAGGAGATATACCCGATTGAAGATCTTCCGATAACGACAACCAGGAGATTTACCCGAAAGCAGATGTCCTGATTACGACAACCAGGAGATATACTCGAGAGTAGATCCGACTACAGCAACCAGAAGATATACCCGAGAGTAGATCCGATTACAGCAACCAGGAGATATACCCAGGAGCAGATCTACTGATTTCGGCAACGAGGAGATATACCTGAGAGCAGATATACTAATTAGCGACAATCAGGAGATATACCCGATTGCAGATCTTCCGATAACGACAACCAGGAGATATACCCGAAAGCAGATGTCCTGATTAGGACAACCAGGAGACGTATTGGAGAGCAGATCTAATAACAGCAACAAGGAGATATAGCCGAAAGTAGATCTTCTGATTACGGCAACCAGAAGATATACTAGAGAGATCTGATTACAGCAACCAGAAAAAATTCCCGAGAGAAAATCTTCTGATTACGACAACCAGGAGATGTACCAAAAAGCAGATCTGATTACAGCAACAAGGAGATGTACCGGAAAGCAGATCTTCTGATTACAGCAACCAGGAGATGTACCGAAAAGCAGATTTCATGATTACGGAAGTCAGTAAATAAACCAAAGAGCAGATCTACCTGTTACAGCAAACAGGAGATAACACAGAGAGCAGACCTTCTGATTAGGACAACCAGATGTACCGGAGAGCAGATCTGATTTCAGCAACCAGGAGAAATAAACGAGAACAAAACGTATGATTACGGCAACCATGAGATATACCAGAGAGATCTGATTACAGCAATTTCAGAAGTCCCCGAAAGCAGATCTTCTGATTACGGCAACCAGGATATTACCGGAGGACAGATCTGATTACAACAGGAAAATTCTTCTGACTACGACAACCAGATGTACCGGAACGCAGATCTGATTACAGGAAACAGAAGACATCCCCGATCGCAGACCTTCCGATGACGACAACCAGATGTACTAGAAAACAGATCTGATTACGACAACCAGGAGAAATCCGCGAGAGCTTACCTTCTGATTACGGTAACCAGGAGATTTACCAGAGAGATCTGATTACAACAACCAGGAGATATACCCTAGAGCAGATCTTCTGATTACGACAACCAGATGTACCGAGAGCAGATCTGATTTCAGCAACCAAGAGATATAACCGAAAGCAGATTTCCTGATAAAGGTCAGTGATAAACCAGAGAGCAGATCTACCTATGACGGCAACAACGAGATATCCCCGAGAGCACATCATCTCAACAGAGCAATGCAACCATGAGATATACGCGAGAGCAGCTCTCATGATTCCGGCAGTAGGGAAATATATCCGAGAGCAGGTCTTCGGATTATTTGTAACCCTATCGCGCGAGGGTACATCTTAATCCAATTTTATGACAAAAAGGATTAGCTCAATTACCATTCTAGTAACATGCACTACGCCAGTTAATTCGACTTTAACTTTTAACTTGGATCAACACTCAGATCCCTTTCGTGTCGGTTAGGTTTCTCTGTATAGACAATCTATAAAATGAAAACTCTGTGATGTCTGCAGCTGTGATTTATATCATCATATAGAGACATAAGTAAGTGGTGCTATGTAGCTAGAACTATTTGGTATATTAAAAATGTTATTTACATATTTTAAAACTTTATGATCCTTATTATTTTTCATACCTAGTCAAAAACAAATGTTTGATGAGGACATGCTACACAACATATCAGTGGCGTACCTAGGGTCTGAGTGACGTGGAGGTCTTTATCTTGAGCGGCTGAAATTTAACACATGTCAAATCTTGGGATCGAAACTGATGCACATCGGAAATTTTCTAAAATATTCTAACATAAACTTTTTTGTTCCGATTCTTGTGTATGTTTCTGATCTATATATGTATTTGTGTCCTTGGAATTATTATAATGTTCTTCACACTCTTATATATTTTTCTGTAATGTCCTAAATTTGGTGTTAACAGGAAATCTCATACATTTTTTGTACGAAAAGCCTCATTTCGTTGTTTTATTTCTATAAAGACAAACAGTATACACAACGATATTAGTGCCAACCTATTATTGTAATCTTTCAGTGTGGTCTAAGATTCCAACACTTTTACTTAAGCACTTTACAACGAACGTGTCTCGTTTGCTGTAAAACACTGTTTATGAGCCCTATGTCATGTTCTACTGATATTGTCACTGTCGTACATCAACTGGTTTACTTATGGAAAGATATGATTATCCTGTAAATTAAATACGCAATCTTATGAAGCTGTAGACACCTAATGGATTTAAAATTGAATTTTACCGTTAATTTGACATAATCAGAATTTTGAAAAAGGTGGGTTCGAAAATGAAAATTTTGATTTTATCTCGATTCTGCAAGATAACGTGTATCACAGCGGTTTGTTGACGTGTTTGTCACGATGTGCAGTTAGTGATGCAGGCGCTATAGTAACCTTTATATTAATTGTTTTATGCAATACTGGTGATAAAGTCATTAATTACATGTAGTGTCGCTATAGGTATTTAAGAAATGAAGAAATTAAAAGTTTGTATTATCGTTTTTTAATTTGAATTTTATTGAATTAAGACAGTCACAAAGTTGAATAAAAATGCAGACATCATCATAAAGTATAGTACCCAAGAGCGTTCGCATGATAACTAGCGTGTGTAAAAAGTACACGCACTTGGTAACACTTTCACAAAAGGAAAATGGTAAGTAAACGGCATTTTAATTGTAACCTTAAATTATCTTTATTTCAGACCTTAAGAAATCAATGCAAATGAAATTTACAAATCCTACTAGAAGCTGTTTCTACCAAATTATATATATTTATAGTCCAGTTTCGGAATACGGAATTTAGTTGAATCTGTTAGGTGACAACCATCGTGACAAAATTCAATTTTCAATATGACGGTAGGACAAATGACGGAGGACAAATGAAATTTAGGGACAATAGGAAGTGGATTTCGTGTAGCTACTTACAATAGCGAATTTGTTAATGATGAAGGTAATAACAAAATACCGAAAACCAAAGAAACTGTTAAAAAAATACCACTAACATTTCAAACTCCAAGAAACTGGCAAACTTAACAACCAAAAACCAAAACTATATCAACAACTGCAATAGTTTTGACTTTGTGCAGGCATTTCAAACGAGATGGTGGGTTAAACCAGGTTATATGGAATACTAAACCTCCCACTGATAACAAGGATATGGGAAATGGTAATTGATTGGGACTGCTATTATACCAGGACCGGAAATTCGGCAAACGTTTTGGGGAGCAGCTAGAAATCACCCTTTCTGTCATATCCCATAATGGAGATGCCCAAACATCTTAGTTGGTGAAAATTGGTCGTAACCACAGACATGGATCTGTTGTCGTCCATAAAATCGGTCGAGCATATAGGAAAAGAGTTAAGCTGATAAGTCAAAATAACTGTGTCAACAAAGTCATACCTTCCAACATCACAACACCAGAGAAAATTCCTCTACAGTCAGAGGAGACTTTTTCCAGTATAACGTTCCCGTCATGCCATGACCTGACCATAGTCAATACAGCTCATTGAACATCTGTGAGATAAAAATCAAGGCTGCAAGGCCATACCTGTTATTGACTTTTATGGACTATGTTTATTCAATCTTTTTGAATGTGCACAAAACATTGGCATAAATCAAAGTCTGTAATTTGTTTATATTACATTGATGTAAAATTAAGTTTGTTATAGTGTCAAAATATAAAAATGTCTATTATTTATTGCGACTTTTCATTTGTGGTTTTGTTACACAAAGTTGAGGACCTATATTGACAATACCACTTAACACTGGACGCTATAAATGACACGATTGACGTACATACGGACTGACGTACATAAAAATTAAGATATATTTTACCTCAAGGGGACAGCATCGGAAACAATTTGTACAGTTAATTCAAATTAAACTAAAGGGGAATACTTTGTGGAAAAAATATTCACTAAATAGATAGGATGTCGAAAAAATGAAATACAGAAAATATAAGTTTCTTCAAAAAGATCACCGGTTGAAAAATAAAACCTTTTAGTTCTTATTTATTAAGAAACTCAAACATTATGTTCCAAGGAAATAATTACAAAGAATATTCCTATTGAATCAAGCAATCAACAACCTTCTATGTAAAGATATAGAAACGACTGCAGTATGTAAACAACACTAAGTAAGTGTTACACTTAATAGAAATAGACACCAGATAAAATCATACAAACATTTCAGAAAAATGCCATCATTAAAACTGCTTTAACACAGCAGTATAAAAAACAATTCTCCCAATTCAAAGCGAACGTGGACTCACTAAGCGAAAGGACACACTAAGAGAAAGTGTCACAGAGGGCTTCAATAAGCTCCACAGCCATGAAGTGGTCCTACGCTGTACTACATACAGGTTACAGATATTAACACAAGGGGAAACACATATTGTCTTATTTGTAATAAAGTTGTTCTCATTAATGAAAAACAAAGGTTAATTTACAGAATTACCGGACAGTTATTGTAATGTAGGTCAATTACACTCAGCTTTCATGTATTACCTGTATAGTTTATTGGTTTAACTCTATTGCTGCATAGTGCCATTATCATTGTCTTATGACTTTTTTCAACATGAAACACTTCTTTCTTTTCATAGGATATTTCAGACGTTTTATACCTGTTGGAAATTAACGAAAAAGAAACATCTTTTAAAATGTTTTGAAACAATGATACTGATTAAGGCTTTTTCACCGTGTTGGAAATAAACAACAACGCTAACACTCCCCCCCTAAAAATAAATAAATAATAATAATAATAACAGAATAAAGAAAAAACTAATACAATCGATTAATTTCAGATGTCTTTAGTAAAATGGTGTCTTATTATTGATTACAACAACTTGAGATTAAATGCGGAAAAAAATTTAAAAAAAAGTCAGTCTGTTTTGTATTTAGATCGGAAAGTAAGGCCAGTTAACCTCTAGGAAAGTAAGGCCAGTTAACCTCTAGGAAAGTAAGGCCAGTTAACAGTTAACCTCTAGGAAAGTAAGGCCAGTTAACAGTTAACATCTAGGAAAGTAAGGCCAGTTAACCTCTAGGAAAGTAAGGCCAGTTAACCTCTAGGAAAGTAAGGCCAGTTAACCTCTAGGAAAGTAAGGCCAGTTAACAGTTAACCTCTAGGAAAGTAAGGCCAGTTAACAGTTAACCTCTAGGAAAGTAAGGCCAGTTAACCTTTAGGAAAGTAAGGCCAGTTAACCTCTAGGAAAGTAAGGCCAGTTAACAGTTAACCTCTAGGAAAGTAAGGCCAGTTAACCTCTAGGAAAGTAAGGCCAGTTAACCTCTAGCAAGGAAAGTAAGGCCAGTCAAACCTCTAGTAAAGTAAGGCCAGTTAACCTCTAGCACGGAAAGTAAGGCCAGTTAACCTCTAGTAAAGTAAGGCCAGTTAACCTCTAGGAAAGTAAGGCCAGTTAACCTCTAGCACGGAAAGTAAGGCCAGTTAACCTCTAGGAAAGTAAGGCCAGTTAACCTCTAGCACGGAAAGTAAGGCCAGTTAACCTCTAGGAAAGTAAGGCCAGTTAACCTCTAGTACGGAAAGTAAGGCCAGTTAACCTCTAGTACGGAAAGTAAGGCCAGTTAACCTCTAGCACGGAAAGTAAGGCCAGTTAACCTCTAGCACGGAAAGTAAGGCAAGTTAACCTCTAGCACGGAAAGTAAGGCCAGTTAACCTCTAGCACGGAAAGTAAGGCCAGTTAACCTCTAGCACGGAAAGTAAGGCCAGTTAACCTGTAGGAAAGTAAGGCCAGTTAACCTCTAGCACGGAAAGTAAGGCCAGTTAACCTCTAGGAAAGTAAGGCCAGTTAACCTCTAGAAAAGTAAGGCCAGTTAACCTCTAGGAAAGTAAGGCCAGTTAACCTCTAGGAAAGTAAGGCCAGTTAACCTCTAGTACGGAAAGTAAGGCCAGTTAACCTATAGTACGGAAAGTAAGGCCAGTTAACCTCTAGTACGGAAAGTAAGGCCAGTTAACCTCTAGTACGGAAAGTAAGGCCAGTTAACCTCTAGCACGGAAAGTAAGGCCAGTTAACATTTAGCACGGAAAGTAAGGCCAGTTAACCTCTAGGAAAGTAAGGCCAGTTAACCTCTAGCACGGAAAGTAAGGCCAGTTAACCTCTAGCACGGAAAGTAAGGCCAGTTAACCTCTAGGAAAGTAAGGCCAGTTAACCTCTAGAAAAGTAAGGCCAGATAACCTCTAGGAAAGTAAGGCCAGTTAACCTCTAGGAAAGTAAGGCCAGTTAACCTCTAGCACGGAAAGTAAGGCCAGTTAACCTCTAGCACGGAAAGTAAGGCCAGTTAACCTCTAGCACGGAAAGTAAGGCCAGTTAACCTCTAGCACGGAAAGTAAGGCCAGTTAACCTCTAGCACGGAAAGTAAGGCCAGTTAACCTCTAGCACGGAAAGTTAGGCCAGTTAACCTCTAGTACGGAAAGTAAGGCCAGTTAACCTCTAGCACGGAAAGTAAGGCCAGTTAACCTCTAGTACGGAAAGTAAGGCCAGTTAACCTCTAGCACGGAAAGTAAGGCCAGTTAACCTCTAGTACGGAAAGTAAGGCCAGTTAACCTCTAGTAAAGAAAGGCCAGTTAACCTCTAGGAAAGTAAGGCCAGTTAACCTCTAGCACGGAAAGTAAGGCCAGTTAACCTCTAGAAAAGTAAGGCCAGTTAACCTCTAGGAAAGTAAGGCCAGTTAACCTCTAGGAAAGTAAGGCCAGTTAACCTCTAGCACGGAAAGTAAGGCCAGTTAACCTCTAGTACGGAAAGTAAGGCCAGTTAACCTCTAGTACGGAAAGTAAGGCCAGTTAACCTCTAGTACGGAAAGTAAGGCCAGTTAACCTCTAGCACGGAAAGTAAGGCCAGTTAACCTCTAGGAAAGTAAGGCCAGTTAACCTCTAGGAAAGTAAGGCCAGTTAACAGTTAACCTCTAGGAAAGTAAGGCCAGTTAACCTCTAGGAAAGTAAGGCCAGTTAACAGTTAACCTCTAGGAAAGTAAGGCCAGTTAACCTCTAGGAAAGTAAGGCCAGTTAACCTCTAGCACGGAAAGTAAGGCCAGTCAAACCTCTAGTAAAGTAAGGCCAGTTAACCTCTAGCACGGAAAGTAAGGCCAGTTAACATTTAGCACGGAAAGTAAGGCCAGTTAACCTCTAGGAAAGTAAGGCCAGTTAACCTCTAGCACGGAAAGTAAGGCCAGTTAACCTCTAGGAAAGTAAGGCCAGTTAACCTCTAGCACGGAAAGTAAGGCCAGTTAACCTCTAGGAAAGTAAGGCCAGTTAACCTCTAGAAAAGTAAGGCCAGTTAACCTCTAGGAAAGTAAGGCCAGTTAACCTCTAGGAAAGTAAGGCCAGTTAACCTCTAGCACGGAAAGTAAGGCCAGTTAACCTCTAGCACGGAAAGTAAGGCCAGTTAACCTCTAGCACGGAAAGTAAGGCCAGTTAACCTCTAGCACGGAAAGTAAGGTCAGTTAACCTCTAGCACGGAAAGTAAGGCCAGTTAACCTCTAGCACGGAAAGTTAGGCCAGTTAACCTCTAGTACGGAAAGTAAGGCCAGTTAACCTCTAGCACGGAAAGTAAGGCCAGTTAACCTCTAGTACGGAAAGTAAGGCCAGTTATCCTCTAGCACGGAAAGTAAGGCCAGTTAACCTCTAGTACGGAAAGTAAGGCCAGTTAACCTCTAGCACGGAAAGTAAGGCCAGTTAACCTCTAGTAAAGAAAGGCCAGTTAACCTCTAGGAAAGTAAGGCCAGTTAACCTCTAGCACGGAAAGTAAGGCCAGTTAACCTCTAGGAAAGTAAGGCCAGTTAACCTCTAGGAAAGTAAGGCCAGTTAACCTCTAGCACGGAAAGTAAGGCCAGTTAACCTCTAGGAAAGTAAGGCCAGTTAACCTCTAGTACGGAAAGTAAGGCCAGTTAACCTCTAGTACGGAAAGTAAGGCCAGTTAACCTCTAGCACGGAAAGTAAGGCCAGTTAACCTCTAGCACGGAAAGTAAGGCAAGTTAACCTCTAGCACGGAAAGTAAGGCCAGTTAACCTCTAGCACGGAAAGTAAGGCCAGTTAACCTCTAGCACGGAAAGTAAGGCCAGTTAACCTGTAGGAAAGTAAGGCCAGTTAACCTCTAGCACGGAAAGTAAGGCCAGTTAACCTCTAGGAAAGTAAGGCCAGTTAACCTCTAGAAAAGTAAGGCCAGTTAACCTCTAGGAAAGTAAGGCCAGTTAACCTCTAGGAAAGTAAGGCCAGTTAACCTCTAGTACGGAAAGTAAGGCCAGTTAACATCTAGTACGGAAAGTAAGGCCAGTTAACCTCTAGTACGGAAAGTAAGGCCAGTTAACCTCTAGTACGGAAAGTAAGGCCAGTTAACCTCTAGCACGGAAAGTAAGGCCAGTTAACCTCTAGGAAAGTAAGGCCAGTTAACCTCTAGCACGGAAAGTAAGGCCAGTTAACCTCTAGGAAAGTAAGGCCAGTTAACCTCTAGCACGGAAAGTAAGGCCAGTTAACCTCTAGGAAAGTAAGGCCAGTTAACCTCTAGAAAAGTAAGGCCAGTTAACCTCTAGGAAAGTAAGGCCAGTTAACCTCTAGGAAAGTAAGGCCAGTTAACCTCTAGCACGGAAAGTAAGGCCAGTTAACCTCTAGCACGGAAAGTAAGGCCAGTTAACCTCTAGCACGGAAAGTAAGGCCAGTTAACCTCTAGCACGGAAAGTAAGGCCAGTTAACCTCTAGCACGGAAAGTAAGGCCAGTTAACCTCTAGCACGGAAAGTTAGGCCAGTTAACCTCTAGTACGGAAAGTAAGGCCAGTTAACCTCTAGCACGGAAAGTAAGGCCAGTTAACCTCTAGTACGGAAAGTAAGGCCAGTTAACCTCTAGCACGGAAAGTAAGGCCAGTTAACCTCTAGTACGGAAAGTAAGGCCAGTTAACCTCTAGCACGGAAAGTTAGGCCAGTTAACCTCTAGTAAAGGAAGGCCAGTTAACCTCTAGGAAAGTAAGGCCAGTTAACCTCTAGCACGGAAAGTAAGGCAGGTTAACCTCTAGTAAAGTAAGGCCAGTTAACCTCTAGCACGGAAAGTTAGGCCAGTTAACCTCTAGTACGGAAAGTAAGGCCAGTTAACCTCTAGCACGGAAAGTAAGGCCAGTTAACCTCTAGTACGGAAAGTAAGGCCAGTTAACCTCTAGCACGGAAAGTTAGGCCAGTTAACCTCTAGTACGGAAAGTAAGGCCAGTTAACCTCTAGCACGGAAAGTAAGGCCAGTTAACCTCTAGTACGGAAAGTAAGGCCAGTTAACCTCTAGCACACGCTTATGAAGTATATTTATCAGATGACATTCTTATGTCTGGCTGTTTCTACCGAGATTATCCTCTGGACACATGATTGTTGCTCACCGAAGCAGCGATTTCTGAGAGTCCAGTCGCGGCAGTCATACAGATGAAGACGTATATTTTTGGGCCACATGGTATTCCCCGTTTTTGTTGCTTTTATACCGATATTAACCATAAGTAACACCACGTATGTCACTAGTAGACAGGACCTGTTATCTCCACGATATTTGAGTTGCTCCTTTGATTGTTCGGTTTGTGAGTTCCTTATAAGTCATGACATTGTAACATCGTATGTAGAATTTGTTCTTGTATCCCCTGATTAAGGTTACATGTTGCACAGTTAAGAATATGTGTCAGCAATTATTCTTTTGTCTGAAAGTTCAGAAAAAATGACGTAATTGGGGGGAAATTAGCTATGGGCTTCCCCAGAACAAAATACTTAATGTCGTAAGAAGTGAGGTCAAGGGTACCAGAAGATTTTATTCGGCACTGCCGAATAAAGCAAAAATTTATTCGGCTACCTTTATTAGACAGTAAATGTACTGATTGCAGGATAAACAGAGGTTATTTTATGTTATGTTCAGTTATTATACATGTATGTAATATTGCAATGAATCAAACAATCTTTCAGACAAATTTTGTTCAATCATTCATGAACTGCGTGTAGTGTTATTTGTAAGCCCTTTTCATGCCTGTTGTATAAATCGTTTGAACCTTGTATATATCTGGACAATATGGCAGATATAAGAGACAGATAACCTGATAAAAAAAAATCGTGAAAATCTTTTCAATTTTAGATTGGCTTAAAACATCGTACGAGTATAGGGCCAGATAAGCAAAAAAAATCGCAGTAGGGTTTTATGTAACATAAAGACTTGCGTAGCAAGCATCTCGGATTTTATATCGAAATAAAAGGACAACCTAATACCATTCGCTTGGAATTGGCATTGCAATTTCTAAAAGAACGCATTTGAACTTTCCCCCATAAGGTCCTATGTGAAGCTAAGTCCTGCAGTTTGGGCTAGTTTGAAATAACTGATTTCTAAATTTTCGCACATTTAATCTTGTGTCATATATTTAATCATAAATATACTTTTATTATAACTAAGGTTCTCTTGGTTCAATTAAATAAATTTTTAAGTTCTTTGCTTTCTCTACTGAAGCAAATTGCCCAGAAATTAAAAAATAACATCTTGTTAATCGACTATGTATACATACATGTAAGAGGACCAACCAATAACTTGAAGAACTGAGATATTAAAATGGTTCACTACCTAAACAATTTTACTGCTTTAGTTTTTCAAATCCTTGTTAATTTTGTAAAATGTACTTATAATAGGGATGAGAAAATTTAGTCCCCTTCACCAGCAGTCTACTAGTCCCCTTCACCAGCAGTCTACTAGTCCCCCTTCACCAGCAGTCTACCAGTCCCCTTTACCAGCAGTCTACTATTCCCCTTCACCAGCAGTCTACTAGTCCCCTTCACCAGCAGTCTACTATTCATCTTCACCAGAGTCTACTATTACCCTTCACCAGAGTCTACTATTCCCCTTCACCAGCAGTCTACTAGTCCCCTTCACCAGCAGTCTACTATTCCCCTTCACCAGCAGTCTACTAGTCCCACTTCACCAGCAGTCTACTAGTCCCCTTCACCAGCAGTCTACTAGTCATCTTCACCAGAGTCTACTAGTCCCCTTCACCAGCAGTCTACTAGTCCCCTTCACCAGAGTCTACTATTCCCTCTTCACCAGCAGTCTACTATTCCCCTTCACCAGCAGTCTACTATTCCCCTTCACCAGAGTCTACTATTCATCTTCACCAGAGTCTACTAGTCCCCTTCACCAGCAGTCTACTATTCCCCTTCACCAGCAGTCTACTATTCATCTTCACCAGAGTCTACTATTCCCTTTTACCAGAGTCTACTATTCCCCTTCACCAGCAGTCTACTAGTCCCCTTCACCAGCAGTCTACTATTCCCCTTCACCAGCAGTCTACTAGTCCCTCTTCACCAGCAGTCTACTATTCCCCTTCACCAGCAGTCTACTAGTCCCCTTCACCAGCAGTCTACTATTCCCCTTCACCAGCAGTCTACTAATCCCTCTTCACCAGCAGTCTACTAGTCCCTCCACCAGCAGTCTTATAGTCCCTCTTCACCAGCAGTCTACTTGTCCCCCTACACCAGCAGTCTACTATTCCCCTTCACCAGCAGTCTACTATTCCCCTTCACCAGCAGTCTACTAGTCCCCTTCACCAGCAGTCTACTAGTCCCCTTCACCAGAGTCGTCTATTCCCCTTCACCAGCAGTCTACTAGTCCCCTTCACCAGCAGTCTACTATTCCCCTTCACCAGCAGTCTACTAATCCCTCTTCACCAGCAGTCTACTAGTCCCTCCACCAGCAGTCTTATAGTCCCTCTTCACCAGCAGTCTACTATTCCCCTTCACCAGCAGTCTACTAGTCATCTTCACCAGCAGTCTACTAGTCCCCTTCACCAGCAATCTACTTGTCCCCCTACACCAGCAGTCTACCAGTCCCCTTCACCAGCAGTCTACTAGTCCCCTTCACCAGCAGTCTACTAGTCCCCTTCACCAGCAGTCTACTAGTCCCCTTCACCAGCAGTCTACTAGTCCCCTTCACCAGCAGTCTAATAGTCCCCTTCACCAGCAGTCTACTAGTCCCCCTTCACCAGCAGTCTACTAGTCCCCTTCACAAGCAGTCTAATAGTCCCCTCCACCAGCAGTCTACTAGTCTCCTTCACCAGCAGTCTACTAGTCCCCCTTCACCAGCAGTCTACTAGTCCCCTTCACCAGCAGTCTACTAGTCCCCTTCACCAGCAGTCTACTAGTCCCCCTTCACCAGCAGTCTACTAGTCCCCCTTCACCAGCAGTCTACTAGTACCCTTCACCAGCAGTCTACAAGTCCCCCTTCACCAGCAGTCTACTAGTCCCCCATCACCAGCAGTCTACTAGTCCACCTTCACCAGCAGTCTACTGGTCCCCTTAACAAGCAGTCTACTAGTCCCCCTTCACCAGCAGTCTACTATTCCCCTTCACCAGCAGTCTACTAGTCCCACTTCACCAGCAGTCTACTAGTCCCCTTCACCAGCAGTCTACTAGTCATCTTCACCAGAGTCTACTAGTCCCCTTCACCAGCAGTCTACTAGTCCCCTTCACCAGAGTCTACTATTCCCTCTTCACCAGCAGTCTAATATTCCCCTTCACCAGCAGTCTACTATTCCCCTTCACCAGAGTCTACTATTCATCTTCACCAGAGTCTACTAGTCCCCTTCACCAGCAGTCTACTATTCCCCTTCACCAGCAGTCTACTATTCATCTTCACCAGAGTCTACTATTCCCTTTTACCAGAGTCTACTATTCCCCTTCACCAGCAGTCTACTAGTCCCCTTCACCAGCAGTCTACTATTCCCCTTCACCAGCAGTCTACTAGTCCCTCTTCACCAGCAGTCTACTATTCCCCTTCACCAGCAGTCTACTAGTCCCCTTCACCAGCAGTCTACTATTCCCCTTCACCAGCAGTCTACTAATCCCTCTTCACCAGCAGTCTACTAGTCCCTCCACCAGCAGTCTTATAGTCCCTCTTCACCAGCAGTCTACTTGTCCCCCTACACCAGCAGTCTACTATTCCCCTTCACCAGCAGTCTACTATTCCCCTTCACCAGCAGTCTACTAGTCCCCTTCACCAGCAGTCTACTAGTCCCCTTCACCAGAGTCGTCTATTCCCCTTCACCAGCAGTCTACTAGTCCCCTTCACCAGCAGTCTACTATTCCCCTTCACCAGCAGTCTACTAATCCCTCTTCACCAGCAGTCTACTAGTCCCTCCACCAGCAGTCTTATAGTCCCTCTTCACCAGCAGTCTACTATTCCCCTTCACCAGCAGTCTACTAGTCATCTTCACCAGCAGTCTACTAGTCCCCTTCACCAGCAATCTACTTGTCCCCCTACACCAGCAGTCTACCAGTCCCCTTCACCAGCAGTCTACTAGTCCCCTTCACCAGCAGTCTACTAGTCCCCTTCACCAGCAGTCTACTAGTCCCCTTCACCAGCAGTCTACTAGTCCCCTTCACCAGCAGTCTAATAGTCCCCTTCACCAGCAGTCTACTAGTCCCCCTTCACCAGCAGTCTACTAGTCCCCTTCACAAGCAGTCTAATAGTCCCCTCCACCAGCAGTCTACTAGTCTCCTTCACCAGCAGTCTACTAGTCCCCCTTCACCAGCAGTCTACTAGTCCCCTTCACCTGCAGTCTACTAGTCCCCTTCACCAGCAGTCTACTAGTCCCCCTTCACCAGCAGTCTACTAGTCCCCCTTCACCAGCAGTCTACTAGTACCCTTCACCAGCAGTCTACAAGTCCCCCTTCACCAGCAGTCTACTAGTCCCCCATCACCAGCAGTCTACTAGTCCACCTTCACCAGCAGTCTACTGGTCCCCTTAACAAGCAGTCTACTAGTCCCCCTTCACCAGCAGTCTACTATTCCCCTTCACCAGCAGTCTACTAGTCCCCCATCACCAGCAGTCTACTATTCCCCTTCACCAGCAGTCTACTAGTCCCCCTTCACCAGCAGTCTACTATTCCCCTTCACCAGCAGTCTACTAGTCATCTTCACCAGCAGTCTACTAGTCATCTTCACCAGCAATCTACTAGTCCCCTTCACCAGCAGTCTACTAGTCCCTCTTCACCAGCAATCTACTAGTCCCCTTCACCAGCAGTCTACTAGTCATCTTCACCAGCAGTCTACTGGTCCCCTTCACCAGCAGTCTACTAGTCTCCTTCACAAGCAGTCTACTAGTCCCCTTCACCAGCAGTCTACTAGTCCCCTTCACAAGCAGTCTACTAGTCCCCTTCACCAGCAGTCTACTAGTCCCCTTCACCAGCAGTCTACTAGTCCCCTTCACCAGCAGTCTACTAGTCCCCTTCACCAGCAGTCTACTATTCCCCTTCACCAGCAGTCTACTAGTCCCCTTCACCAGCAGTCTACTAGTCCCTCTTCACCAGCAGTCTACTAGTCCCTCTTCACCAGCAGTCTACTAGTCATCTTCACCAGCAGTCTACTTGTCCCCCTACACCAGCAGTCTACTAGTCCCCTTCACCAGCAGTCTACTAGTCCCCTTCACCAGCAGTCTACTAGTCTCCTTCACAAGCAGTCTACTAGTCCCCTTCATTAGCAGTCTACTAGTCCCCTTCACAAGCAGTCTAATAGTCCCCTTCACAAGCAGTCTACTAGTCCCCCTTCACCAGCAGTCTACTAGTCCCCCATCACCAGCAGTCTACTAGTCCACCTTCACCAGCAGTCTACTAGTCATCTTCACCAGCAGTCTACTGGTCCCCTTAACAAGCAGTCTACTAGTCCCCCTTCACCAGCAGTCTACTAGTCCCCCTTCACCAGCAGTCTACTAGTCCCTCTTCACCAGCAGTCTACTGGTCCCCTTCACCAGCAGTCTACTAGTCATCTTCACCAGCAGTCTACTGGTCCCCTTCACCAGCAGTCTACTAGTCTCCTTCACAAGCAGTCTACTAGTCCCCTTCACCAGCAGTCTACTAGTCCCCTTCACAAGCAGTCTACTAGTCCCCTTCACCAGCAGTCTACTAGTCCCCTTCACCAGCAGTCTACTAGTCCCCCTTCACCAGCAGTCTACTATTCCCCTTCACCAGCAGTCTACTAGTCCCTCTTCACCAGCAGTCTACTAGTCCCCTTCACCAGCAGTCTACTAGTCCCTCTTCACCAGCAGTCTACTAGTCCCCTTCACCAGCAGTCTACTAGTCCCTCTTCACCAGCAGTCTACTAGTCATCTTCACCAGCAGTCTACTTGTCCCCCTACACCAGCAGTCTACTAGTCCCCTTCACCAGCAGTCTACTAGTCCCCTTCACCAGCAGTCTACTAGTCTCCTTCACAAGCAGTCTACTAGTCCCCTTCATTAGCAGTCTACTAGTCCCCTTCACAAGCAGTCTAATAGTCCCCTCCACCAGCAGTCTACTAGTCCCCTTCACCAGCAGTCTACTAGTCCCCCTTCACCAGCAGTCTACTAGTCCCCTTCACCAGCAGTCTACTAGTCCCTCTTCACCAGCAGTCTACTATTCCCCTTCCCCAGCAGTCTACTCTCCCCTTCACCATCAGTCTACTAGTCCCTTCACCATCAACCAGCAGTCTATAATAATTGTAGTTAATACGAATATCAGTTAGAGATTACACGAATCCCTAAAAACTGCTTGACCCACACCTGTATCAAGATGTTTTCGTTGAAAAAAGATAACTTCATTTTTCAAAATATGGAGGTTATAAATGTTTAAAAAATGAACAAGTTTGTAATTTTCCAAAACTATCTAGACATTCAAACTAATCAACTTAAATTCGCATTAAGCAAATGTCATTATTTAATTAAATATCATATAAACTAAAAATATTAATATTTACTGTAAAGTATGAATAATGGAAATATATATATCGGTCAAGACAATGTCAAAATTTTTTGCGACATGGAAACTGTGAAGGTTATAACTTCTAAAGTAGATTAAAGTACATCTACGGTCGTTTGAATTGTAATATGACGTATTATTATCGTCAACTAATATTTATATATCAAACTTGAACATATGTATACCTTTTTTCAAATATTTTCTTTAGTCCTATTGTCTAGTATCCTAAACCTTATTTCTACAGAAATTATATTAATTTTTAGGCGTTTTTGTTTGCAAGCCATTATTTGAACTATGCAAAACAACAAGTATAAAAAATACATCACAGCTAGACACAAAGATGTTCGTGAACACCTCCTGCGTTAGTCTGGATCATCTAGACGCTTTATTTGCGTTTTGTCTCTATATTAAAGTTGTTTTCATTGCGACGTAAACTTGGCGTAAAAATTTGATTGGAGGATATTTTTACTGTCTAAAAAATTACTTCCGCTTACACGAAGCAGTGTATAAAAAATTGTACCAAAGTTTACATGAGAATATTTTTATTAAATATTAATTATTATCAATTAATTAAACAAATATTATTGTTATGCACACTCAAGAGAGATGCACACTTTGACATCATTTTGTAAGTGTTGAGTTTTCCTATTCTAAAAATAGAATGATTGTTTTGTCTCCTCCAATTGGTAGCGAAATTACAACAACGTAATCCCAGACGCAACTAAATAGTCGTCTGGGATTATCCAGCGTATAAGTATAGGAAATGAAAGTCCTTCCGCTTTGAACACGACCGAGTTTGGTTTCGACGTGTTAACAAATAAAATAAATAACTGTATAAATATATATTGTTGCATCTTAAAATGTGTTGCCATACAACACCTTAAAACTAGAATTAATATTTTAAAATTCCCCCAAAAAACATTTGTAGGAGTAACATGGAACTAAACAGTTTAACAATGTTTTGAGGTATTCTTAAATATATACAAAGCAGTTCCGAGTCTGTTGAAAAAAACACGTCCAACAAACATGACAATATGATATCAATCAAGCATTCTGATGGTGACACGAATCAGGTTGGTAATTACGAAAACTTATTTATTCCGACCTAAATGAATACACATGTATAAGAATTATTGCTTTATATGACAACAGCAAACACTATTCTGAATACAAATATATAGTGTTCATTGCTTTTTATCGGACAATAGCAAAGACTATTCTGAATACAAATTTATTGTTTCATTGCTTATTATGACGGGCTTCGGTGTCAACACTGAGGTTGCGGGTACAAGTTTCACAGTGGACAGTTTGCATTCCACTCCAATCTTAAATTTATCCTAAGGAGTCACGATATAGCTGAAATATTGCTAAATGTGGCCTTAAACACAATTCAAACATATTATGGCAGTGGCTAACATGGCAGTGGCTAACATGGCAGTCGCTAACATGGCAGTGGCTAACATGATTCTGATTATGGCAGTGGCTAACATGGCAGTCGCTAACATGGCAGTGGCTAACATGGCAGTAGCTAACATGGCAGTGGCTAACATGATTCTGATTATGGCAGTGGCTAACATGGCAGTCGCTAACATGGCAGTGGCTAACATGGCAGTCGCTAACATGGCAGTGGCTAACATGATTCTGATTATGGCAGTGGCTAACATGATTCTGATTATGGCAGTGGCTAACATGATTCTGATTATGGCAGTGGCTAACATGATTCTGCAAACAAATGATTAGAATTCATTGCTCGTTATGAAGTAGCAAACTTTTTGTAAACATTTTCGTGTACCATAAAGGTAGTAACATAATTTTAATTAACATTTTCTGCGTATAAGTCTGTCTTAATTTTAAAAACATGCTTTAAATCGCATTAAATATTAGTCTCATTAGTAAGGTGTTTTGATGGGTCCCTCGCTCTTTGCTCAATCAACACCCTTTAGTATATTTCGAAAAGAAGTAAAGAAGTAAGCACGTTTTAGCTGCTTCTTCGTCCCTACTAACACCCCATACTTTTTCAGGGGCGACTTAAAGTTTTATGTCCTTTTATCAGTTATTCTTTGTTACCTTGTTCTCGTCCTGATTATAGCTGAAATACAATTTAACCAATAATTCTCAAAATCACACAAACTTTATAATAATGGTGATACATGGCAGGAAGACACTTGTCTAAATAAATGATACACTTGTGTCAGGATCAAATCTTAAATCCGCATCGATCTATGTATATTTTCTGCATTATGCCTAATACATAGTAATACTCAAATTATCCCCCTTTTAACAGTTTCGTTTTGGGAATTAGGAATTATTATCTTATTCATTCTTGCAAATACAAGTACTAAATGAATCAAAACAAAGTAAAACTAACAGTAATTATACTTCGTTTGTCAAGTAGATACCTTAAAAATGTTCTAAATGCAGAAAATAACATACAGTGCAATATAAATGTGTCAAGGTTGCAAGTACTTACATTGATGGTGCAAGAAAGAAGTTACATTACTCCATACACTTCCTTCCTTCTACTGTTAAGTACCTTAATGCACGTTTATTAAATTAAAGGGTTAATGTTAGTTTTAACAGAAAAACAAGAGAATGTTATTGTTATTAAGTGACCATATATTTGATTAACAAATAAAACAGTGAATCTAAATTCCAGTTAACCTCCAGTGACGTGAGTGGACATCTCGTGGGACATCTCTCAGTGTTGTGTTAATATTTATTTTTTTACACACATCCGGTTTTTTCAAATTTTTCATGTGATTGTTTAATATTTGATTATCTCATAAAATCATCATAAAATTAAACCATCAATATAGAAGTTTTTTTGTTGTTGCTTCTCTTATTCGATGAAAACGACGGACGTCGTATATGGACAATTATTTAACTTCGATTTCGCATGTCCTAACAGACTGGTACAAGGTACCCAGTTTATACCTTAAAATTGGTTCCACTTTGGAAATTTATGGTGTTAAAAATTCAACATTTGACAGGAAGTTCGCTAAGCAATATGTTTTCATATTGAATTTCTGTGTTTCTCACAAAATACCATTTTGCACTAAATAATGAACTAATTTCCTTATTTCAACCTTATCAGATAAGTGTCGAGTGCATTCTTAGAGAAGCATACTCGTTGTCTTTTGTTGCTGGTATATCGCCTGCTTGCTTTCAAATTACTTGTTGCTACACGATAGCCGCATTGGAATCTCTGTACTTATGTTGGTTCCTCCGTCAGTCAGTGAAACAGGTCGAAAGACCTTTGTCACAGAACTATTGGATAAAAATAAAATAAGTAACACTTTCCATAAACATTGTATCAAGGTACACCAAACTTCTTATTTAATAATTCAGTGACAACGCTACAAGAAATGTACATGATATATTTTCAGCAATAATTCAGCGATATAAGTGGTTAGAACAAATAAAAAGTTGCTAGGTATCTGTAGCGAGAACACGTAAACAGTTGCTAGATAACTGTGGCGAGAACAAATAAACAGTTGCTAGGTATCTGACATGCGATTGGTCAGTGAACACCAAACCTACTACCCACGTTTTTATGCAGAGGAACCTCGTTTTTAGCATCGCCGTAAAATATATTTTGTAAATAATAGCATACTGGGTTTGTAGTTTATTCGATTTCCAACAGGTAAATGTTTATACTTCGGAGATATTGAGCTTTTCATACGTAGCGTGTAACGATTTATGCGATTTATGCTTGTTATCAGCGTTGGTTGCACTTCAATTAATATAGCGATGCAGTTTGCTATGAACTGTTGACTTGTTTTTTTTGTTATTGCTAACAAATTCTGGTTTTGTGATTAAATATTTCCTTGACATAATTGAGTCTCCAGTAATTGATCGTTTTCATAATACTTTTGTCTCTTCGTTTCCTTAATGCTTATTTTTCTGTAGAATGTATGTATTTTATTAACAATTATCTACATAATATATATTTTTGCCGTATCTTTATGTCAGTTTCCTTTTCGTCATTTGTACAGCTGTATTACATAAAATAGTGATTTGTCTGAATAAAACTAGTCATAGGACGAAAATACGAGTTCATAATTTTATTTGAATCGCAAAATTTGATTGGTTGCGGGACATTGAGAACTTGGTTTATACTGTATAACCTAGTTTGGTATCGGGTTAACGCGCCTTAACGATGAAGTCTTTTTTATTGGCTCTGTTAACGAGATAATTCCGCTGAAAAGTAAATGCAAATGCTTATGTTATGTATACCAGCAAAAAAATTATCATGTATAATTTCGATTTGTGAACGTACCATATAACATTGTCAGGGTTATAGTTCTGGTGACGCCATTATCAGGTCCACAGTATATATAATTATCATTTAGTTTTTAAGACCAGTTTATAAATTCTTTGTTTTAAAGCAAACGATTTGTCGGGAACGATTAATTTTTTTCTCAGATACATTAATTTTTTTTTTTACAACAAAAATATTCCTTTATTTAGCATATAGCTTGATACATTAATTTATGTTTGTGGTTTTTCTTACGTCTTCAAAATCGCTTAATCTTTCTCAACTTATTAGCCGTTGGTTTATCAAAGAATCTAATTTGCATAACTATCTATTGCAAATGACATCTCATTGTAATGGATGATATTCTTAACATCACCATGACAAAGGATTTTTTGAAAATACGTAGTAATGTGCATGATGGCCGCAGAAATGGTAGTACTGTGTGATACCTGCGTAAATAATGGAAGATCGACAACAAATATTTAGGCACGTGCATTACATATACTATATTATAAACTCACGAGATTCTAAACAGCAGACCACATTTGCAACAAACCACAAGCACAACAGATGTTACAAATGTGTATCAAAAAACCGAGCACATATGTAACAAAATTTTTGTAATGAATGTGCGCGATGCCGATTTTGATATGACATGCAATCACATTTGTCACATGTCAATTTTCATACAGGAATGAAAGCTAAAAGCTAAGTGCATATTTTGAAATGAAACACATTTGTCATAGTTTTTAATAATCCGTTATATTTTTCATGAGATGAAAACGTTATTTCAAAATGTATATAACTTACTGTGAAGTTTTATCCATAAACTTGAAACAAATACAGAATATAAATAACATACACCTTCTACAAAGGTCTTAGGAAAAGAGTAATCATTTTGACCATCAACATTGTATCGTTGTCGTCTTACATTGACCAAAAAAAAAAAGACAACAGGGCAACTGTATTTAAATGCGATCTTTGTTTATATTCAATAAGATATCGACAGACCATTAGGTGACCTTGAAAGATCCATTGCATGACCTGTGAATACCAATACGAAATTATGATTAACATACGGAAAATTTTCATAATTAACTATCTTGCTTTACACTAAGTTACCATACTAGTCATCTAAGCGCGGATGAATGGGTGAAATCACAATATTATCAAGTCTTCGCGCAAAGTTTCGTCGTTGAAAATCTCTCTTAGTCCCGGCATTGTTGCCAATTTAAGAAATGCTGTTTTTAAATCTTCATTGTCTAGTTGCTTTCAAAATTCCGCTGTGACATCACATACTTTTCCACCACCTATACACAACGGTTCAGTGTTCAGATGAAAAGATGTTTTCTTGATGTCTCGTATGAGTGAACTAACAACCAAATGAATACCTATACGAGTAACAACGTTTAGACGAGTTTGTTGCTTGTCTTGCTGGTCTGCCTTATAGATTTGTTGAGCCTGCTTGTCTCGAAAATGGTTGTTGTCACATTGAAGGCATTTCATATGATTCGTTTTCTGAGATTAAAAACTTACATTTTTCACTATTAGCATGTGTATAGTATATAAAATGTTGTCAGTAAATGTGTAAGATATCGTGGCCACGAATTAGTTAATCTTGGCCACGAATTAGTATATCGTGGACACGATTTAGTAATCCGTGGCCACGAATTAGTGAATTAGTACTAAATCGTGGCCACGATATACTAATTCAAGGCCACGATATACTAATTCAAGGCCACGATATACTAATTGGTGGCCACGGATTACTTAATCGTGGCCACGATATACTAATTCAAGGCCACGATATACTAATTGGTGGCCACGGATTACTAAATCGTGGCCACAATATACTAATTCGTGGCCACGATATACTAATTGGTGGCCACGATATACTAATTGGTGGCCACGATATACTAATTGGTGGCCACGATATACTAATTCATGGCCACGATATACTAATTCATGGCCACGATATACTAATTCGTGGCCACGATATACTAATTCGTGGCCACGATATACTAATTGGTGGCCACGATATACTAATTCATGGCCACGATATACTAATTCATGGCCACGATATACTAATTGGTGGCCACGATATACTAATTGGTGGCCACGATATACTAATTCAAGGCCACGATATACTAATTCGTGGCCACGATATACTAATTCAAGGCCACGATATACTAATTCGTGGCCACGATATACTAATTGGTGGCCACGATATACTAATTCGTGGCCACGATATACTAATTCATGGCCACGATATACTAATTGGTGGCCACGATATACTAATTCAAGGCCACGATATACTAATTCAAGGCCACGATATACTAATTCATGGCCACGATATACTAATTCATGGCCACGATATACTAATTCATGGCCACGATATACTAATTCAAGGCCACGATAAACTAATTCATGGCCACGATATACTAATTCATGGCCACGATATACTAATTCATGGCCACGATATACTAATTCATGGCCACGATATACTAATTCATGGCCACGATATACTAATTCATGGCCACGATATACTAATTCGTGGCCACGATATACTAATTCAAGGCCACGATATACTAATTCGTGGCCACGATATACTAATTCATGGCCACGATATACTTATTCATGGCCACGATATACTAATTCATGGCCACGATATACTAATTCAAGGCCACGATATACTAATTCAAGGCCACGATATACTAATTCATGGCCACGATATACTAATTCATGGCCACGATATACTAATTCATGGCCACGATATACTAATTCATGGCCACGATATACTAATTCATGGCCACGATATACTAATTCATGGCCACGATACACTAATTCGTGGCCACGATATAGAAATTCATGGCCACGATATACTAATTCATGGCCACGATATACTAATTGGTGGCCACGATATACTAATTCATGGCCACGATATACTAATTCATGGCCACGATATACTAATTCATGGCCACGATATACTAATTCGTGGCCACGATATACTAATTCATGGCCACGATATACTAATTCATGGCCACGACATACTAATTCAAGGCTACGATATACTAATTCATGGCCACGAAGAAGCTGGATTTTCCCTTCTGATTAAAAAAACTTTTAAATGACACATATAATGATTAATACATGTCAACCCATCAGTCCAATAATCAATTGAGAATACCTAAACCTTGTTTCCTGAACTAAATGAACTGAATTTTACATCATCAGTATCGGGAATTTTATAATACGGGATTCCGTTTTTTTTTAAGAATACATGTGTCGGGGCCGTGACTTATAATACGTTTTAACCATAAAGTGTATTTTTAATTGAAAGAAAAGAAATTAAATTTGTATCTATACGACAAATTTAAATGTAATAAGGTGGTAACGGTTGAATGATAAAAGTTGTAATTAACGTCGTTTCATTTTTGAATTTTTATTTAAAATACGTATGTGTATGCCGTGCTACGGGGTCGGAATTTTTAGCTTATTCCATATATTTTTTTTAATTCGTACTTTATTCTATGTTTACTTAACCTATAGACCATTTATTTCCTTGAATGTATTCATGGCCACGATATACTAATTCAAGGCCACGATATACTAATTCATGGCCACGATATACTAATTCATGGCCACGATATACTAATTCATGGCCACGATATACTAATTGGTGGCCACGATATACTAATTCGTGGCCACGATATACTAATTCAAGGCCACGATATACTAATTCGTGGCCACGATATACTAATTCATGGCCACGATATACTTATTCATGGCCACGATATACTAATTCATGGCCACGATATACTAATTCAAGGCCACGATATACTAATTCAAGGCCACGATATACTAATTCATGGCCACGATATACTAATTCATGGCCACGATATACTAATTCATGGCCACGATATACTAATTCATGGCCACGATATACTAATTCGTGGCCACGATATACAAATTCATGGCCACGATATACTAATTCATGGCCACGATATACTAATTCAAGGCCATGATATACTAATTCATGGCCACGATATACTAATTCATGGCCACGATATACTAATTCATGGCCACGATATACTAATTCATGGCCACGATATACTAATTCGTGGCCACGATATACTAATTCATGGCCACGATATACTAATTCAAGGCTACGATATACTAATTCATGGCCACGATATACTAATTCAAGGCCACGATATACTAATTCATGGCCACGATATACTAATTCATGGCCACGATATACTAATTCAAGGCCACGATATACTAATTGGTGGCCACGATATACTAATTCAAGGCCACGATATACTAATTCATGGCCACGATATACTAATTCATGGCCACGATATACTAATTCAAGGCCACGATATACTAATTCATGGCCACGATATACTAATTCATGGCCACGATATACTAATTCAAGGCCACGATATACTAATTGGTGGCCACGGATTACTAATTCGTGGCCACGATTGATATATTTTTTCACCCTCATAAATGACCCGAATAAGCTTTCATAGTAAGATAATAAAAAAGAGTTAGGAAAAAATTGATAGACGTTATGTACAATGTTGGTGATGGTAACGTTAAAATGATGTTATTGTTTTCAAAAGGATGATGTCTATGTAAATTTTAAACCTTTTTTAAAAAATATAAATATTTCAAATAGATCAACAGTTTCAACAGATTTGGAAAATGTACTTTCATGATTTAAAAAAAAACACAACTTTAAAATGACAATTTATTCGATTGAAATAATTTTTCTTGTTGCAAATATAGTAAATTTCCTTTGATGACTTTAGTTCCTTTCTCATAAGAAACTCCACAACTATCAGTTTAAAAAACGGTATAGTTCTAAACTTTCGCTTTTGTTGGCCGCGTTTTTTAAGTGAAAATAAAACAGCTTACCGCGTATGGTCTAGCTTCTGGCTCTTTTGTAGATCCAAAAAGGTGCAAATTGAAATCAACAATTATTTTTTACATTTAATCAGCGTTTTGACATGCATTTTTTTTTATTTTGATTGTGCTATTTTATTTAGTAAAATTTTACCTAAATTAAAACAGAACTGTTAACTAGGAGCAGGCGATTGTTTGTCGGTTCGATACCACCCGGACAATGTCGTTTCAGGAAGGAAAAGTCTCGCAGTTTGTCAGAATACTATTGAACGTAACAAAAGCAGACGAACTTTTTTAAACGTCTTAATGTTCCTTTGAAAACAAAATGGCTGACTTACAATGTAATATTCCCGTAGCAAAAGTCAAGGACGATTTGTGACATGTAAACAACAGAGGCATAGTATAAAACATGGACTGGTTATCGTGGATAATTTTTTTCTATTAGATTTGCGTTATAAAAAGGTACAATATGACATAAGTAAAATATGCAACAACAAAAAATAAATAAATAAAATAAAATAAAACTCCACGGGGGTGTTTAGTATAGTATATTGGAATGTTTAGCTGTATCCTGTGTAAATACATAAATAGGTTATGGTTACGGATCACTTACGTACGGGGTTTTTTCCCTCTTAAGAACTGCGTCAATATAGTACTTTTAACGAAATAATTCATTTCCTTCCTAAAATTATATCATAAAAATAAACTTATTTGGGTCATAAATGTGCACACTGCGTGCACTGCGTTGCGTTTTTCTTTCTTGTTTTGCTTCGGTTTTTTTTTTTTTTTTTTGCTTTTGCTTTTGGTGTTTTGGTTGCTTGCATTTCTTTTTAATTCCACATTTACTAAAATCCAATATAAATTATTGATCCACGGTAACATGTGTAAGCAGGTTTTATTTATCGCTCAAAAAACCTCTGCCAAGGTACGTTGACATTTACTATACACAGCAACACGCCCCTCATTGCGGTAAGTAAAACACAGTAAGATCAGTATAACAAGGTCAGAGTAAAACGTAAGTCTTACAATATTATGTCTGTATGTATAGATGGTAAGATTTTAACAAATGTACTTACCAATTACCTCTAGGTGATTATTCCATGTCATAAACAATGATTTACATACGTCAATCATTCTATTATTTTAATATTAGATTATTGACAGTATGTTTCCAAATAAAAATAATTTATTATAAATACACATAAAATGAAAATATAAAAAACTAAACAGGGAAGTACTTTTGTCTGAAATGAAACAGTAGCCATGACGAGATACATTGTTTAATAATAACAATTGCTAAGTGCTAGACCACCTCAATCAAAGGTGGAATTTACTTTAAAATTTTAGATACTCTGCACGTTTACTATGTGCACTTCGTGGGTCCTCAGTCTCAGACATTAGGTCCTGTTCAATATAACCTATGAACTGAACGATCATTTTCTTGTTTATTTCAGTATGTGAATTTTCTGTTCAAAAGATAGCCAAAAAACTAGTAACTATAAGTTCAAGAAAGAATGATTCATAGTAAATCAACTCGTATATGTTAACGTTGTGGCAGGGACAATTTTATACACAATCTAAGATATTCCACTTACCATAAGATATCCGAATCTATCTATGCTTATGGCTCGTGAACATAAATTCAGGATAAATAAATCATAGTAAACCTTATTGTAGACCTTAATTCAAGTCTTTAAATCTTATTGTAACTCAAGATAGAACTTTTAACACATATAGAGACGTGCATTCTATAAAATATTTAGTTAATGAACAAGTCATAATTATTGATGGCGTCGGCGATTTCTTTATAGTAGATTATGGGTCATAATGCTAGATTATGGATAGAATGTGACTTTAGTATAAACGTGAATTCGTATTATTAATTCATAGTAAGCTGACGTTCTATATGTTTAAGAAAAAAAAAATTAATGATTACCATTCACCACTTTTCAAATCGTTGTCAATTAAAAACCACGAAATACTACAGTTCCCAATAAAATCCTGTATTTCTTTGTAATTTGTTTTTTTCTTGTTTTTGTGGTACATTTAATAAAATATAATGGATTATGAGAACTTGTGTACAGTGAAAAAAGGGTAATTTTCTTTATTTAAGAGTCTCAGACTTGATCACTGACAGTAGTAATGCTTTAAAAAAGTTCAGTATGATCTATTTTTCTTTTCTTTTTTTTATTTTATTATAACCGTGGATTTTGGGACACGGGTCTGGGTCGGCACATTTAGTGTTTCTCGATGTTTTACAAATTTTCGTCCTGCTAAAGTATACATAACTTGCATCTAAAATTTATTTTGTTATAGAGTATTGCTTTAACTAAGATACGACACAGAGAGGTATGGATATCAGACAAAGTAAGTTAAGGCCATTTCGCGTGTTTACATTGATATGTCATTAGAAGAAAAGAGAAAAAGCAAAAACGCGAAATGGCAACAATGCAAAACGAACATCATTTTTTTCTTATTAAATATCAAAGAGTTATAGATGAAATGGTCGCAGCCGGGAACCATATATTTGAGATGAAATGGTCGCAGCCGGCAACCATATATTTGAGATGAAATGGTCGCAGCCAACTACCATATATTTGAGATGAAATGGTCGCAGCCGGCCACCATATATTTGAGATGAAATGGTCGCAGCCGGCCACCATATATTTGAGATGTGCGCGATTGTATCTCTCTTAAATTATATGTATTATATATAAACAAACGGTATTAGCTACCAGTAAATACTAAGAACTTCAAAAAACAATATGTCGGTCGACCTTTAACACAATTATAATTAAAGTATGAAAAAGTTGGATAAAATTTATAAACCCGCAAAAATACGACAACCATGTCAATAACACGACCAGCGAACGGTAATAATAAACCCCTTTTTCATTTGTCCTTTTTGCTACATTCGAAGCAGCTGGATTTTCCCTTCTGATTAAAAAAACTTTCAAATGACACATATAATGATTAATACATGTCAACCCATCAGTCAAATAATCAATTGAGAATACCTAAACCTTGTTTCCTGAACTAAATGAACTGAATTTTACATCATCAGTATCGGGAATTTTATAATACGGGATTCCTTTTTTTTTAAGCATACCTGTGTCGGGGCCGTGACTTATAATACGTTTTAACCATAAAGTGTATTTTTAATTGAAAGAAAAGAAATTAAATTTGTATCTATACGACAAATTTAAATGTAATAAGGTGGTCACGGTTGAATGATAAAAGTTGTAATTAACGTCGTTTCATTTTTGAATTTTTATTTAAAATACGTATGTGTATGCCGTGCTACGGGGTCGGAATTTTTAGCTTATTCCATATATTTTTTTTAATTCGTACTTTATTCTATGTTTACTTAACCTATAGACCATTTATTTCCTTGAATGTATTTTTCAAGTGACGCAGTTTAAGAATTTTCCGTCTTGATTCATTTTTCATGTTGCATATACTTAGTGTAAATTTAAAGGAAAAAATATCTATTCTGTATAAATAATTGACGCTGCATATATTTAATTAATATATAGGTCTTCGACAAGGATATCGCTTGTTGACTCTTTCAAGGTGACATACATTACACATTTGAATACTACCCTGTAGATTTTCTATGGACTAGTTTAATAACAGAGATATGATAGATTAATGTTCAATTATTACGAATTAAGTTCTATGATAAATCTATGTGGCATTTTCTGAAACTGTAAGTACATCTATATACACCTTTTTTGAAATCTTATTTTTCAAAATGTTTACAATTCCATGTTTTTTTAGTTTTCTTGTTTTATTTACGTGTTCGAAGTCCAGATATATACGCGTGTGGATTTTTAGATAGTGGCGTAATTACGGGGAAGCTAGGAAGTTTTGATATGTCGCTTGCTTTTAAATTGGTTTAGAAAAATTGTCATTTTTAATGCATAATATGAATAGAATAACTTGTAAAAATTGGAGCGTGCCGGGGATTTGTCCACCTGACCTACAAACTAGTCTTTGCCCTGGACCACCTGAATTCTACCAAAATAGCCTTTCACATCTACACCACTGTGAAGGTTTCAGATCACGTGACGCTTTGAACGATCTAATAAAATGAGGATCTTACGTATATTTACCGTATGATTAAGGACATAGGTTTCGGCAATGAGGCGCCGTTTTACTTTTAAAATATGTTTTCTTTTTTTTTTTCATTTTCTTTTTCTATTTTTATTTAATCAATAATTCTATTTTTTTTATCAACAATTCTTTTTATATCAGAAAATATAATTGTTATATATAAGAAAAATAGTAAACAATATCAAATTTCAGATGTCAAGCAATGTTCACAATCAAATTAAAATTTTAAATATTCAATCTAAATAAATTAAAAAAAATATCAAGAAATTTTTTTTGATATCTAACAGTAATTCCTGATATTGAAAAAAAAAACTGAATTCTTGATATAAAAATTAGAGAATATATTAAGTCGGCATAGAAACACCCAAGCAACCATACTATGAAGTTGTTTGCCTAGACTCCTGCTTGCTTCTACATTGGCCAATAAAACTGCACTGTCGTAAAAATTAAATTTAAATAATGTTTATGTGATTTTCTCTTATTTTAATCCGAATATTGTACTTTAATTATGAAAGATATTGGAACTATTACTTGATTTAGATAAGATACAAACATCTCGAAGATAATGTTGCTTCTATAGTGATGACTATGGAAAACAATTTTTTGTATATTACATAATGTCTATATATCGTAATGTGATTTCTAGGGTCTAATTTGTTCACGTAAATGATTTTAGTGTTGTAAAACCTCAACAATTGTTCGCAAATTTATATACCCGATGATACTGTTCTTTATTTATATTTATTTCATTTTGTGCTGATGTATTATTCAGTCGATAACTTAGAAAATGAAGCATTTTAGGACAAAAACCTATCGTAGGATAGTTTTTAGAAATATATTTTCCCCAAGTCGGTTCATCGAACCCTCTGCCGTTCAACGCTTTTTTTTGCGTTTAACGGCAGAGGATTCTCGGGCTACGAACATCCTTGTGTTAATTTGTATCCTTATTTTCGGGTTACAAATTTAGTGTCTTTGAATCATCCTACTATGATTCTAACTTAAGATGTATAGACATCATTGTAAACAAATATGGCGGCTATATATACGTCCCGAGACAAAGGAGAAACACTATCAGACGGAATAGGGTATTTATGGACCGTAATAAACTTCTGAACTATTTAATTGTTTCTGACATGATAAGAAGATATAGACTTTACGTCAGTTTATTTTGAATTTTGACGAAAGATTAAAAAATTGTTCGCAAATTTCTACCCTTAGTCCCCATGCCTTTCCAGATTAGTTGCAGATAATGGTAGATCTACAGGGTAGCATGTCAAACATAACTAATGATGTGACACAATATCTCAATGCACAGAATACGTCAGCTGATGAGCTGACTCACATTCAAGCAGGAGTTTTATAAAATTGCAAACTATCCGAATGTGGTTGATGCAATTGACGTCACACAAATCAGATCTAAGCACTAATATTACAATCGCAAAACCTACCAGTCTATAAACGTCATGGGAGCTTGTGATGCCAGTAAGAGAACACCGTAGTCAAATGGCATGCAGGAACGCATTATTTTTTTTATCTTGTCAACTTTCGTGAAACGTTTGAGCACAAAACAACCATGTGTTAACCAGCTGGTTAAGTAACAGTAGGTATTCTTTGCGACTTAGGCATTTGACTCCATCGTTGGCCAAAATTTACACAGGAAGTAAGGTACAACGCTGCACATATGACGACTAGAATATAGAGGAAAGGAGCTTTTGGGCTACCAACGTCAAGATTTAAATACAGTGGTAAACCCTTCTACATACCCCTATGATGAGATATTGTCATATCCGTTGTTGTATTATACACTCTACTTATTACCTTCAAAAACCGAGTAGTAATGACGACATACACCTTGCTCGTGGACACATTAACAGACAGCCATATATGTTTAGAGGTTAAAGAACAGTTTTATAGTCCGTGGGATTTTGATCAACGGATGCTTCTAATAAATAAAATTATGCGTTTTATTTGAATACTTTAGAGCCAAGTCCATTTTATTCAAGAACAAAAACTTGGATGTTGTGTAAAGTTTAGATCCAGAATTACATTATACAACACTTGAATGTAGTTTCCATATATTTTATTGCTTATTGCATTTTTTGCAGTGTTCGATATTTTTCTGAATAATACAGATTGGAGGGGCCTCGGTGGCCGAGTGGTCAAGGTAGTTCGTCTACTATTGATCACGTGGTCTGTCAACACTGAGATTGCGGGTTCGATTCTCACTGCAGGCAGGGTGTACTCGACTCCAATCTTAATTGACAAGGATTGCCAGTTTTCCTACCGCAGGTCGGGGGTTCTCTCCGGGTACTCGGCTTCCTCCCCCAATAAAAACTGGACGCCATGAAATAGCTGAAAAATTGCTGAAAGTGGCGTTAAAACACCATTCAAACAAACAAACAAACAAATACGGATTGGTGTTGACCACTATCATTAAAAATCTCAATAGCATTGAAGTTTGGACTACATTCGGTTCATTATAGACATTCAGAATACTGTTTTGATATCGGGTGAAATATTGCACGTTTTCCATTCATTTCGGGTGTTGTATACCCCCATATAACTTGTATATATAGTTGAATTGCTTAGGAATAGATTGAAATATTTTGTTTTCTTTTCTTATTTCCGTTTGGGATCAAATTTGATAATACATTGTTATTGGTTAAACGCTCGTTGTAATAAATTATAATTACATTGTATCTTTAAAATGCAAAAAATTAAATATAATGGTAAATAAAAACACTTATATCCATGAATTAACTGATTTCTTCTAAAAAAAGATATTTCAGTAATATTGAGGATGCTCTTCAAACGTTTGACATAAGAGAGCTTAGTCATGTCAAAAGATGGTCCTAAGAAATGTCTTAAGACAGAGCTAAGGACAGTTTCTCTAAACATGTCCCAGATGTTTTCTTTTAATCAAAAACCAGTTCTTCTTTGACGTTCGGTGAGATTTAGTATACAATTATAAAATCAATCAAATTGTGAATTTTGAGTATGGAATGTCAGCGACAGTTTTATAGCTTGAATTAAAGTACATACAAAAATATTTAGATTAATTATAACTAAAACTATTTATAGTTTAACATTTGCACGTGTTTCTAATTTGATTATGTAAGTTAATTTAAGATAAGATGTCGCATTTCCTAGTTTTTTTTTTCAAACATACTAGACGTAGGTGTTAATTTTGTCTGCATAATGGGTAATATGTCACATATAATAAATAATTCTAATGTTAAATTGCTACAATTTATAAAATGCAGGTTGTGTGTTCGATTGCTTCCTGTATGTACTCTAACAGAACACTTTGTTTTCTACCTTGACAAAATCAACTGTGCTGTGGTTACGTTCAGTGGTTTGTTTGTCTCTATAGCTATAAACATAAATCATCCTTGTTATATCTCCTCAATATTTTGGGGCGAGGGCAAATACGAATGTACGAATGTTTGATAACATCCCAAAAGTATCCCGTCACCAGGTTTCCTGAATTTTGGTACACAACACAATTACCTATAAATAATTGTTATTGCAGGGAAGTTAATAAATAATCATAGTACCTGTGTACTGTCTGATTCAAAGTCTACATTAGTCACCAATGGCGGAATGATTCCAATCAGCATGTACGTATTCAATCTATGACGTTCATCTTATCCATATTCTAAAATAATGGCCAGCTAACCGACAGCTACAATAATGGCCAGCTAACCGACAGCTACAATAATGCCAGCTAACCGACAGCTACAATAATGACCAGCTAACCGACAGCTACAATAATGCCAGCTAACCGACAGCTACAATAATGGCCAGCTAACCGACAGCTACAATAATGCCAGCTTACCGACAGCTACAATAATGGCCAATGAACATGAATTATAGAGAAATAATATAACAGCAGCTTAATGTTGGTTTGTTTGTTTGTTTGAATGGTAATTAAAGCCACTTTGGGCATTCTTTAAGCTATATCCTGGCGTCCAGTTTATATTGGGGGGAGCCGGATTACCCGGAGAAAACCGACACCTCCGGTAGGAAAACTATCAATCCTAGTCAATTACGATTGGAGTCGAGTACACCCTTGCCCGCAGTGAGACTCGAACCCGCAACCTCTGTGTTGACAGGCAAGTGATTAATAGTAGCCCAAGTACCTTAACAACTCGACTACCGGTACCAGTTAATAAAAGGTCAAATGCACGTTTATGACGGATATTCAAAGGTCAAATATGAAACGTGTTATAATCATTAGATACAGTCGGCTATACATTATATATAAGGGACCTGCATTTAATTTGCATGGCTTGCTTTTTTCCTAAAAAAAATATTTTGAAAATTATTTTTGATGAAAAAAAAATATTTTAGAAGCAGAGGGTAAGAAAAAAAATATTCTGAAGAAGGATTTCTGCTATATAAAATAATGCTAATAATGAAAAAAAATTTCTGTCACGACGCCTTCAAAAAATAAATATTTTTTCCACGCTCTGCGCGGAAAACAAATTTCTGACCAAAACAAAAACCAAGGCCCCCTCCCCTTTTCAAGTTAAATGGTCTGTCCCTAAGTTGGTCATCAGATATGAATTGCAATATCATACAGGCAAGCATCGCAGACTATGGCGTTAAAAATTTTACCTTTATCCAAATACATGGGATCTGCCAACAAAAGTTTTTATGTTAGTTTTCGGCCTTCAAACGAGTATCAAAATGTCTTTAAGGGTTTCTATTCCTGACGTATTTAACATTCTAAACAGGAAACTCTTAATAACACGTCAGTTTTGACGTAATGGATCATGACAATGCAAAATCATTGTAGATATTTAAAACAATAAGGTAACTTAGATGTATAGTGTAAGAAGTTGTAAATATTTTTTTCACTAACTTTCTAATATATATCGACTAAAATTATTTTATTCATAATAAAGCGCAAAGAGTTGACTCCAGCTTACATTTTTTCCGTATTCCGAGAAGCCACTTCCGGTATGTAGTGTTCGTATGTTTCTGGCCCAGTACATAAGCTGCTGGTTAGCTCACATCTTGCGATGCTCACTGTTACATATGTATATATAAAATGTTTATAGAAAGTCACATTTTATGAATAAATCTAAGATTCCTAACCGATGAAGGACTTTGGTTCAGGCTGTAACAGATAAATGGTCCGTATCTTATTTTTCTGAAGTCCGTTATTCTAGATACGGCCATACACACAAGTTACTATTACTTTTATTTCAATCAGCTTACAAGACAAAATGAAATTTCAGTACATAATAATTTTTTTATGGCATATGGAAATTTGATCATCATTTTGATCAGGCTGTATCCCCGTTAGAGCCCCGGGCTGTATCAAACTCCAGGCTGTAACGAAGATTGGATACAGCCCGATTGTTGATGCAGCTCGTCTGAATCTTTTATTTTCTTAAACACTGTAGCTTAAAATACAGATCGCAAATTATCCAATGGAATGGTTTGTTACATCATTGATATGAAATCGTAAACATTAATTAAAGACCGATAATAAATAGTGAGACGGCATTCTTTTAAATCTTTAAGGGTTTCTCCTGTAGTCCCCAGCATAACTTCTTTGTCATTTTTCATACTAAACTAAAATTATATAAAATGTGAATTGTGTTGTAAGAAGATGCCATTTTATAGTTGAGTAATATTTTGTGCATTGCAGTAAACGATGTTTTATTAAATGTTACCGTGAACGATTGTCACGTGTAACAATGTATTAGAATTACAATTAAAACCATTTTAAAGGAAACTGCTGAAGTGTTTACTTTTGAATTATGTTAAACTACGTTATTTTTCTGTCGCTCGGTAGATTTGTTTACGGAGTGTGCATATACATGTGTATACACAAATATATGTAAATAATGTGTAACAATAACAAATGACCTATATGGATTCGGCCAATAAAACAATAGTTTTTATGACGTCAAACTTCCGCTGTCCAATAATAAAGATGTTCAGATTTACATAAATAAGATGCAGACTGTGTGCAGATACTTCCGTCGTCAACCTTATTAGTGCATAAAAGTCGTATATAAGTATTAGTTATCTATATACATGTATAAACAGAACGTGTTCCACGATAAATCATGTAAGTAAATAAAAATTTCCCCGAAGTTTGAACATCTTGTTAGTGGGCTGCATGTACTATATATATTGTCACACCTTGATGGTTAATTTATTGAGGAACTATAGTGTTCCAAACTCATAACATATTTGTAATAATGTGTTAATGGTAAAATCCAGGTTAGTTTTATATTATACTTGACAGAACAAAACATTTCTGTGCGAACAAAATGTTCATATATATCTCGTTCAATGCACGACAACATTACGGTGTCTCAATATACAATCCAAAACAAATGCAAATGCGGTGGGTACAGTTTGAATATAATCTCAAATAAATTGTTGTAAAATCACAGCAAAAAATGAAATTAACTCGCGTATTTGTTCAAAGTGAAAACAAAGTGTGTGTGTGTGAGGTTTGCCGTTTTGAATTTATTTATTACTTTATATTTTTTAATATTTGTTGTCGGTTCCATATTATTAAGTGATAATCGAGGAAGCGCCTGTATAATAATTTGCAGCTAATGATATTTTGTTAATAGAAACAAGGTGTTGTAACGATAATAACTTATTTTGTCATGATTTGCTGTATCAGAAACAAACAAGGTATTATTCTACGGACTTAATAAACAGAGACCACACCTAATTTCATCAAATTTACAGAAAATATAAAAGTACTAAACGTAAATAACATGCATCGCAAATCATTAATCCTACTAGCATTATTTAAAAATGATGCATACATATTGTAAAAATCTACCCGTTTACTCTTTGCAGTTATAATATACACTCGCATTTTTTAATCCTAGTGGTTTCAGTAATGTTTTATATAGGTAAAGTTACATATTAAGAGGTCTGTAATAATGGTCTGAAAAGGACCGAGAATGAATAACAGGGCATTTAGGTCATAAATACTACTTCCCTGTAGTTATATGGATAGGGTTTACTTTTTGCTTGGTATATGACGTCGCTTCATGCAATTCATTTTTTTAGTATCGCCATTGATGACCCTAATTTATGTCCCGTTGCAGCATGTATTGACCCTGTTTCATTTCCTGCAGCAGCATGTTTCATTTCCAGTAACAACATGTATAAGACCTTTTTTATTCTATGTTGCACCATGTATGGACCTTGTTTCATTCTTATTGCAGCTTGTATTGACACGTTTCATTTCCTGCAATAGCAGCATGTATTGGACCTTTTTTATTCAATATTGCAGCGTGTATTGGCAGTTTTCCTACCGCACGTCGGTGGTTTTCTCCGGGTACTTTGGCTTCCTCCACCAATAAAACTGGACGCCACGATATAACTGAAAAATTGCTGAAAGTGGCGTTAAACACCATCAAACAAAAAAACCCAAACATGTATTGGGCCTTTTTTCTTCCTTGTTGCAGCATGTACTCACCCTGTTTAATTTCCTGTAGCAGCGTGTATTGACCCTGTTTTATTTTCTGTAGCAGCATGTATTAGACCTTTTTATTCCATGTTGCGGCATTTATCGGACCTGTTTCGTTAACTAATACAGTATGAATATTGGACCTGGGTTTTTGTATCCGTTCTCCTATGATATAATAATATGGACAATTTCCTACTTATTTTACTGCACTGGTTAAAACAGGACAATATTGATATAAATTCGTATAGTTTAAATATCAAAGATGTAGACTCGAAAAATAACTGACTGATGATCATTTTATCTCGTTTCTCATTCCTTAAACAGACTTCCATATTTGGTAACATGCTCAGATAAATAATGAAATTGAAAAAATAAGATCAACAATTAGTTTTTTATTTTACAATAGTTTGTCAATTTGGTGTATTTATTAATGTGTCAAAACGCGTGCATTCTTTGTACGAAGTGTGTTAAATGAAGCAAAAGTTCGCTCTCTGTCAAACACCAGTTAGAAAGCCTAGTCTAAATTCAGATTCTTCAGAAATTCTTAGATATTCTTTTTATTCAAATATATCTAAACAAAATATTGTCAAAATATAAACCACAAATAAAATGTAACTCCTTATATAATGTAAACAGTAAGGTTCAAGGGGAAAAGCTTGGGTGTAATACTCTTTTTACAGCCAATACAAGTTTTGAACGGTTGTGGTTTCAAAATTTTGTTTTGAAAGATGATTTTTAATAAATGTTCTAAACATTTTAAGACTATAAACACGCAAGTTTCTACTTATACCTCAACGACACGAACATGAAAAACAAATAAATTAATTAATTAATTAATATTTGTGAACTGGTTATCATACAACCAAGATGCTGTACTATAAATGTGATGGAGACTAATAATAATATCCGAATAATTAATAATAGTCAATCACAGGAATGGTGGATAATGGGTAAGAAAAGGAACAAAGATACACACAAATGTTCAGTCAATTCTAACTGTAAAAGAAAGTAAATAAAATCAATTATATTCCATATAATATTGTTGTGTTAAAATTTAAAATAAAATACACAAATATTTATATTTTTATCTGTTAATTATTTTTAACATGAATTTTACATCTTATTGAATAATTTGTTTTATATTCCATCTTGAACAATGTTGTACTAATTATAACGGTGATAATAAACAGTGCGAGTCCCGTTTGATGAAGCACGCGTTTCATGTGTACTTGTGAATTATGGATGGGACAAAATGAAGTATGGGGTCTGTTAAATTGTCAAACTTGCAGGGAGTCTATCGGGTAGTGCACGGCAACATCAAATATATTCATGCTGCTTCAAATGTGGTTGAGTTCTTTGTAGATGTTTAATATTTTGTGAAGTATTTAGCTGTATCCACGTTTTTTTGTCGTTTTTAAATTTATATTAAACGTTTAAGCATGTGTAAGATATATACAATCCGTCCTACCAGGGCATTAGGTTGTCGGCGTAGGACGTTAAAAACTTCCCAAAGTGAAGTCAAATATAGTGACCATTCTCACTCGTTAGTATAAACGTTTACGTACTGTCTTGTAAATGTAATAGGAAACACAAATTTTGAAGTAAAAAATGAAAGTTTGCCATCATATCTTTTTAATTATTACATTCTGTTCAGAAATTTTAGTAAAGTTTAAGTTTTCGAACTTTAAAATCTATAGGCCTACACCTGAGTTTTGTGTTTCAATGACAACGTCGTCTAGTTAAATATACACGCAACACTGTGCATTCAAATCAAAGAAATTGTTGATTTATCGACACGATATTAAATATTTAAGTGTATATTTGAAATTTAAAAATGAAAACTATGTTGAATAAATTGTAAAAAAATGAATAAAAACCAAACAATTCGTCACCAATAAAGAATAAAGTATAATGTTCCAGTAGATTTTGGTTTTTTTTTTCCGTTTAAGGTATGCAGAGAACAATTTTTGGAGTAAATTAAAACTTTCCGGATTATATTGATATTTATAATGCGAACTTACCAACATTATCTTTATATTGTACAATAATATCTAAAGTGTTTTAAATAAATTGTATTCTGCGCTTGTACATCATCGGTAGAACTATTATAAAAAAATATTTAAAATGGATGCTTCAGTCACTAGAAATTCATAACGTTACATGAAAGTGTTATTATTTCAAATATTGCAATCGCCGCCTATATTTCAGTTTTTAATCTTTTAATATATTAAAAAAAACAATTTTGTAAATATTTATTAAAATCATTTGCTTTAAAATTATTTGATAATGTATATGTATACATACAAATGTGAAGAATAATTTAATCCGAACAGAATTCGACAGAAAATATAAATAAAACAATCCTCTGTTAATTTTAATTGGTTAAATGTTATATGAACGGAGACATTTTTGACAAATATATCCTCAAAATATAAAACACACATTTTTTAAAATGCTGTTCAATTTAAAAAAAGACTATCATGATAATATTTGTTTAAAAAATATCATTTTCATTAATAAAATGACGTATCATATGGACGATATTATTGGTTTATGATATTAATATCGTCACAAAAATGGGGGCGGAGCTTAGAATTCTATCCATACAGAAACGACTACCGCAGTGTTTATAACTTGAACATGCCACAGTATGGGGACAATATAAATCGTTTGACAAAATAATAAGTTTAGTGTTTTTAGAACTGTCAGTGGAATAAACCGTCGGTGAACATTAATTTCTATTTTTCTGTAGTAAATATTGATGTGCAATATGAGTGATTCTGATGAGAGTCGGTCTCCGGGACAGCCCTCAACTGAACAATTACTGGATGCAGTGCGCGGAGCAGATCCCTCTGATGCTAAAGTGGGTGAAGTGGATGTTAAATTTCCTAAACAAATTCAGGATGCTGTATCTCAGGTGCTTAAGGGATACGACTGGTCACTTGTCCCAATGCCACAACGAGGACCTAATGGTGAGAAGCGAAAACCACACATTAAGAGACCTATGAACGCATTTATGGTGTGGGCTCAAGCCGCTAGGAGAAAACTTGCAGACCAGTATCCTCACCTTCACAACGCAGAACTCAGCAAAACACTCGGAAAACTTTGGAGGTTAGTAAGCATTTTAGTTAGACAAGAAAGTTACCTACACGTCAAAATTATCTATATTCTTATAGTTTGTCAACCGAGTTAATCAATGTCTTGACCGAGAATTGCAAACTAATTGACAATGTATTGGTAATATCGACTGGACAGGACAATTAACCTGACGAAGTAAAATACGTACTGTCTGTGTCAACCAGCTGTGTGAGCTAGGTCATATAGAACAAGCTGGAGAATACGTAGAACACGTTAAAGCTAGAGCAATATTTAATAATAATAATAATAATAATAATAATAATAATAATAATAATAATAATAATAATAATAATAATAATAATAATAATAATAATAATTTTATTAGCATTATTAATTTTTATTTTTTACATGTACTCCCGTATTACTAAACCTTTACATATATAGAGCGATTTAAGAAATAGTTTAGTTTTCAAATGTATGAAATTAACATTAGACACAGAATAACAAAAATAAACAGTATCTGCTTTGCCTGTTATGTTGAAAGAGAGCTTTTTTAGTGGGTAATTGCTCTAAATACCTGTCAGTTTTACCTGTCAGGTAAACACATATGTGGATTTATTAAATTTGTGCATTCAATTAAAACATTGTTAACTTCTGAAAATCAACATTTAATGTACAAATTCCAGATTATTATAAAATCCGCGCAGTGGCACTTTTAGACATTTTTATATAAAGCAACACTTTTCCCTGCACTAACCAATTTGTGTAAGTTTATTATAAGACCACAAAAAATGTGGTCACACTTTTTATCGCTTCAGTGGTTCGTTAAGGAAAATGTTAAGATTACACAAGATAATTTATTACAAAGAATAAATGTACCAATATGACCCTATAACAAAATATTGTCTTCTTCAGATTATAAAATTAGTAGAAATATTTCCCGTTTAACGGAATATATAGATGCTCTTAGTGAATTCGCCAGTATTTCCGTTTAAGATTAAGTTCTTATTAAGTCCCCACTGTAAAGACAAACCTAATTCGACCGTATAGCACAGGAGCCACATTTTATTTCCATCCATCCGTCTAATGTGTATCATTACAAAATTTGCGGTAAATCGGTTGTGATAACATTAAATTCTAGGTACTTCTGTAAATTGACAAGGTCAAATTTAATGTCTTTTAAGTTTTAGAAGGTAATTAAGAAATCCCTCAAACAAGGAAATCATTTTCATAGTAGTCAATCATTTTCGTCTGGTTTACCGTCAAGCTGCGGATTTAGAAAATATACGTCAGTAAAAAGATGACTTCATCAGCTAGCGGTCTTGGTTATTTACACCTGGATAACCATAGTAGATGAACAATGGTCATTTTAAAAATTAACAAATAATTGTTTATACTCATCATTCAAATCTAGTATTCAGTAGTAGTAAAACAGAATAGAATTGGTGTGCACAGCACAATCCGAAGTACTCAAAAATTAACATATCGAAATGGAGTTTTTTTAGGTCGTCCAATTTCCAAAATGTTTAATCTGTTTTGTGTATTTGTATAAGAATATCCGTTTGTAAACATTGCAGTATCATTAAAGAGTAGTTGATACCGGATAGTTTGATAAGAAATCGATTGAGTCAACAAAACATGTGGACAAATGGTTTACTTATCAAAAATCAAAACTTGAAGTTTGTTTTGGACAAATTTCTTGTAATAACCGTGTCAGTCTTACTATTTCCGATCTATCAATGTTCATAAAATTGTGCAGCTATTATTTACATTGTTGACAAGACGCAGGTTGACGTGGAATGGACAGTATGGCCGTAAGCTTACATGTCCTTTTATCTAATGATTTATAATTCTCAAAGTCAATAACTATTCCCTGATTGATCCATCCATTTGACAGCTAATAGTGTGATCAAATATATATTTTTCGCACTTCTTGTCGTCTCGGACGGGAAAATGTGTGATCACAAGCTTTATGTTGGTTCATTACGAATTAATGTGCAAATAAAGTATAACATTGATACTTCAATTTAAAGCTGTAGTTTATTCCAGTTTTTCTTGGAAAATTTACCATACATGTTTATTTTCTTAGATGAATAATACTATTTTTGAGTAGGAGACAGTTGAGTACTTTATAGTGCGGTCAAACGGTCTATTTCCGGTGTATTTATGTCGTGACTTTTCACGAAGTGATCCTACAATGACAGAAGGAAACCCTCTAATTAATTGCACAGTTTTATTGCAGTATTAAAAGTATTGAACGGATTCCTAAAACCACAAAGTGGTCACTTATTAACATAATCATGTTCCCATGTTCCAAAAACTATATGCCAACTTCGTGTCCTGACCAGTGTTAAACATGATCCGTTTATGTGCAAGGTGCACTTAGCCAGGTTTTTAAAGGAGCTTAATATTTAAATAATTTGTCGAGAGAGTAAACACGAAATTGCTCAAGTTGCATAGTTTAAGGATGACATTCCGGACATAAGTACTATGAATAAATGTTCACAAATAAGTACTTTCCCATCGTTTTCAAACAAAACAAAACAATTACATTTCAGGGTTTGGAATAAAATTAAAACATATTGATTAATAACATCAGAATAAGAAAAGTGATAAGGTGATGTAACTTTGACAAAGGAATTTGAAATATATTTTATGACTTGATAAGTAGTTCTCATAAATTTTAAATAAAGTGACGAATCTAAAATTCCCATGAAAATGTCAAGTCAAAAACTGATATCCAAATGTAATGATAGATAAATTATCAACACAGGCGATGCGTATGTCAAGATAGTTGACAAGAAATATATTTCACAGAACTGCATGTACATTATGACGTCACTCCATGACAGTTTATGTTAAATAAATACATTGCAACAATTACATTGAGTTGTTTCAATAAATGTGTTGCTTTGTGTTACATCCAATTCAGGGCCATTTATCAGAATTTACATAAGAAAGAAAACAACATATTTATAACAATAAAAATTTGAACTTCACTGTTAAATAAAACGTTGCTTTTTTCAGATTACTTAACGAGGATGAAAAACGACCTTTCGTGGATGAAGCCGAGAGACTCCGAGTGCAGCATAAAAAGGATTACCCGGACTATAAATACCAACCAAGACGGAGAAAGCCGTTAAAAAGTGCTAATGGTAGTCCTTCTGAAAACAACAACATTCCTCCGGGAATTATGTTCAAAAGCAACTCGTGTATGGGAGGATCCCCTGGAACAATGAGTGATGGCGACTCTTCCAGCGACTGTTCTAATCATAACCCTCACGGACCACCAACTCCACCTACCACACCCAATCAACAAGAATGCATGAAATACATGGCAGAAAAAATGAGAAGAAATATGACAGGTAAAGAAAGTTAAATAATTTGTTATGAGACATGCCTCCTTTATTGGGAGTTACAGTTTTATTTTGGTATCTTAAGTAAATAACTTATTAACATCTTTTAAAATGTACACGTAATCGTGCACTATACAGAAACTATTTACATGTTTCACGAATATAAAATCACATGAAGATTTCCGTTTTGGAGCGAGCTTAACAAATTTGTCGAATTGTGTATTAAAAGTGTTCAAGGAAAAGGAAAGATTTATATTTATGTACTTATTATGTTATTATACTTATTATATTTATTATTATGACTTCAGGCCCACAATCAATTGACTTTAGTTACCCGGCAGATGTTGTTCCGGGAATAATAGAAAGTTTTGACCATACCGAACTTGACCAATATCTACCACCGAGTGGGAACCAGCTTCAAGACCAGTATAGTGGCGGATATGGCCAGACATCCGTCCCAGGTACAACGTCATCATGGTCTTCAATGTATCAACGAGTTAACGGAGGAATGTCTCTTACATCATATTCAATGACACAAAACAATGATATTTCATCGCCATATGACTTGTCAAACCATCCGTCCCCAGCAAGTAGTTCTCAAAATATGCATAGTCCATCTTACCAAAGTTCGGTAACTAGTGACTGTAAATACTCCGATGATGACCGAAATGCGACAATCAAACTCGAACCAGCTCGACAGAGACAAAACCCAAGACAATTCGAACCATACGACGTCTCACCACCTCCACCGCGTTATCCTGTGGAACATAATAGTTATTCATCCGCTTCACCTAATCCATATCCAGCAACCACAACTTCCGGTTCGCCTACGTATCAGTATCTTAATGTGTCCCGTCAAATGTACAATCCTGCCATTCCCGCAGCCGTTCCCGCTGATCAACCATGGAACAGATACACGTGAACAATCATATGACATCATTGTGCAGAACATTTGTAAAGATTCATTGTTGGAAATATTTATTTTTCTTGACGAATCATGTATCTCATTGTAAGAATGATTGAATTTCTTTTGCAGTTTTCCTGTATTTGTGAAAATGCGAGTGAATGTTGTGTCAATATTTTGAATGCATGAAACTTTTACAAAGTAAAAGTGGTCTTATTTATTATTATTACATGTATCACCATTTTGAGTATGAGGCACAATGTCTATGTAAATCCACGTCTTCTATTCGTTATGTTGGTGCTAATCACACGAAAGGTGCTGTTAACATTTTGTGAAATACAGAAACACCTTAACATTGTCTAATTGTTACTTCAGGAAAAACGATTATAAATATTTTTAAAGATTGTAGCAATTGATTTGAAATTAGATATATTTTGTTTATTATTTTCTGCATTATTACAAGAAATACACAATTTTATGCGCAGATCTCGATTAAAAAAATATAACATCGATTTAATCAAATGTTTGTTACTTTTGATATTGTAGATAATTGTAAATGATGTTTTATACAACAATAAAAACATAAATTTTACATTTTTCAAGTGTTGTAATGTCTCATAACTTGCGTTCACTGTGCTTGCGTTACTCTATTAAACACAGCATTGACGCTGAACTGTTGTCAAATAGATGTCGGTATCAGTAAAACGTTTTACACATACTACTCGAATTTCTTTGATATTCTTTCGAATAGTGTAGTAGTTCTGTTTACTTTGCCGTATATTCCACAGAATCACATGTACAATGTAGGAGACATATGTAAATGGTCGCCACCGTGGTCTAGATGCCACAGTATAAGTAGCAGTAGCCACATAGCTGTATTGTTCACGGTATATTGTACATAATGTATGTAGCCACGTTTATGGAGAGTCCATTTTTCCTTGTGATTTACTGATGCTAGTTGTGTCAAAGAACAAAAGTTCTAACATAATATTCATTTCAAGGAAATCTTTTCATGCAAAAAAAGTTGGAATATATTTTATGTAATAGATGTTCCACCTGCATAAGGGAAGTACCTTGACATTTGTTACATAACATATTCCAAAAGGAACTTTTTTTACATTATAAAATTTCATTGGATTGGATTTATACAAGTTAATATTTTGATATAAGTTGAATATGTTTGTAAGGCAGATAATTTAAAGGAAATACTTGTTAAAACTGTGAACAGATATCGCCGGACCTTTTTTTTTTATATTTTAAAAGTTCTTTCCTGCAGGAAAAAATAAAATACAGATAGAAGAATCATTCTATAATTAAAGTTGTGCAGAATAAACATTAATATAATATTTTTTCCTGGTGGAATAATTATTATAAGGCTTATTTACATGTTGACAGTCGTAGCCACCTAGATGTACATAGTCGTAGCCACCTAGATGTACATAGTCGTAGCCACCTAGATGTACACAGTCGTAGCCACCTAGATGTATGAGTCGTAGCCACCTAGAAGTACACAGTCGTAGCCACCTAGATGTACATAGTCGTAGCCGCCAAGATGAGCCGCCAAGATGTACACAGTCGTAGCCACCTAGATGTACACAGTCGTAGCCGCCAAGATGTACATAGTCGCAGCCACCTAGATGTGATATTAACGGCATGCTACACATAATACATGTAGTCACAGCCACATCGCTTTACAGTTATTGTATCTTCCTGTCGACACAGATTATTTAATACATAACAGATCTAAATTAACGTTTTTCATTGGATAATTTGTCTTCACTATTTTGTAACAGTACTGACTTTAACTTAGCAGTGAAAGACTATTCCTTACGACAGCACAAGTTCTATAAGACTTTCCACGGGTACTATACTTAAGGTGTCTGATATATTCTCGTTACTATACCTTTATAGACTATTGTTTTCTGGAGAGGTATAGTGCCCTCTAGTAGTTAATATAGTTGAAGCCACATTTGCATGGTATTTCTGGGTCTACACCAACAACAAATTACTTTATTGTCAATCAAGACGCCCACAATTGAGCTGCTTATTACAAACAGAAAGTAAATAATTACAATGATTTTATTACCAGCAACAAAACAACAAAAAGAAATAAAAAACCCATATAACATAAGACATGGTATCGTAGCTATAGTTGAGTAATTCATGATATCGTGTGTTCTAGGTGACGTAGTGTATGTAGTAAAAGCCACACAGCAGTACTGTATACAAAGTATCGCGTGGTCTAGGTGGCATTATGTATCTTATCGCAGCCACATAGCTTGCTGCTGCCTAGTGATTAAGGTAGTCGTCTACTATTGATCACGTGCATGTTAACACTGAGGTTGTTAGTTTCTAGCAAGCTTTTGTCCGGTACTCCCTCTACCTCCCGCAAAAAAAAATGGACGTCACGGTATAGCTGACAAATTGCTGGAAAAATTAAACACCATTAAAACAAATATACGTCTACTGTGTAAGGTATCGCATTAGGTGACGTAATATACTAGTATCTAATCGTAGACAAATAGCGCTACTGTACAGGTATCTCGTTGTCTATAGGTGAATTGTGCAGTAACGTAGCTGTACTCTACATGGTTCGTAGCGAGTTAAATGCACCGTTCGTCGTATCATGTAATCATGGTACATTAAACATGGTATTTAGTCGAAGCCGCCTAGCAGTTCTATATCATGCAATGTATGTAGTATTAGTCGCCAAGCAGTTCTTGATGTGTCTATATGAAGCAATGTATGTAGTCGTAGCCGCCGGCAGTTTTTGATGTGCCTATTAGATGCTATGTATGTCAGTAGTCTTAGCTGCATTACAGTTCTGAATGTGCCTATATGATGCAATGTATGTAGTCCTACCCGCCTAGCAGCTCTTGATGTGCCTATATGATGCATGTATACTCACTAAAAAAACACATTTTTTTTGCGGACAAATAACCTATAAATATTCAAATATATATACACAACATCATAATTACACCTTAATTAAAGGTTTTCCGTGAATGACTTTGGTCGAAATCTGGAACACAATATGAATTACGCATTTTTAAAAACAGGGTCGACTTTCACGTGCAAATCATGGTTTTTTTTTTTAACTCGGACAATCCGTATAAAACCCCGCTATTTCCTTTCTTCACTGCATTAGTAAAAATAAAATTATGATGAGGTGACGCTTTGCCAAGGTTAGATGCTGCTACCCGGAATATCGCTATCGGTCAAATAGAGACCGGGGAATCACACAATGATTGCCAGAACGTACAATGTTCATTGTAGAACAATTTCACGCTTTTGGAGAAGCTACCAGCAGCTTGGTACTACGACAGACCGACTACGTTCAGGACGTCCGCGTGTTACAGCGATCGGGCGCAGGCTCGTTACATTAGATTATTCCATCTACGGAACAGGAATATTGCAACAGAAACAGCTGTAAACGTCCCAGGGTTTCGCCGTATATCACCAAAAACAGTACGCAATCGGTTACGCTCTCATGGATTGCGGGCAAGAAGACCTTTCGTCAGAGCGACACTAAGACGCCAACACAGCCGAACAAGGATTAGCTGGTGTACTATCGTCCGTGAATAGAATTTACAGAACTGAAGAAGAGTGTGGTTCAGCGATGAGTCACGTTTTCAGCTTGAAAAGCGAGATGGTCGCATACGAGTGTACAGGCACCGAATAAACGTTTTGCGCAAAACTGTGTTGTAGAAAGAGACAATTTTGGAGGAGGCATTGTTATGATGTGGGCCGCTATTTCTTACGCAAGGAGCACACAGCTGATACATATCCAAGGCAATCTTAACGATGTTAGGTATTGAGACAAAATTATACGGCCGCATTTATTGCCCGTAATACGCCGTTCAAGATAGGTAGTTAGATGTATCTTATCACGTGATTTATGGTATCACGTGATTTTATTTAGGGCACTTTCCTTTACGAACCGACTTTTAACAACGTGTGAACGGCATAAACGGAATAAAACTTGACTACCTTTCCATAAATTTATTTTTAGTGTTGGCTATGCACCCTGGCACAACACAGCAAGGGTTTCGTTTTGCATCCTCTTTCTTACGTCGTCCGAATTTCGTAACAAACGTTGCCGTTGTAAACTAAAAGTGCCCTAAATTTTTTATGACGTCACGTGATCAGCATTACAATTTCCACCTCCTTTAACGAGAGCGATTATATCTTGAAAACGACGTATTGACATTCAAAGAGAAATTTTACAACACGGCAATGCCCGTCCACATACAGCACGTGTAACAGTGGATTTTTTAGAGTAACAGAATGTCAATGTGATCCGTTGGCCATCACGATTTCTCTGGATGTAAACCCATTTAGACATCTGTGGGATGAACTGGATCGGCGCGTGAGCCAACGACAACCACCACCGCAAAATCTGCTACAATTAGGGCAGGCACTTCAGTATGAGTGGCAAAGGATACTGAGTGTTCGTACTCAACGTTTAATTGAATCCATGCCAAGAAGAGTAAGTGATGTGTTACAAGCAAACGGTGGGCACAACAGCTACTGACATTTTTTGCGTTATTTATTGACAATATTTGGAAAAATGTTATATTCCATGGTAATTGAACAAGAAATGTGACAATTTTTACATTTCTGTATCAATTATTTATATGATAAATTGTTAAAATAATGTATGAAGTAAAATTTCCAATTTTTTGTATGTTGCGTTTCCTTTTTTTATTGATTGATTGATTGATTAATGGTGTTTAACGCCCGAGCAGCATTATTTCAGCTATATTCAGGCGATGAACATGAAATGGATGATAAAATGAACATGAAATGATGATGAATGAAAATGGGATGGGACACAAGGAAAAATAGGGGTAACGGATTTTAGATTGCCACTGGCAAATGGGAGGATGGATAGGGTCGGGCAATTCAGCCTCCTGTAGCGGGATCGAAATCCCTACTCATAGCGAATACTACAGCAGCGTTCTATAACGTGCGAGGAACGTGTCATTTTTCCCAACACGGTGCACTAATATGGTTTGCGTATTCCGTATTATGGCCCGACAACCCCAGCTTGCCAGGGGTACCCCATTCAACCACCTGGCGCACACATCCCAGTCGGTCTTTAGGCACACCAACCTGACACGCCGGTCAGGGTACTGGGCGCTATTTAGTCGCCTTTTACGACAAGCTAGCAAGACTGCGGTCTATCTTTTGGCCACCCGGATCCGCACGGGGCGCGTTTCTTTTTTGAGTTAATATATGTAGTCGTAGCCGTTAGCAGTTCTTGATGTGTCTATATGATACAGTATATGTAGTCCTAGCCGCCTAGCAGTTCTTGATGTGTCTATATGATACAATGTATGTAGTCGTAGCCGCCTAGCAGTTCTTGATGTGTCTATATGATACAATGTATGTAGTCGTAACCGCCTAGCAGTTCTTGATGTGTCTATATGATACAATGTATGTAGTCGTAGCCGCCTAGCAGTTCTTGATGTGTCTATATGATACAATGTATGTAGTCGTAGCCGCCTAGCAGTTCTTGATGTGTCTACATGATGCAATGTATGTAGTCGTAGCCGCCTATCAGTTCTTGTTGTGTCTATACGATTCAATGTATGTAGTCATAAACGCCTAGCAAATCTTGTTGTGTCTATACGATTCAATGTATGTAGTCGTAGCCGCAATCAAATCTCTAGCAATACAGTTAGTGTATCTCGGTATAGGTGACTATGTTAGTATACTTTATTTTGTATGTTTATCTAAGTAACTATGTTGTTTCTTGTCATTATTTTGGCTCTAATTTAATAGCTCCCACCTATATATATATATAGCTGCGACCAAATTATCCTTTGTACGGTAAGGACAGCGAGTAAAATTCTTTACTGAATAGAACTTAATTTGTTCTGTTCCTAAAAATATATGTAACTTTAAAATAGCACAAAAATTCTTGTTGTATAGATTATGTCTATATTATCTTACTAAGTTCTCAACTCGAATGTGTATTTTTTGCACTCAGTTTAAGCCACGAAAATTTACTTGATATACTTTAACTATGGGACAAACCATCTTCTAATCCTGGGGCTGATCATCCTCACAAGTCAGGGTTTCTGTGTCCACATGCGTTTCGTGGACACATGTGGACACAGAAACCCTGACTTGTGAGGATGGGGGCTGATGTACAAACAGAAATGTGCTTGCATCCTAATCAGACACGTGATCGTGAATCATAATCAAAAAATGTTGCCAGAAAAAAAACCCAAATATTTCTATTTCAAAAAAGGAAAAAAGACCCCCACCACAGATGAGAAAATGGGTTAGTCCCTAACTGCAATGCTTGTATCAAGTTTTATGCTGTGGAGTTTTCCATTTTTAGTTTGTTGAAGAATGAAATTTGTTAAAACTTGTGGTGTAAAAATGTGTATTCAAAAAATATTTTAAAAGACCATCAAGTTGCATATAAGGCCTTGAAGTCGACATTTAAAAACAAATAAAAAATTGATGGTTAATTGTATTGGTTATAGTAAAAACCGGTAGCTTCAATTACTAATGTTTTCGGGAAAACTGTAAACGAGTTACAATATATGCCTTAGAAAGTTCAGTCGTTTGTTTCCGATTTTTTACGGACAAATATTGTGACGTAATAATTATTATTTGCAGTTTGGTGCTCCTTGTCATTTATCATACACACTTTTTGTGGCGTGTTATTATACCCTCAAGGTTCGAGACAAACCTTATAAGAGAACCTTGACTTTTCCGTGTTACTTCCGATTTTAGGTTATTTTGAGAGATTTTCATTGGTTGCATGTCATATCCGGCAAAAGAGACTAATGTTGATGATTTATAATGGAGGTCGTTTGTTGTAATTGTTTTCTTATTAATTATTATACATATTATATGTTAATGAGTTCATTTATGAATATTTAAATATTACAATCCTTATGTTTAATGGCTTTGTCACAAAAATATGAAATATGTTATGATGGATCATGAAAAATAAGAATCAAAGATCATTTTATGATTTTATTTCTAATCTTATTCTGAGTTATACCTTCACGACGTTCAGTTAAATTCCACATGGGCTGGACAATTTTCCATGCCTTGTAATATCCAGTAATATTAAAACAGTCATACAGAAAAGAATGTGTTTAAAACAAAGCAGAGACATTTACGTCTTGTTGCAGCCATGATACAACACAAGATTTTTATATACATATTCTCAGTTAACCAGTCTAACAAAGCTGGTTAACTGACCCTAGCTGGTAGCTTCTCCAAAAGCGTGAAATTGTTCTACAATGAACATTGTACGTTCTGGCAACAGCATTGTGTGATTCCCCGGTCTCTATTTGACCGATAGCGATATTCCGGGTAGCAGCATAGCTTGCAGTCAGTGCAAATCTACTGCAGTATAAGAGATGTTCTGATATCTCGACAACACATCAGAAATGTACAAACGTATGCATTCTATTTTCTAATGATTCTTGGTTATAATAAATTTTATGTACAGTAATGTATAAATTAAGCGTCAATGTCTACATACTACTTAACACGCGAAGATGCACGTGAAGTGTAGTTACTACTGCGAGACTTCACTCAACTTAGCTTTTGTAAACCTTTGTTAAACGAAAATAGGAAATACCGACTATAAATTAATAAATATGACTTGTGTTTGTTGACAAAAATAAAGGAAATAAAATGAATGGTCCCTAAAAACGAAAGCAACAGAAGGAGACAACAGGAACACCGTTCAATTCACAAATTTGTCATTTGCATGCCAGTGATTAAATGAAAGCCACACAATGACACATAGGTTATAGCTTTGTCAAATTCCAAAATTAATGCAAACATTTTCTTTTTTTTGCAATGAAACTTTAGTTATTTTTTTGCGGACTTCTCCAATAATCGGAATTCTTCCTAAAAGATTAATACGGCAAAGGGTAAATCTTGAAATTGACCCGATGTTAATAATAGTAACCAGCATGTCTTTTTATGTAAGATGGAACACGTCTGAACCACGCATACATCAACTTGGGGCAACACGACAATGAATGAGCTGCACTTGTGTGATTGCTGTTTAGCCGTACAAGCATAAACAGGGAGTACAATGTTCAGCGAGCGGTGTAATAGGTGAATCAATTAATTCTTTTTTTCAAGACGCTCCTGTGATCAGTATTTTTCATCCGATATATCTGGAAATCCACAGTACACGGTACTAAGTGCAGGACCCAATATATTGTTTTGCAGATCTTTCATAAGCTATTGGTGTTATATTCAAGATGACCACACACCCCGTAACAGAATCCAGCCTGTTACTCGATAACTGTAATGATAATTGCTCACTCCAAATGACCTATGAAGTAATATTATATCATAAAAATCAAGAAGTCGCCAATTACTTTTGTGCATTTCTATGAACACCAGATTGTGTCAAAAGACGTAACATGCCTTCGTATCTAAGACTTGCAACAATTCCAATATAAAGTTTTGTTAGAATTAATGCAACAATGGTTGCCATTTCTAAATCGATGAATCCAGTGTGTAAAGTGCTTTGTGTTGCTTAAATTAAATACCTATTGCCTCATAGTGACCACAAAGTTAAAGATCATAGTGTGTTTGATCTAAAATGTTTCCTAAACAGTAATGATAGTTATTTTACGTAAGAATCATTGTCGTCCTTTATATATGTGACATGTGGTTGTAGACGGGACATTATTTATCCTGATTCACGGTATACGCCTAATGGTCGTACAGGTACTTATTAAATTTTCTGTAACCTTGGCATTGAAGTTGTGTTTCCACAAATCCTTACCAGAACCTTTCTTCCATCTTTCCAATGCAATCCCAGTTTTTTGTTGCGACAAAATGTTGAAGTTGATACTGGAAGGCACTCAATAATTCTGTTCCAACAATTTTGAAATGTATAGTTGAAATCAATATATTAATCTGGGGACTTCCCATAGTTAAATGACGAAACAACGTTCTGTATTTCTTCGACAGATGCACAGACGTCTGAAGGATTTCTAAAATTATCCCCGACCCTGTTGCTTCATGTTAGGATGCATGTAAGTATTGATTTTAATGGTGTAGCCATTCAAACCATCCATAACATATATACATATATTGGATTGATAAATAAAGAATGTATTATTAATATTACAGTCGCGCTCCCTTTGTCTTCTAACAAATCGAGATTATTTTTATGAAGTTCTACAAGCATAATTGTTTTAAGTCTTTGAAATTACCTTCCTGACTTAAGAGGATATTTTTCCTCGATTATGAATTCGCGTTCCCTTGATCAGTAGGTTTGTCAACGGCCGTCTTCCATCTCCTATATATGTTTTAAACACGATTTCATGGTGTTAGTCTTCTCAGGATTCCAGTTGCGTTTCCTGGACTTCATCGTTTCGGTGGTACATTTTTCCATGCACATCTAGATCCCTTATTCAAGACTTATCAGTGGCGCTCATAAAGAAATTTCTGCAAAACCAAATAAGTTAAGACGAGTACAATAGATAAATTCTGTAAATTTCAAGATTTCTTCATGAGCGCCACTGATAAATCTTGACTAGACGAAACGGACGTCTGGCGTAGAAAATTTTATAACCCCGTAATCTTGGACAATCATACTTTCAACCACTGGGTCTCTATTGGTGGAATATTATACCCATGGTTAGTCACACTTCGGTGGTGAGAGGAAATAACATTGATCCATTCATTGAAAGTACATTGTTTTAAAAAAACGATCTAAAATTGTGAAAATGTTCTGATGATTTTCTATTTACAACGTTCAAGAACCTTTGCATGATTTTGCATAAAGTTTTAAAATGGATATATGCTCTTCAATGTCTTCTAGTGTATGCGTTCCAAAAATTTCGTATTAAGTGCCACAGGTAAGTCTTGATTAGACGAAACTCTCGTCCGACGAAGGAAGCTTATGGCCTTGGTATAAGTAGCTTTGATCTGCAATCAATGGATTGGTGGACTTTAACTTCCCAAAGGTTTCACATGTTAAGGAATTCGCATTTCGGCGCTGACTTAAAATATCGTTGCGACATTCAGTAATTTAATAATTGTTATAATTTATTATCTGAAGTTGCGAAATTGTTTTCAATTTTAGGCCTTTTCTATTCATAAGATGTACATGGCCTTTGACCAACTTTATATTTCTTCTTTAAATATTGGTGATAAAAGCATTATAACATCTACCAAGCTAGCTTTGCTTTTCATAAGGTTTGGTTTGAGAGGCATTGACATGTCTTCATTAGACGGAACACGCGTCTAGCTTAAGAAATGTTATAACCATGGTATCTCTGCCTTTTACTTGCAGCATTTGTCACTTTTAAATAACAAACGTCCCAATTTTAGTGCCAACATTATCAAAATATTTTAGTTAATTCTTTTTCTAGGATTAAAGATAGGCTGTGCTCTACCTTCCCGCATAGATGGAGAAAGTGATGCTATTTTATACTTGATAGTTTTAGTCTTTGTCTAAATTTAAATGTCTGTTTGACATACTTTAAAAGGGTTTGAGAATAAGAAGCATAAAACAATGGAAATGACAACAAAAACACTTCTAAGGAGTTATACTTGAAGCCTTGCACACTTGTGCTCTTAATAAGCTACTACCAAAAATGATCAATATCCATTACGAGTACCATCTAGATAAACAGTTTAAAAAAATAGTTTATTAGTAATGTGTTCATTGAAATACATGTACAGAGAAGAAAGCATTTACTGATATTTATCCTGCTATCTCTGCATTTGTGTACAGTGAAAGAAAGAGAAATAAATATTTCGCAATTCAGGAAATGATTTAAAGAATTGTATTCCATGTCATTACAGAATTGTGACTACTGAGTATTGCTATTATAAAGCTTTGAACATTACAGTTTGGTACATTATAATGAAGTCGTTAGTAAAATAACTGATTTTGTTATTTAAAGACTTTAATTTGATGTCGTTTATTTTCTTGTGCTACCAATAGCTTGAAACATTTATTAACCTTGCTTGCAGCATAACTACAAATGTGGCCTGCATACATAACACTACCACTGAAATATCTAAATGAAAATTAAATTAAATGTGTTAATACATTGGATACAAAACATATCAATAAATAGGTAGAACCCTGTATTAAATAATATAAATTAAACTGGTAATTGAAAGCATTTTTTTTATTACTTCAATCGTACTTCTTCTTGATAAAGTATATTGCTCAATTCTGTATCCTTCAGTCTGAATATTGATCTGTTGCGAGTTTAGCATAAAATCAGTTTTCACAATGATCTCAGAAATACAGAACAATCTGTGAATCAATGTGAAAACCGTTCAATAGCTTTTTAAATTGTTTCTCTGTTTGTCTTCTTCAGTCTTCACCATAAAAGTCTAAAATAATGGAAACTTGAAAGCTTACAATGAAGAAGTGAAATAAAACAATAAAACAGTAAAACTCAGCACAACGCACTAGCCAGCCACCTGTATTTGCAACATTAATATTTGTCGTCTTATACATGCACACCAGTAATAAAATGAAAAAAAAAAGAAAACAGTAATATAATCTCGCGAATAATATGATTAGATATTTGTTTGTTTCATAGGTAAAGATTCACCTACTCCTACACTAAGGTTTGTTTGCGGTATGGAGCAAAACCCTAAGGTATGTAATTTTCCGCGTTGATAATATTATTCCATAAAATTGCACGCCATTAATACGTCATAGATACAAGCCTTAGACATCCAGCAGTTAATTAATCGTAACAAGTTCATTGGATAAACAATAACTGTTGCATGATTTTAATACATTCTGTAGGAAATTATAAATTCCTTAATAATTGATATCATATATCGTTCTTCGGTTATAACAACAGAGTCAATGATCCATCATTATATTAAAATATTGCATGCCTTAATAGAATTCAAGTAACCGATACTTTATTCCTGTTAAATAGCAGCCAAAAGAGATTTTAACAGGCCGTCATGATTTTTTCAATTCGAAGGCCCCAGTTTAACAAGACGGCTCGGTTGTTTTCCTCAAACTCTGCATTACAAGAGATAAATGTCATGTTGTTATGGATATATTTGAGTCTAGGACCTCACGAAAACATTAAGGTAGAAAACAGCAATTTATTTCAAGCCAGATTACGTAAAGAAACCGTGCAAATCAGAAATATCCATTTACATCCAAGTTGTATTATTTGTTTGTATACGGTATAATAAATTTTACTATCTGGATATCATCTTTTTACCTTCATAGCGCCACAATGCTTCAAGGCATCACCTCCTTTTGTTGAGAAGGCATTGGCGATAACAGTCGTAGCAGTTCCCATGGTAAGACCATTGCACCTTGAACACAATATCTAACGTTAACAACATGATCAACTTAATTTTGTTAGAATTGTAAACAAATTGTCTTTATATGAGAGCTTTACTAAATTTATTACTATGTTCCATATAATTCGTCGCAGGTTGTACATCTAAATTTGATAGTTTCCGGTTTATATGCTAGAAGAAAGCAAATTTTACCTGATTAAAGGGTTTAATGTTTAATGGTCAAACGGGTTTACAAAGTAAGCGCTTCAGTACAGATATGACTAGGCTTAGGCACATCAGCAATATATTTCCATTTCACATTTGCAAAAACCACCTCAAACTCATTTTCCTAAGTTTCAACATAACAAATAATGGGCACGTCGAAACAAGAAACGAATGAGATTTTTAGTAGCAGACTTAAAAGTCCTCATTCACCCGCTTCCTTATGTTGTAAAGATCGCGGGTAACAGTGACACTAACAGCGCTTTGGGTGACACCAATCACTATATCATAAGGAATTCAATACACATCCTTTGTCAGACTATTATTTCTATTGTTGCAAGTTTATCATTGCCAAAACCATTATTTAAACTATTATTTGGTGAAAACTATGATGTATTCAAACTAAGTGCACTGTGAAACTCGATATATCAGGTTTTATTATACGGCTGCAATGTTTAATATGTTGTGTCTTATAACTTCTTAATATGTGAAAAAACGTCAACTATTTAAATGCTTAACCAACAGTTTCCAATAAATTATTGAATTTTGCTAAATATCAAAAGAAAAAAACGCGTGAAAGATACTAAAAATTTACTTTAAGAAACTACTATATAATTTAACATTGCTGTTCATTAAAAATATTTGAAAAAGTATCAATACCTTCTACATATGTATGATATAGTTTGGTTTTAATATGTTTACTCACAGAATCAAATAAGTTGACTATCAATGATTTCCCTGACAGTTGAGATAAATTAGTTTTTACATATAATAATACCAGTACTGTGATTCCATGCTAACTTAATATTCAACAGCTCTATAATTTACAATATACTATTCAAATTATGTTTTCATTATTTTGTTGATCAAACCGATTTTATTTCCTAAAGGACAGCAAGTTAATGGTAAATATTAATTAGATAACTAACCAATGTCAAAATCAATTGTCACTTAACCTTTTTATTTCAAATTCGTATTGACGTAGTTAAATATAAGCATGCAATTTTATGCATCAATAAAGACTTAATAAGTCAGAAACTACCCCTTTTACGGTGTTATGTGATCACTTAATTTGTAGAGGGAGGATAGGAACGTGTCAGATTTATGTTGTTTTTTCTAACACATTATCTGTATATTTATCATTATAATACTAATTTGTGACGGGTTATATAAGGAATATGATGTCTATATCCCACCTGAGGTTACATGTAATGGGCACATGTAATTATTACATGTATCATGTTGTTTGAAGCAGGTAAAAAAATGACGTGTGTGAGAAACTCGCGACTGATCAGCCCTGATTAATGAACTGTAACTAAGTGAAATGCGCTGGTGTAGGAAATCATTAATCAAAGTGACGAACACCTGAACTCAATGACAAACATTATTGACAGATATAAATGACCTATAAACAGGAGGTAAGAAACAGTGTGGTGAAATATTGGGGTGAAAACTTCGATCTGCTAACTCGTTTTTCAACTAAGCTGTCAAACCCGTTACAAGAAAAACACATTTTAATGTCGACCGATTACCGAATGACTGTCAATCAAAATTCTATATTTGAAATATACAAGCGTCATAAAATGTCAAGTATATCTGGGGAAGTCCCAAGAAATAAAAAAAAAATATAACCCACAACCCACATGCAAATATCAACAATAAAATTTTTCCGCATTTATTTCAATAAATAAATAAATAAATAAATAAATAAATAAATAAACGTCTCATACAAGTAAAGTTTTGCTGCATTGGTATTATTTGCTGATCCCCGGATAAAGTGCGCGTCTTGCATGACGTGTCAAGATGTGCACAACATTACAACCTGTTGCATATCTATACTATTGATACTGTGCAATCTATAAATCTATATGAGCAAACATGATAAGGGCGACATGCAATGTAACCCACCCACTTTGCATTCACAGTTCGAGTTTTAATTTTCAAAAGTGACTAGACGTCCATAAAAAATCGAAATGTACCATTTCAGAACCACTATACCAATAATATAGAGAAAGTAAAGAATAGTTTCTGATTATAGTAGAAATCCTTGACAGATATCACCATCACGAGTTATTCTTTGTTTGGGGTCATGAAACTACATATTATTTTTGACCATAGACAAAGCAGAAAGTACAAAAAACGTTTTCTAATGTACTTATTTTAAGATATATCAACCACATATTCATATTAGGGTTAATATATACTAGAAGCAAAACCGCACATTAACTATTTTACGTAAGCACGTAGAAATGAAAAAAGATTAGATCGTGACTATCCGTCAACAATATAAAATGATACAAATAAAACGGTTTTGCATACAATTCTTATCTAGGAATCAGCATGATCACCGTAAAAACATTTCATATATACATGGGCGTCATCAAATAATTTTATCTAAATCCTCTGAATGTTATTTCCTCTCAGCTCTTGTCTCCAGTAAATTAAGCGTGACTTTTGCAACGTGGTCTACAAGAAACCTTCGGAATTGGTAAGGTAGAAAAAATGCTTAGCAAACGATAGATGCGAAACCAAACTGAATATGGGCTATGGTCCCCAGAATGCGTATAAAACGAAGAAACCGCCGTGACTAGAATGACAAACACCGACCTTGAACGACTTCATTCTGTCCTTGTACTGTAACCACATTTGTACTTTCAGTAAATTTCTTTTTTTTAATACTCCATGTACTAAATCAAAGGAGTAGTTAATGACTTGTATTTTTCTTACAATTAACATTGGTTTCTGATAAAGCACATTTTGAAGAGCTTAAACATTACCTACGTAAAGAGGTACAACAAACAAAAACAATACTACAAACGTATCGTGCTTAGTATGTTATATAAACAATAAAACAATATCATAATCTTAAGATCTTTAATATGTGCAATAAAAAATAATTAAAAGAGACCTAAAACTTCGGATCCGCGTTAAACAGTTCTTTATCATTCACGAACTCGCACATGCAATAAGGAATACGCCAGGCTAACCTTAACTAGTACAAAGTGATTAGACAAGCAGGCATGTCAAAAATCCACGATTTCATATAATCTATTCCCATGCACCTTTTACCCCCTCCAACATCTATGCATGTCGGAATTTGTCAAAATCTTTTATTTTTGGATTTGAAACCTCAACAAAAAGTGTGATGAATGAGCATATGTGATATCTGACATTTACCACTGTGTTGGGTAACGGCAAATCCATGAAGTTGGAATAAACATTAAAAAATATATTACGTGATTATTGCACGTCTCGTCATTAACATGCTGGCATAATCTCTAGACATAATAATTGTCACTTTTATGATCTAGGAAAACTGGCCGATTGAAACGATTATGATATCTAAAAGGTGTGAGCTAGGGAAACTAGCCGATTGAAACGATTATCGCAATCATACCAACGATGACAACCTATGTTGAATGAAATCTTATAGCATTATAACTTAATCTCATTGCTTTAAGGGCGTCTCTCAGCGAAGTGCAACACAAAAGACAAAAACTGATGTTGAGTTTATATTCTAAACTTTTTAAAATAAAGTACTGCGTCTAAATTCATATTTTTTTAAGAATTACAACCCTCAAAACATAAATAAGTGAAGAAATAGAACAGGTTTTGAAAAATTAAATATTCAATATCTGATCGGTGGTTTCTGGCATTGTCGTTACTGACTTGTCAGCCAATCAAAACCCGTGGGCTGTTCCACTGAAAACTAGTCAATATGAAGTATACAAATCGTAATATATTACTTCATAAATGGACTACAACCAAGGCCAGATATATTTTTCACACAATGAGTAAAAATATCAAGTAACTCAGTGAAGTCGTAGTATTCATGTCTATCAAAAGTTGAAATGTTAGTCACATTTTAATATTGCTCTTGTCCGATCCATTTGATACTCTGAAATCCTAAAAGCTCAGTTCAATTACGTCAAATGCTGATCTAATGAATATTCATAACCAAACAATTCTAAATTTGGAAACATTATAAGATAACAGAAACTCGGGACATGCCACAATTTGAACAGTTGAAATAACTTATCATTTCTCCGACAACTCTTCAGCACTTATGTCAGTTTGATGACGTCATAGAAAGATACAGTTTTGCTCAAGAGTTTGTAAGTCTCGACCTGGAAGTGAATAAAATTGATTATCAAAGATTCACATCTTCTTGATTATGGTAACAAGATAAAGTCTACATGATTTACAACGGCATCTCCTGACAAATGAAGATGTATTTTTGGGTTAAATGCATGATCATTGTAGGCATATGTTAATATCAAATAAAACAAGTCTGTAAAGCTGTTTTATATATTATTATTTTACCTGTCTATGTATCTACAAGATAACATTCTGTTATATTTAATATTAAACTCTGAAACAAAGTTGTATTGTTCAATTATTGTGGGATGTTTGTTTGTATATATGTACTCTTATGAATATCCATTTTAATCTATACTGACTTTGTTGCTGTTTTTTTAAAATCTCAAGTTTATGTTAATTTTTATGAATGAAATGTAAAAAGATGCAAAAAACACATCTGCATATGGGAACATGATAATGTGATTCACAACTCGTGATAAAAACAGGCAAACACAATGGATTTTTAAGCACGTATAGAAATTCATTACCAACAAACTTGCACGTAAAAAAGTAAGCCATCATACATAGTACAAGCTTTACTTGTAGCATGTTTTCTTTTATAAGCTTTGTAGGTCTCTCACGAATAAATAAGATACTTTATTTACCAATTATGGACCCATGAAAAGCATGAACATAATACAACAAAGATGAGAAAATAAGATATTGATTTATAACTTAAAACAAAATGTAACTTATATAACAATTATTTAAAGAGTTGTTTATTTTAGTAAGTGTGGTTAATTACAAGTATAAAGGTGCAAAAGAGTGGACATATTAAGTCAGCTAAAACCGAGCTTTCTAGTGTTCGGAATCAGATTAAGAATTCAGTAGCAGACTTTACAAGTAGCGGTCCCTACTAGTACTGGTATTTGAAAATCAATATGTATAGTTATCAACGGAAAGTTTAAGATACAGGATCAAACAAATACGAGCGACATTGGTTTAAAGTCATAAACTGCATTTCTTGCACGATTTATTTCAAAAGTCTTGCACGAAAATTCAATACTGATAGAAAAATTACAGACTTGAAGCGAACATCATCTTTACATAGATAAACATGAAGACATTCAGAAAGACTTTTAATTGATTCAAATAATCACCCACGAAAACCGAACCTTAGAACATAACCTTTCATTACAGATAATACTACAATAGCTGGATACAATACATGAGATACCAGATACCCCTGAGTTACCTTTACACATAATTTAACAGTTTAAGTCTCTTTACAGGCATGATCTTTTCAAAATATCCATTGCTTTAGTAACAATTTTGTTATTGACCTTACAAGACACCACTTTAGTTGATAGTCAAACGCTACCTGCTTGCCCTCTTCTGTATAGACATATTCCATCAACCAACAACAAATTCTGCTAATGAGGAATGGACTATTGTACTACTTGCTTTGATCATTTTATATTTGGGGTCATACAAAATCTGCAGTGCTCCGGGCAACAAAACTTAGTTTTTTATCGTGTGACCAAAAATATAACCGTTGTTTATTAAAAAACACATTTATAGCCAAAAGTAACAAAGAACACAACACGAAGCGGGTCGGTAAATGTATCGAATATTTATTAAGTGTTTAAAGTGACCACGAATACCAATAGTGTGTTAAAATAATTTCATCTATATCCAGATTAAGTTAAGAGCAAGGACAATAATATATATATATAAATAGAGTAAAAATGTACTCTAAGAATAAGGTTAGGCAATGCATACAATTTGTACTAAATACTTGCAAATAGCTTAATATATTGTGTCATTTTGAGAAAGATTTAATGGTATTATTGCATGCCTTCCATACAATTGTTCACATCAAACGAAATAAAATAGTTTTTAAAAATAATTCTAAAATGTCATGTATTTGATCCCTGATAAAAGGTCACATAAGTGAATGCAACAAAGTGATGAGGTATTGGGTGTATTTTCCTGCCAGCTCACATTTAAACACCAACCAACCTACCACACACAAAACACTGGTAATCTGAAACATTTTGACGGACTTTAGGATATACTATATCCAATGATTACAGTTCTAATTGAGTCATCTGCACCCACTATAAGGAGAAATTCCAAAGATTTAGGACTGTCAATCTACAAGGTAATATACTATGATCAAGACCAACAAAAAATGAAAAGAATTATACTCTCGATGAGACTCTTAAATATATGAGACAATGCTAGTTATATTAACAAACAGCACTAGTTTCAATTATTAACAAATTATATCTTCACTCAACAAGTTACTCTGCATAACAGGGTGATTTTCAGCTTCTTTTACTGCATTAAAATTTACGATAAAGTACCATGCCGATTCGACTATAGTGTTTGTGTTACCAGGAAATCTAACTAAATAATAACAGTGACATTGTTACAGATCTAGACTGCACATATTTTTAGTTACAATATAGTTAGAAAAGTCATCAGTATTAAAATCACGACTGAAAGAATGCGAGACAGTACGGTGACCTAAATTAACAACTAACTTCTCAGACAGATTTTTCATTCATAATTTTCAGATTTGTGGACAGCTTAAACACTCATTACATAAGCCTATTAATTAAAAGTAATATAAGAATGCGAAACTTTATGAAAGATAATTCTTATCATTTAACAATCTAAATAAGTATAAATTATGAGTTTAAAAGTGTCATAAAAGGTGTACACAAAATAGATTTAATTTCATTACAGGTGCAAATGATAGGTAAGCGCTTATACCTGCTTAGGTAGATAAAATCTGATTATCATAATGCAGTTTCTTATCTGATGATACAGGCAATACGATTTGCATTCAAACTTTATTAAAGAAATATCACAGGAGATATCAAATTGGTTCCTGCTGGTGCATGGTGTTGCAGTCGGCACACCCCAGGTCAGCAATATGAACAGGGTCATTTATGAATTTTGTGTCCTTTTTCATAAATAATATATATTTAATATTTCTTCATGTCTCATTTTATGTAAATGTAACCATCTTAATTACTGTCATTTAATAAAACAAGCCGTCTATCAGTGATAAATAACCACTTAGTGAAAAATTGAACACACTCTGATCCTAGACATGATAGAATCAATTTGTAAACATGTTCCGATGGCTGGATAAGATAAACACTGTAAATCATATTTTAATAATTAACATGTACACATGTCTTTTAATTACTATGTTACTTGGGGAGTTAACACTGATATAATTTTACTGTTCAGATGACAGGACTGCACCGTAATGTATGGGTTAGTGGGCTACAAAGTTCTCCACACAGATAACAAATTTGCTATTTTTAACAATGGACTTAACTTTATCCTTTCATTCATAAATGTACTATTAAAATATGAAATCATTGAGCTTTTGTAGGTTGTGTACTTTTATTTAAATAATAATGATATACAATTTCTGTTTTTACTAATATTTTGTATTTCTCTTATATTGTTTGATGTACTTTTTTCAAAACAATATAAAACAAAATGTTGCACTTTAGGTAACAATATCTGAACATATAAGGATATGTATTTGTTTGGGATTTTTTTTTTGACCTTGTGTCGCACAAGGTATAAACAGAAATCTCAGGCAAAATAAGGTTGTGTGGTAATTTAGGCTTGGATTTTGTACATTAAAATTATGTTTTCAGCATCTTCAGAATTACTTTTAAAACATTGATTCCAAAGTATTTTCTTGCAAACTATATAAACAAAGCTTGCAATATATTTAAACTCTTAGACCAATATCAACATCTGTTACAAAATTAACATTTAGTACTGAACAGTTTAAAACTAAACATGTGATTTACATGTGACAGGTGAGAATCAACCTATTATTAATGGAGACAACCAAAGGCTCAAATACCAATCCTCACCTGTGGTATTCCTTACAGGTCATGCTCAGGACCATTATGTGGGTCAATTATCAAAATAATTTCTCTAGTTAAAAAAAACTTTGATGTCTACAAAGTTTCTACAGATTTTTAAGGGTTTGCTTTAAAAGGCAACCTCAGCAAGTACCCACTTATTGTATCAATTTTCATGTTTATTTTCTCTATCATTATATGGTCATTAACTTAGTAAGCAACACATATAGTTCTTAACGAGTTAAAGGTACAAGGCCAGAGATGAATTTTAATATTTGATATTAGTATATTTGATAACGAAATTGTTCAAATATCAACATAAAATGATTCACACTTTATGACATTGCTGTGCAGTGCACATATTGACCAGGTTAGTTATACAACTAAAATGTTTTTCAAATGTGGTTTTCCACATCCTATTGATTCAACAATCCTTACTCCTTTAAAAGTAGCCATTTAAGTTCCTTGTTTAAGCCATGTATCAAGGAATGTTAAGTGGTGATCCATACACGTGTTTTCTTCAATATTATTTATTTACTTCTATAACATTGTTGACTGTCAAGTATAATTCCTTCTTGCCTATATAGCTGGCTTTTGTCTATTTTCAATAAAAACAAGCATAACTAAAAATATTGTGGTGGCATGTTGTTCTATTAAAAGACTATAAACCACAAGTGTCTACAACTCTAACCACAGTGTAGCTATGATGAAACGTAAATAAAAATGATAAATTGTATAATCACAAACTATTACTTAACTGATGATGACCTTTTATTTGGCTTACTCACTTACCTCATTGGATTTTATGGGGTTTCCCTATGAAGGTAAAAAAGCTTAACATCTATTTTACAGTATCCCTCAAGGCTAAGAAAACCAAATACACCAAAATTTATGATTTAGACATGAGCCATCATTTTGTCTGATTTTTCTGATTTTGTCACTAAAATTCTACTTCACAGAATTAGTACAGGTACAGGGAAGTTTTGCAATACATAACAAAGCTGATTTTTTGTTTATTATAACAAAACCGTTTTTCAAGTAACACACAACACCTACTGATTATAAGCATAAATCTGACATACTTGGATGCCAGAAAGTGCTGAAGTATCCTTTTAAAAAATCAAAGATATAAACTGTAAAACTACAACATCCTCATCATCGCAGGTACAAGTTTAAACTTTATTTTGCAGTAAGTAGGACGTTATTGTCTTTTACAGTTTATAAACACAAAGTATTAAAATTATATTATCCACACGATAAACGCTATGATTAAAAATGAACATGTCAACCTATTAAATAAGAATAAGTTAAATTCATCGTAATAATTTGATATTAATTCTCATTTGACCCAATGAAGAGAAATAATCGATATTAAACTTTGTATGTAACATATATAAGAATGAATACAAGTCATACAAAAAACTCATAATTTATGGACATAATTTTGTTTTTATATGCTTCAATATTTTAAACCATAAAATAAAATAACGGTTTATGATCAATTTTGTGGTCATCGAGTCCTGAAGCCGACATAATAGCCTTGATCGTAAGTTTTGGAGAGGATTGTCAATGGCTTTCATTGTTTTCTAATTTCATTCATTACTCTAGTGACCAAGCAGTTTATTTGACATTACTACACTGTTGTCACCTTCGTGTATTTATTTGTTTACTTTTATGACATAAACAAATTATTAAGGTTAAAAACTTGTATTAACATGGACTTCTGGCATGCAATGTTTATATAGATTTTGCATTGAACTATATAATGCTTCTAATAGTTTTCACTACCCACTTATTATGAATTTGATTACAAAAACTTTCCCAAATAAATTAGTTTTAAAATTACATTATCAAATTTCAATACAAAATTGTTGATTTAGGTAGTGACACTGTCTTGAATAAAAAAGTTCAAGTTTATGTGTAGATGTACATTCAAAAAGATCTTTTTCATTTTTTCTTATTAACCAAATATACATTATCTGTTTTTTGGAAACTTTTGACTTGTATGGTTTGATAACCAATAGTGTCATTTCGTCATTAAGGTCACCTATCATAAGATAACTACAACATTTAGGTTGACAATAAAAAAAAAACAGATTTAAACCACAGCGACCTTGCAGGAAAATGCCTTCACATAACTGCATAGTTTTTTTTTAAAAATCTGTCTTAAATAGGATGGTCTTGAAAGATTTAATTGCTTGAACATCCTTATTACATTATTTTGCTTAAGTTAACTTTTAAACCTACAACACAGTTCACTACAAAATATCGGAGTTTACTGCAATAACACAGAAGAGTTTTAACAAAACAAACTGCTATGAAATCATAATGAATCAATCCACATGCACAACTCAAAATTTGCTTAATTAGTTAAATTCTTAATTATATACCTTAAATGGTTATGTAATCATATGTATTTACAATGACTCATTTGAAGTAAAAACTTTCATTGATTACACTTAACTATTTTACACATTATATACAATAACTGGCAAATTACCAGTAGTCTATGAATACAGCTTCTGTTGGCGGCTTTCTCTGATCACACCCGATACCTGTTAACCAAATTTACACATGTGTTAAATAAACAACAATATATATTTTTAGACTGTTTACTTGTGTAGACACAAGTATCCATGTAGAAAAAATGTGACCTATCAAATATATAATCTATTGTCTTACCTTAATTTCATATTCTTGAAAAAAGAACTACCTTTTTTTCTGACCTAAAATGGAGACAGAATATTTTCTTAGAGTGTTATTATTTTGAATGCCAAGTTATTTCAAACTTTATCAATTTCTAAGTATACTTAACTTCAAATTCTAAGAATTTTTACAAAATATAAAAATTCATACATAACATTAAATGTTAGAAAATGAAATTATTCAAATATGTACTACAACATAGTGGTTACAGTTTAGAAACAAAGTCTAGACCAGTAAACATAATATAATGTTTACTGTCAACTAAATATCTTAAGAAATGTCTGGAAAAATAACTCCATATTATTTTAAAGACTGCCTAAACATTATACTATACTGTACAGTACAACTGGTGTATACATTTGTATATGGTCTAGAAACTGGTCTAAAAAGGCAGTATTTTAAAAGTACAAGTTTTTACATATTTTTACATATTTGTAATGTTTTAAACTGTAATGAAACAAAATGCCCATTTTTAACTTCTCATTTTAAAAAGCAGGTGTTGACTAAGACCTATATTATGTACCAACCCTTATTTGTTTTTTTCACGTTATTGTAAGATTTGATTACGATTAATATGTATTGTGATTTGCCTCAATAGACAAGGAGTACTTTACTGATTACAAATCAATTGAATAATATGTAACCCCAGATTTTATTTCACAACTTTTTGGACATTTTGCAAGAAATAACATGACATTTATTGGAAAGTACTTGAAAATATTTAAATCAGAGGTGACCATCAGACTTTCTATGCTGATAACAATCTAGTACGTTTAGCTGTTTTTCATTCTGAAAGAAACGGGAGTTTGGATTACTATGCGATAGTAACTCCATCCTCATCTTTGCTTCCCTAATCACTAGATGAAAATTTGTGATATTAATACATATTAACTATATTGTTTTTTCCAGACGTGATTAAACGTGATCAAAATGACACATGCTAAGTAAAATGAAAAGTGACCAGCACTGTAATAGCATGACCTCTAGACGAAATTAAACTGCACTGTACATAAACAAAGTTCAAAGCAGTTGATCAGATAAGTTTGCTTACAAGATGAAGATATGGTAGATTGAATATTTCTCAAACATTTATGCAATCAAGTGGAGAAAACATGAAATAGTGACACAACCAAATTTAGATGAATGATACTTCAACGGCTACTGAGAAAATCAACAAAATCTCTGCAGTTTGACAAATGAGGCTTGAAATATACATGATGGGAGAGAAATCAAGATAAAATTGTTTTCAAAAGTTAACAATTATTCAAATTTTACAGGTTTAATCTTTTCCCACTTCCATATTGTAATCCACTGACCCTTACAAAGTTTGTTTTAACAAGTTATTGTTATGGGTTTGGATCCTGAATAAATTGACAAGTTTGAACCATATTGTAGACTTGTCAATCTTTTAAAAGTACACTGTATTTCTGATGAAACACTGATAATGATTGAATATCTGAAACTAATACCCAGAATCTGTTCCCTTGTTCAGGTGCTGAGAACATTGATAAAGAGTTTCCTACCTTCCACCCAAATTTTGTCATCTTTTGTTTGCAAAACTTTCACAGAGTTATTCAAGAGTGCACACAAAGAGACCTCAGAATCAAATTACATCTAGATATATATGTAAGATATTTTATTGCATATTCTCATGGACTTATGTTACAGGAAACCTGGTCACTTAGTACATGCTTTATAAACTTCCAAACTTATCCGATTTATGTTTATTTGGTGGTTTCTATTTTTAGACAATTTTGAAACTAGTAAGATGTGCCAGCAGAATGTGCTATAGCAAAAACAGGTGTCTACAGTACAGTAACTGTCAAAAACAGGTGTCTACAGTACAGTAACTGTCAAAAACAGGTGTCTACAGTACAGTAACTGTCAAAAACAGGTGTCTACAGTACAGTAACTGGCCAGATTCATAAGAAAGATGTATATTTAACTATAATTACAATATTTATTGTTGCAAAATTTTTGATTGGTCGATCATTTTTTTTAAAGAACATATTTAGTGTATTAATACATGTTGCAATAAAAAAGTGGATTGATGTATATAAAATAAAAGGCTTGAATATGAAAATTATATGTGTGGAATTATAGCCATTCTAGGATCATTTGCTGCAAGTGACTTGGTTTAGTTCAACCATACATGAACAATAAAACAGCTTTATTTCAATAGACAACTACATTCAAATATTCACTATTGTAACATTTGAAGCTCTCAACAAAAAAGAGATTTTTAAAAGTGTAACAGAACTAGAGAAAAAGTGAAAAATGATATTAATACACTAAGATGAAGTTTCCTGATCATCATATTATGTAACACTTGAATTTTGTTGGGTTGGCTTTCTGAGAAAGCTTATTTTTAATACCAATTATACATCTTACACAAAGTGCATGTGTACCATAATAAACTTCCTTAGAAATATTCTATTGCTTGTCAAGTTATATAAAACTTTTGTAAAAACAATTTGTTAAATTAAAAAAAATTTACAAAACAAAATCTAGTTCAGTTTACTGTGCGACTTTAACTTTTGGTCAATTTTAATGAATAGTTTTAAATAAAGACATAGGTCAAAACTGGGTTCATTCTCTGGTAGCTGGTCACTCACAATTTTTTCAGATATTAATTTCTCAATATTTAAAAAATAAGGAACAAAAACGTTTGGTACATATATTAGAATTGCTTTCATGATCACAACATTTTAAATACTGCAAAATTAGTTGAATAAGTACAAAGAAAAGATCTATCAATTACACCACCTTTGATATGTCAAAAATACTCATAAATATTGATATTCATTTTTTTAACAATTTAATAAAATATAATTATTTTTTATTTAGATAATTGATTCTGTCAAGGTATAAGTATACACTTGAAGTTGTAATACATCTTCTTATCACATTATTAATACAAATTTATACAACATATTTCCAAATTATTATAAATTATTTCTATTGAGAAATAAATATCCAAATAACTTTGTTTTATTCACATGTGTAAAAACAACTTACGTTGCAAAGACGTTCAGATTGGTGGCAAGGCGGTATAATCATTCAATTTGATTCATTCAAATTGTCAAGAATTAAAGGAAAAAATCTGCAGATAAACTATTTACTGCAATTAAAACCTCTTGATACTTTAAATTTTTTCAGCATCACAGTTTATAACTGTATCTGTTCAAGCACATACTTTGAGAGTTGATGACATCAACATTATATAAATATTTAAATCTTGATAATTATTTACCCATGGGAAAGTTAACTTTTCCCTTTTGTTTTCTCCATCAAAATTTTAAACATTTAACTTGTCGATACTTTCATCAAACGATTCTGACAGAAGTCAGATTTTGTCAAAAATATCATTTTACAAAAAAAATTAAATGTGACTTTTAAAACTTTTGTTTTTCTCAAAGGACTGTAATTAGCTCCATTGGACTCTCAAGATAAAAGTTGGAAGAAAATTTAAATATTCACATATCTGACATGAAAGATCTTGTCAACGCATATCATTTCATGAAAAGTTACAAAAATTTGAAATTTGTAAACAAAACAAGTGATTAATGAGGGATCAGTTACGAGGATCTGACACCCGTGTACTCTCTTCTATTGATACCCAGTGAATTGCTTAATGGACCCATCACATGGATGGATACCCAACATTGTACTGTGGACCAGTGTCAACAAGTGTAATACAACATCTGGGCTATCTTATACTCTCGGGACTACAAATATTGGTCCAAAGAAAGATACAAAAACTAAATGAAAAAAATTAATAATCAGTCAACTTAAAAATTTTGACCTTAGCATGTAAAATTAAAGAAAAGATCCAGGATATGAACCCCCTGTATAGTTTCCAAGCTATGATAGTAAACCCCCTGTATAGTTTACACTGTATTGACACCAGTTGTGGTTAAGCTTCAAACAATTAATTTATACGATCACATTAATAAAACATATCCTGATTAACATTCAGCATTACCATACAGCATTTAAATTCCTCTAAAATTTTTTTCCCCTTCTCTATTCATTGGAATGGTCACCTAAAGCCTAATTACCAGTTAAGGGATGGCAATTATATGAAAAATTTTTCTACAAGTTTGTTCAACCCTTTAAATTTAACAAACTGAAAAATTGCTACCTTTTTAAAATGAACACCTGTGGTTATGAAAAAAAATTATAATGAAATTAAAACTGAATTGTACTGATTGAATCTATTATTGCAATGTTACACTCTTGTTGTCAATGCAGTTACTCATTCAGAAAAATGGACGTAATGAAGTGAATCCAGTTGGTTTCAGTTTAATTTTCTTTCGGAAATTTATTATTATTATTATTTCCACAATAGAAATTAATAATTACACTTCCTCCACTACATACACCATATAAAACTCCATTAACGACTGGCAACTGTATTTCTCTCATGGTGGCCCTTTCTTCTTTCTTTTTTTTCGTATTTTCCCACATCAGTAAAATTTAATAAAGGACTCTGAAAAAAGTGAAAATAAACTGAGATAAATTTATTTCTACTTTTAAAGGAAAACTTATTTCCATAAAAACTAAGTAAATAAAATATTTCACTGAACAGTAGAAGTTAATTCTGAAAATAGATATTAAAAAAAATCCGCGCTAGAGATGAGCATCCAAATATAACACTTAGCAAAAAAGTAATATTGTGTGAAAATTACATTAGGACAGCCACAAGTGGCAATAAACTAACTAACTAGTATCTAGGTGGCCATTTAATAATGTGGCTACATAAGTTTAATGTATCTGGTACAGATGGATTATCCCAGTTGATAATTCCCCATTTCACCACTGGAAACATCAAAGTTGTGGCAAACACTTCTTTAAAACATGCTGCACAATGATAGAGTTAATGGCATATCATAAAATCTAGCATAAGAAATGGAACTAATACCAATATTCTTGTATGAATGGTCAAATAAAATAATGTTGATTTATTGAAATCACTTGACAAATTAAAAAAAAAGTTATTCTCATTTGGGTAAAAAAATGCGCATGAACATATAAGAAGGCTTAATCTGTTATGCAAACGTAAAAAGGCCCTTCTTGGTGTTCCCACCCCCAAATTTAGTGACACTTTAAATTTTAACATTTTCACCTCAAAAACTAAAATTATTTTATTAAATCATCAAAATGTCCACAAAAAATAAATGTGATCGTTATCTGTGTATAAAACAGAACCCCACCCGTATTAGCTCACAGTCTTATCAATGTACTGGCTGTCTGAACTGTTATTTCTCATTAAAACCTATGATACTTTGCACCTATTCAAGACTTACTGATCAATTTAATTTACATTTAAATTCTCATTAAGCACAAGTCAAGGAGTACAAACGGACAAAATCTTACAATCCTATACTTCCAGTGTAGATTACATTCTAAAGAAACGCAGCATCATCGAAGTGGTCCACGCTAACCTAATAAATTCTTATCCCGTTATTAATGAAAACTATATTGGTCAAATAGATGCCAAGTCTATTGTGGAGTCTACTGTCAAATCTTTACTTTAACATTAAAGTATCGCTGATGGATTTTTAACATGCAAACATCACTTCCATTGTTGTAACTTAATATACTAACATTGCGGTTAGGATGAAGTTTAACAACATTACAAGTTTATACAAATCCTTCCCATTGTTTACTAAATGTTTTACGTAAATTTGTTCACTGTTTGTGTTAAAAGCACAAATTACTGGTGATCAACTGTTATTCTTCACTATGGTTATTTTTTGTGGTTTTCAAAACTATTTTATCATATTCTGCATTTTCATGGTTCAAGAAAAACAAAAGGTTCAAATTTAACTTTGTAGGAAGTCCATGTGGTTATGGTCAAACAGTTTTGTTTAGGAATTTTCCACAATTAAAATGTCAAATAAACTCAATACCTCTCAAATTCCAAAAAGCATTAAATACATATGTACGATGGTTTCCTTCAAAATGAAAAAAAAGTAGTTTTTTTCTATTGTTTAAGCTTAAAATATTAAAATAAGCCATGAGATTTTATGTTTTCTTGTTGTGCCAAGACCCAGATGTAGTTGTAAAGATGACCCCTACTATATTTAACATTTATCTATCAATGAAAATAAAATCGAGGACATTTTAAGAATTGATTTTATTTTATCTGTCATAAAGGATTTTACCAACTGTCTGTGGCAGATTAACCATAACAGGTTCACATCAGGGGATACGATTCGTTCATCGTTTTAATACGTTATAATACCCTGAACAATATGAATTCACGATGATCGTTGTCAAAGTTAAGATCATTTTAATCCTTCAATGAATCAAAACGGCAAGGTACGATTACACAATAATTCAATGACAAATTGCCGAGGTGTATGGTGCCGAATAATCACTTATGTCAGCCTTTTTTAATGTCATACTAGTACAGAATAGGTAGTAAATGTTTTTATAAAATAAAGTTTAATGTTTGCTTGCAAATTGAAAAAATGTTAAAGAATAGTAAATGTGTAAATAAAGGATTAATAGGTGTTCTAAATTGATTTTTGATAAATTCAACATAATAATTTTAATCATGTTTGCATCCTGTTACATTGTTCCAATTTCTGTTAAAATATAACAACACAGAATAAAAATTCTGTAAAAATTGCTATAATCTTTGTTCAGATCACCATTGTTGTCAGTTTTAATGGGGATTTTTAAACCCCACTATCTTGTCTTGTTTGCTTATTCTCAATAGGGTTTTAACGGAAATAAGTTTAAAATTTCAATGTCTATTTGAACAAGATTTTATTTCAATTTCTTATTCCATATGTCACCTAGGGCAGTCTTCATTTTGTTTGTGTGAAGTCCAAATGAAACACTTTGGTGATATTGAATATTTGACAAATGTTTTACAACACGTTATGCCCCTCAGCAATTGTACAAGTTCAAGAAAATATTATTTCTAAATCACACCATTTCTTTGATTTACTAGATAACACTATTGATATCAATCTTATAAATACTAAAGAATATGTCCAATTACAATGATCTAAAAATGTTTATATATATATGTCCAAAGTTGAATATGTGCATGTATGGGCATATCTTGTACATTTTACATCCATGTTAACAAGTGTTGAAAAAAAAAAACGGCGGATTTAAAAATGTTATGAGAACCTGTACTTTACAAACTTTTCCATGCTATAGGTCTACATGATACCATGTCAAATTATACAAATAGTTAGCAAGTAAAAATATTCCTACATTTACATATGAAATACTTAATAATGTAAATTTAATTACTTATTTATGTAATGAATATAAATTAAAAAGTTTTTCTTGCATTTATGTGTCAGAAATTAATTATAATTTTATTACAGTTTCGAGCGTTTGGCGACAGTCAGATACAAGCATTCTAGATCTAGTGTCAAATTTTTTACCGATCTGCACTACTTTTTAATGTTTTTATTGACATAATATCTGAAGCACCCCCATATTAAACGTTTAGCTCAAACATTAGATAATTAAACAAAATTCACATACAAAACACAGCTAAAGACACCTTTTAGTTTTTCCTTTAATTTCATAAACTATTTCTAAAGAAGAAAGACTTCATGTCTCCAAAATTTCAATATAGTATAGAAATGTTATAATTCTTATATTTGTAGGCGTTACTGTTCAGAAAAGATGAAACAAGACTTTAGGACATGATTCTCCTCCCAACTGACTTTTTAAAAAGAATTACAATTAAGACCCAGCCATGTTAACTTGACTGTCAAATCTCATCAAAAATAAGTTATTTACTTTACTAAGTATCAATAAATGTGTAAAATGAATCAATATTGAAAATTTAATTCAAATAATTTTTAATGATTGTGAAATTTGATCTAATTTGACAAGGAGAAATCTTTGGACATAGTAAGTTGCCATCAATTAAGGACATCTATTTAAATAGTGAATTATCAATTTGTAAAGGTGTCCAATTAGTTTGTGCTCAATGAACTATAGGCTGGAAGTGCCAGTAAAATGTGCCCTCGATTCCATTTAATATAACCAAAATTTTCCTTAATGTCTGTTAACTTTAAATGCATGTCAAGATTCAAGAGCAAAATGTAAATTAGAATTATTCAGTTTTGACAGTGGTTTAGCCTGAAATCAATTAATTAAAGGTTATAATTTTAACAATGAGGGTATGAAGAACTGTTTATCATTAAAACCTGTAAATAGTCTACTTACCTAGTTAAAAATGTCACACAACTCAACAGAGAATAAGATAATTCAATCCCAGTGAAAAAAAACTATTTCTTAACTTGTAAGGTACTACTTATATAGTATATAAATGCTCATCAAAATGACTAAGATGAAAGGATGACTTAGACTGAGGAATTTGCACAAATTTTATACATGACAAAAATGACTGATTAAGTAAATTTTGATGTACGATATCCGAGACATAGTTTTGTAGTAAACTCTATGTTACATGGGAAAAATGAAACAAATTATACATTTTTTACATAAATAATTTAGTATTGCACTGGTATCACATAATATTTTACTATGTAAACCAGTACTGGATTTGTAAACAAAGGGAATAACTTTTCATACAATCACAAAATATGACAATGCTTTCATCAAAATCCGTATTCAATTACTAAACTGAAAATGATTGGATCAGAGCAAAATTTTTGCAATATTTTGTAAATACTAAAAAATGTTGAAAATATCTCACATTTAGAAAAGGAAGCATGAATTAGTCACACTACAGAAATCTAGCTGACATTGGTAACCTATATGGATCTCCATTTGTTGCAGAATTACTTATATAAATTGTACCAGTCCATAGCTTCAGACATAAGCTGATATTGAGCAATCATGTATTAATGGATATTGTAAAATTCACTATGCATACAACTTGAAAATTGTTTAAAAATTTTAATAATATACTTCACATATATTTTAGTAAAATGACACTTAGCATATTTCCACAGTATAAAAAATATATAAAAAAAAGAATGTTATTTGATCTGATATTTTATTGAATATAAAAATGTCTGTACCATTTACTGTTTAATTTAGAAATTCTAGATTTAAGATAAAACAGGTACATCATACGAGTCCCTACTTGGGCCTCTGTGTAACAAACTTTTTGTTTTTAATTATTTATAAATGTACAATTAATGACTACAAAGTTTTAATTACCTATAACACATACATATGATGGATTAGTTAAATTCATTTAACAAAAAACTTTCACAGGTCATTGATCTATCTTTGTCGTTTAGTAAACAGAAATTTGGGAACAAATGCTGCCTACATGCATTTCAGACAGACATAAATATCCATTTTTTTGTTTCTATTTTTAATTGTTATCTAAATAATTGCTGAAAACCATCTGGATCACAGTGTGGGACTTAAAAACTAATCACTAAAATCATTTTCTCATATTCTTCAATTTCATATGCATTTTCATAATCATGATGAGAAATATGCAAACTATCACAAATTATTGTGACTGGGTGATTGATAGGATCGTTAATTGTGTGACCAACCGAGCAGATATCAACCAAATGGTAAATATGTACAGACCTTCATCACCATGTAAAAATCTTGTCAAATTGTACACACCACACTGTGACGAATTCAACCTGGTTCTTGACAAAATCACAACAGCTATATTTATATTACATGGGAATATTTCAGTTTTATTTCTATTTGAAAAAGAAACATTGATAAATTGTATGTCAATTTTGAAAATAAGAAATAAGAATATTTGATGTTTGTACATCAATTTAAGGTATCCGACCCATAATTGAAATTACCGTTTAATTTTTTTTATCGACCAAGAAATGCGGCTGTATTAAATCAGTATATTGCTAATTAATGATGCAAATTAAATATATTGTGCTTCTTTGAGTCAATGTTAACATTTTTGAGCAAAAAAGTTAGTTACTCAGATAGTATTTCCGATGTTTGCCGAAGATTACCGAGGTATGCTCCATTGAAAAACAATGGACATCCGGGACACCAAATATGATCACGTGGTCAATTATGGTCCGGATACCTTAACTGACTTATTTAGAAAGTTATAAAGTTTAAACGTTGATTAAAATGAAGGGTGTCCAGAATATATTTTTTTGCTTTACTTAATAAAAAGTTCATTTAATGTCCAGTATGGAGTTAACAGAATAAAGGTTGATTGAATGTTTGCTTAAATGGAAAAATTAACTGTGAATGGCGTGCTCATGTCTACCATACAGTACAGTAAAAAACATGTTCGCCAATTCATGAGAAAAACAGTCATCTCTAAAGCATCATCTCTAAATCTAAGTTTAATCACTTTTCAAAATCAAAAGGTTTATTTCTCAGATGTAACTTTTAAAATAATTAATCTCAAAATTTAATGATGAAAATAAGACTTGGAATGTTCATTTGACACTTTTAACTGTCATCATGTCAAATTTATGACACATACAACTTTATGATACTTTAGGTGAAGCAGTACAACATTTATAAACCAACTTTTTCCAAACCAAAATGATTATATTGTATATTTCTACTTGAGACCACAATGCTTAACCAGTTTACAGTTTCGCTGTAGCTATTAATGGACAAAAACTAACAATTTCTTTTAAAAATTGTCATTAAAGGGCAATAACTCCTATTAGGACTCATCAGACAATTTTAGAAAAATTAAATGATTTGTAGGCTTTGCCCTTCATGTTAATTTGGTATTTACTAGCTGTTATAGATTTCATTTCAACAAATAACACAAAAACTGAGAGTTGTGTCTGAAATCATCATTAAAGGGCAATAACTCCTACAAAGAGTCATCAGACAATTATGGACAAGTGAGTGATTTGTAATGCTTGCTTTGCTGATCATTTTTGCAATCTACAATTTCACTCTAACTGTTATAGCATTAAAATTATATGGCAAAAACTGTAAATTTCATCAAAAATTGTCAATTAAAAGCAATTACTCCTAAAAGTAGTCATTAGACAAATTTTAGACAATAAAATAATATGTAAGCCTTGTCCTGATTGTTTTTGCTATTTAAAGTTTTACACTAAGTATTAGTTTTTAATTTCTAAGACAAAAAACTGGCAATTTTGTTAAATATCATCATTAAAGGGCAATAACTCCTATAAGGAGTCAACTGACAATTTCAACCAATAAAGTGAATTATAGGACTTGTATTGCTGATCATTTTTGCAATTTAAAATTCACATTAAGTGTTGTAGCTTTTTAGTTACTGGTCAAAAACTGAAAATTGTAGCTTTTCACAATGTCAAAGTCACAATCTGGCACTTCTAATTTTCAATTTATATTGTAAAAATTGATGTGTTTGAAAATTTAAGGGCAATAACTCCTACAGGAAGTCATTACACACACAAAATTGGATAGCTTAATGTGCTGATCAATTTGCAGTATAGTTTTTCCTAAACTATTATAATTTTTGGAATGTTGACCAAAAAAGTGTGTGGACTCGTATTTTCTATATTTAGTAACAGTGGCCAAGTTTGAAAAAAAATTAGCATTGTATTTCCAGAGAAGAAGATTTAAAAAAAGGTAAATAATGGATGGAAGATTGATGCCAAGTGATTACAAAAAACTCATATGGACTTTAGGTGTATGTAATATTGTCCCATTGTGAAAATGTAATCACTATATCTTAAAAAATTCCCAAACAACATATTTTATAAATAAAAAATGCCTTAATTTTTACATTGTGCCCAAGATTTCTATACATGTACTATAATCTTGACATTTATACTTTACTATATTGCACACACATTTATTCAGGGTAGCTAAGTGGTCTATCTCGGAGTGGACTACCAATAGACAAGTCCCAACTTTAAGACTTAAAGCCCAAATTCCATTTATCAATAAAGAAAACATCTTTTACTTTAACAATTTAGGTAATACATTATTCCTAAAATAAACCTCATTTGGAAGGAGAACTAAGATGACTGATTGTGGCAATACGGGTGGTCACTTAAGCAAATTTGACAGTCGTATGTATATTTAAACACACATTAAAAAAATTTCGCAAGTAGGTGAAAAATGCAAATTTTCTCAATAAACAAGTAAAATATTACAGGGAATATTTAATATAATATTATTATATTAAATTGTCAAAATGTTAGAAAAACCTATTAACCTTATCTAGAGTCATAGGAAGCCATATATCTTTATTTCTTTAGAATATGCTATATTATTCATACCTCTGAATATGTAATTGAAAGTGTAAAGGTTCAGATAAACTCTAATGTAGGTATACACGGTAGTTATGATTTAAGATATTCACATGGTGTAATTTTCTTTTGTGTCATTAAGGGTCGTCTTATATTACCAACTCCGTGTAAAAAACTGTCCCCTTCACACGAATCTCACAGGAAACAAGGAGATCTCGTTACTGACATGATACAATATCAGGAGTTCACACTGATCTCATTACTGGCAAACATTTCATAAGAAAGCAGTTCTATTGCCTGCATGACAATATATCCAGGAGTTTATTTGTGTATTAATGTTTTTCAAGTAAAGTCTTCTTCATCTAGATGTAATAAAGATTACCAACTACCTCAAATTTCAAAGGACATTTCTTCTGCAATAGTGAATAGGTACCTTTTTCAAAAATATCTCCGACAACAGATCCAATGCACTGACCCTATGGATACAGTTAACATTTTATCTGACCTACTCCCAGTGCAAAATTATTTGAGTCCTCTGATGATACAAACCTTTTGAATAGATGTACTATGTAAATATTAAAGAGTAATTATTTTTGCATATAATTCCAAATTTATTTCCTTTAAATACCCTAATGCTTGAAAGTAAAAAGTTTTGGGAGTCTTAAAATATACCAGACATTGTAAGAGCATTAAACACCAAAAACACTACCAAATCCAAGGATATCTTTGCAATAGAGAGATAAACCTTGGTTTTACATAGCAAATCCAAACATTCATATATAATAATAAATTTCATGTCTGGAATAGAGACTCACAGACTGGAACTTATACCCCACCAGCAATGGCAGCAACGGGGTGATAATAATAAATATGGTATACTATTTTAATGTGCACACATTTTAACATTTAACATCTCAACATTAACAATCTACATTCAAGGTTTTTGGAGTCTAACAATATATAAATATTGATGAGCTTCAACAGTCCGAATTCATCCAATGATATCTTTGTTATCAATGTTTTAGTTGGTCAACTTTGCTTCACCCACTACATCTGTTAAGCAGGAAACTTGTCTACTTTCATTTTTCTCTGCAGTTTATTTCATATTAATTTATCTATGTGACTGTCTACTACGTTTCAGCGGCATTATGCCAGAAAAGAAAGGCCACTGTGTCAAGAAATGGTATCAATTTCCTGATATAAAGCTAAAATGTTTATATATATTCTGTGTTTTAGTGCATATCTTTACATATATTTAAAAAATCAACTTATTCTATTGTCTAGACAATAACAAATATATCTTCTATTTTAATAATACAAAAATTTAAAAGATGTCTCAATAAATTTTCTCTGCAAAAAGGTATAAATGCAACACTATAGAATTTCTAATGATATATTTGTGAAACTGATTAATGTAACTGTTTGTCCTATTGTAAAACGTACCAGGCGAGTGAATGCACCTTAATCGGTGAAAAAGATTACAGTCGTTTATAACATCATTTTCATTGTCTCATTCTGTCATATCAACGGTTTTGGTGTAAGCGGAAACTTCAGAAATATTTGTATTTAAAAATAAACAAAAATGTGGTTTTAAATTTCTATTTCTTGGACAGAATTATTATATTTCATAATGGTTAGAAGGAAATTTAATCTACTCCTTAAATTTATAGTTTCAAACCAAACAGCAAGTAAGATTAAAGGCAATGAGTGCTCAAACGTCACATCAGTATAAAACAAGATAGATACGATCATTAGATAGTTAGTTGTTGGTTACTGTTCCTTCAAGATTTTTGGTTATAGGACTCACTGCTGCAATGCTGCAATTTTATTAGCCTAAATTCTAAAAAAAAACTTCATTTTATCTGGGTTTATTTTAGCAGAAATTAGAGAGAAGTGCAAAAATTTTTGCCCTATTCATTAGTGAATCTGTTTAATAAGAACCTGTTTATTTCTATAAGCTAGGTAGTTTAATAAGAACCTGTTTATTTCTATAAGTAGTTAGTCAACTTCTGTTATCTGTTTTCTTCTATGATGGAGATTTTCCTCTTTACCTGCAATATAAAAAACTGAAGTTACCATGGATACCATGAAACATTCCAACAGGTATAAACCACAAACTTGGGTACACACTGACTACAAATAGGTAATGTCCAGTATGATTCCACGGCCTTTGGGCCTTAATTTGTCACAGACCAATGGTGTTAGCCATCACATTACTAAACTTAAGAACAAATAGAACCAGACAATTGTACAACAATGGACCATATAGTTCTACTAATATCCAAATATCATGATGTTGGTTCATTCATAACAAGGAGTTGAAAGTTAACATTTTCTCCAAGGCTAGGCTTGTCCCAATAGTATACATATACACATACAGAGTTTATAGAATCATTTTCTCCAAGGCTAGGCTTTTCCAAATAGTATACATACAGAGGCTATAGAATCATTTTTAAATATTATAGTCATCCTGGGGGTACCATTCCTCGTCTGAGCTCCTTGACACATATTGATATAAAATTAGAGCAAATACTTCCCAACTACTTGATACAAATAATTGCTTCAAAAGAATTAACTTGTGAAGTCAACCTTTAGCCTCTAAAATCTTCACAATAAATTATACAGAGCTAAAAATCAAATCAATTATCCTATTATAGAGGCTGTTAATAAAATTCAATTTGCAGTCAAAAATTTTGCTGGTACTCAAATTTTCTATTGGTATCAGATTAATTAAATATTAAATGATGAATAAATAAATAATGCTGACAGTTAGTGAAATAGTTTAAAAGTTAGCAAACATACATAAACTGTCAAAAGAGGTAAAAAATTTAAAAAATATTCTCACTACTAAGTGTTAATTATGTATAATCTATTATATAATCTTTACAAAAGTCTGGGATCTGTACAACTTCTAGTGGGATGGCATAAAACTGTCCGGAAATATAATCAAATACAACTATAACGAGCTACCAGACAAGGTACACAGTTTTCAAGTTGGATTCTAATGCAAAAAAATTGAGTAAAAAATTTACTGGCTATACAGCTATTGAAATCCATGTAAATGTTCCATGTAATAACCACACAGGAAGACGACGCCCACTTCTCAGCTACAGGGATTTATAATTGAAACCTAATTATTTAAGGACAGAAGTTAATATGAAATATAATATATTTATGAAGAAAAGTACTCAATCTTGTCATGAATAACATTATAAACTCTCCCATCAGCTTTATAATAGAATAACCAAAAGTAGAAAAAAATGTTACAAAAAAAAAAAAGGTAGAAAAAAAGAGACTCCACCTGCAAGGAAAATCTATTTCGAACTCAATAATATTCTGGTGAATAATTTGCACAACAAAAACCCATATTTCAAAACAGAGAAATTATCATAATAAATTACATTGTCACACATTTATTTATCAAATAAATAAATTTGCATATTACAATATCTTTATAACAACTTTTATTTATTAGTCTACAACTGTTATGTGACTAATCATTTAATTATAACATTTAATTTAAATGAGATTTAATCTCAGGTTACGGGGCAGATAGTGTTTCCCAAATTTCTGTATCTTTCAGAAAGTCTTTATCTTATAGTAAAATTTACATAAACACATAGTCAATATCAGTTCAAATCTCCTTATCTAATTATATGTCACACTCCGTTGTAGATTGTTTGTGTTTATTAGAAATAATAATGCATTTTTCTTGCCATTTGTAGAAATAAGCATTTTTTAAATATCTGTCCTGTACCATTTTTTTTTACAAGATTTAATTAATGAACTTCCTGAGTGAACCCATTATCGTGTGGCAGTGATATTCCCACCTTACGACTATCTTGGTGCAAATTTATTGTATTTCTTATTTATTGCATCAATTTTTAAAATAATTAATATTAAAATTTGATGGGTTCACTATGCACAAATTGTAAAGCCTAATATGGCAGTATCATATGAACTGCAATATTTCATAAGCATTGTCTGTGCATCCTAAGAAGAAATGAAATATGATACCAACAGCATTTTTGTCTTCTTACAAGAAATCTTGTTTATGACACATAAAAATGAGAAAAGAAATAAAAACAGCAGACCATAAATCTATTAAGTGGAAAAGATCTTTTATCCTACCATGATGTAGACAACACACCTAATCTGGGCAGAGGGTACAAAGTTAACACTCTTGCACTGAATGTCATTCATAAAAATATACAAATTTTAAATATAATTTAACATTTTTATTTTGACTCTATTTAGTCAGAACTTTTTATATCATATAAATCAATGAAATGAATAAAGTTTTTTCATGTAAAGTACAATTTTTTATTAGTACAAATTACAATTGAAAGATTTATTAATTTTTATTGCAAATTACTATGGGTTTGAAATTTTATTGATTTAATGAGTAAATCAGTGTATACAATAATGTGATTTTTAGCTTTGTTCTTTACCACACACGGCAATTAAAACACGTAGGGTGTAACTCCACGATTAGTTTGAGTGACAAGTTAAAGGTACAAAGTTTTGATATGCAATTGATTTTTCTAATTGATAAATAGCAGGTGTTTAGCATTTGGAAAGGTAAACGAATACCTACGGAAACATTAGATGAAGTTTAATGCATGTTTTGTACCTGTTTCACTAGATAAATTATCTTTAAATCAAAATTGTATTGCTTCATAAATTGTTTTATGCTCAAGTATTTAAAATTATCCACCAACAGCAAGTTTAAAATCTCATTCCAATAAAACAAACCTATTCTACTCACACAGAGTAGCACTGCTTCAGTCTCTTCTCTATATATTAGCCATTTTTACAAAATTAAGATGGCACAAGTAAAGCCTTACATTATTTTAACATTTTTAGCACTTTTTATACAATATGGTTCAAGAATAACACAAGTAAATATTCAAGATTTGAGAATCTCGGACATATCCATGTTTTGGATACGGCTATTAGAGTCTGTGGGTGTGTGTATCCAATTTTACAAATAAACCTAGGATAAAAATGCTGCTGCTTCATCTCAGCTTTGTTCTGTAAAGGTAGGGATCTCCCTTTATGATCATACAGTATGGTTGTTAAACAGGAACAGTATAATAGTAATAGTCTATTATTTACTGAATAGGTTTAAAATATCTGAGAAATATGTTGTCTGTACCTTCTATGAGGTTAAAGTGAAGACAAACACATTTCAATGAATAAACAAATTTAGAATGCAACTGGAGAAATCCTACAAGATATAACTTTCTGGGAGGTGAACAAAATTGGTGGTAAAATAATTACTCGTACATCAGGAATGAAAGTAAAAAAATGAAGCAGTAGATATTGACGTCAATAATCACAATTAAAAAACTGACCAACTTTAGGTATCAAATTTAGCATTTTATTGAGAAGAAAAATGTCAGTCTGACAATAGGGAACCAAACACATATTTTATTGTTATTAATATGACAAATTATTATTTATGCAATTATTGTTCATAACCTATTGGATTACTTTGCTAGATGCCAATTTTCTTGTCTTTTCAGTATGACTGCAACAAAGGTTACGACCCTGTACACTATTTTGTTACTAGTAACATCTTAACAACAATGAAACAGACATACAATTATGCAGGGTGCAGATATTGTTTACTTGTTATATCTTTGTAACTACCCATCACACTGATAATATCTACCTCCCAAACAAAAGATTTACCGATAACAAAGAATGATAAAATATAGTGCCTTTTCACCCCAATACCACAAGCAATTTTAAAAATCTCTATATGAAAATATATCTTTAATTTTCTTTTTTAATTTATAGCTTCATATTTAAACTAAGGTCAAGTGATCTATTATGATTGACAAAACTTTACAAAAGAAATTCATATTACAGAAATGAAGATGATAACTGCATTTATTTATAAATAACAATGAAATCCTACGCCTGTCAAAACACTTAACCCAAGCACGTAACAAAGTTGTATCAAATTTTTATTTTGTCAATTTTTCATAAATCTGCAGAGTCAAAAAGAAAACATGTGACCACTGGAGACTAAATTATTTCAACATAAAATACTTGTTGATTAAGAACTATATTAACTGTGAGTCAAACAGTACAATATTACACATAAATCATGGATGAAGTTAATCAGGATGACACACACCAGAAAAATCTAGGACTGAAAAACTAAAACATATCAAACTTTTAATATCTTGGCCACTTTTACCATAGGAGGAAATTGGACATAGCCTGTAAGTACCATGTCCAGTAGTTTTAAAATTTATTCTCAAAACAAATCCATGTTAAAATTTGAAATTAAATTCCTGCCAGTTATTAAAAATGGGATACAACTCCCCAAGTTTTATCCTAAAAATTCTTCTTACATGTAATATACACTGGAGGGAAATGGTTTCTGAGCATGCTCTTACAAATGTAATTATTTAGGGGTTTCCATTTTTCCAAGTCAGGGGTTCACAATAGCTCCCTCATTACACTATATCACATCTACATAATTTGTATGTTTACAATCAAGAATTTGATTGGTTAATCCTCTCATTCAGAGAGAAGATGAAGCTGATTGTGTACAGGTAAACAGAGGTCACAATCTAGATGGCGCCACTCAAATGTTTCCATGGGTATGTTGGATTTTGAAGAATATAAAGAAGTACCTAATTCAAGTCAAAAATTTTCAAAAAAAAACCCAGTTGCTCAATATTATCCTTTATCTCAGCTCAACGGTCATGGAAAGGCAGTTCTCCACAAAAAATGTAGAGTTAACTATCTATAAAGATCTATACGACAGTGCTCAGCCTTGAAGTAAAATAAAAATATTATAATTAAAATATTTTTTGAAAATGTCAAAACAATCCTCATAAATTAATCACAAACCACCAGACTTTTCACCCCAAAACAATTTCTATTAACCATGGGAGACAGACAAATGCAATACATGCTCCCCTGATCACACTCAAGACATGCAGATCAAGTTTATAACATGCAGTTTCTAAGATAATGCATATCTTGATAAAAGCATGCCAATCAAGATCACATGCAGATTTTATCTCAAATTAAAAGTTTCTTTTGAAACCAGAAATTTTGGGGGGTTTCATAATGAGATTTAAAATTGAATACTTTTATTACGGAATAGGAACTACCATTAATATTTATTTGCACATTCGACACCTAGTGCATGGTGGTTTATCTTAAAAAGAAAACAGCAATTTTTTGGTTATTCAGTTATATTTCACAGTTATTGCAATAAACCTGGAAAATATTTTATTTTGAAATGTTGCTTCCTTTATTCCTTTTTAATATGTAGGTAACAAAGTATAACTGGAGTTATCTCCCATTCGATCACAGGCATTTGTGTTTGGTTTATCTCTAATGAGGTTATTATCCATTTGGGATGGCCTGTGCAAAAGTAACCAAACGGGCGAGACATCAAAATGTTTTATTAAAAAAATCTTTCTTTCACTTAAAATTTCATATATGGGGCATTACACATATAATGCTAAATTACATAAAAATGGAGACAAAAGTATACGTGACCACAGATTTTTTTCTGGAATTATACTATAAAGTTAAAGAATGGTTTTTCTAATTTCATTTCAATGTTGTGGTCACATTGTACCACATTACACACTTTAGGAAGTGCTTCCACTGTAAAGACATTGACTGAAAAAAAATATATTCTTGTTCTACAGTAATGCCATACCTTTCAAAATATCCAACTCTTAAGCAATAGCAGTTATAAGCAAAAGCAGAAACAAAAGAGAAAATTGGGACTATGTTTTCATCCTGCCATGTTTTGACATGCACTGGAAATTCATTCATTGAATAGGATAATGACCCCTAATATACTGATGTAAGGTTTCTGTCCTTTACATGACACTTAAAAACTTAATATTAAACCTGCTAGAATGAAAAGTAATTCTTGGGTATAGAAAAGAACCGACCAGTATATATTCCCAAAAATAGATTACAATATAACATTGGACAGTCACCCATTAGTCTTTTTTTAAACCAGTTTTACTTGCTGATGCAACACAGAATTGTACATAGAAATCATATGAATTAACAAACAGTAACTATGATAACTAATAGAATAGAAATTCAAGTAACAGTATTTAGTTTTGTTTTTAGTATGGATTTTTGAGTAAAGAAAGATAACTCAAAATATTACGATTCATTTAAAAACTGTAAATGTAGTAAATAGTTTTAAAAAGTATACCTTTGCAGAAAATTGTCAACCAAATTTGATTAAGCATCCACCTTAATCAGGTAAATACAAACTCAACAAGCCTAATCTATAACAAATAGGACCACAAATGGTGTTAATACTCATTCAGGAAATGACTTAAGTGCCCTATTAATACTTCAGTTTTGAAGTGAAGGAGATAACTTTATTGACCGTTTATCTCGTCTCAAAGTGTCCCTATCTGTGTTTCAGTGTATGACGTCACAGTGATCACTGGTATAACTTTCGAGTCCTGGTTAACCAAAAGTTTTAGTTCAAATAATGTATTAAAAGCAGAGACAGAACCCAATTATGATGACAAAAGTAGTATGAATAGCATACCTCTTACCTTCTGGACACAAAAATCCAAAAATTATTATTATTATTTTTTTTTTAAATTCAGTCATTTAACATCCATTCATAACGTAAAAACATTCAGATATATGCTATACAAGACACATTGAAAGCCATTTTCCACAACTATAAACAACAGCTAATGTTATAATTAATGACATGAACAAACCTAATAAAATCTCTTTATTTACAAACAATATCTTTTTTGTAACAAACAAACAAACACAAATACTGCCAAGTTATCGTTTGTATGCATGGTGTTTAACACCACTGTCAACAGTTTTTCAGCTATATTAGTGGCATCCAGTTTTTAGGGGTAATTAAGATTAGGATTAAGCTGCAGTGAGACTCAAACACATAACCTTAGTGTTGACATAATCAAAAGTAGATGATTAACGACATTAACAACTCTACCTCCCCCATCACAGTGGTTATTGCAAACTCTCAAGAAAGAAACATTTTAATTTATCGCTTGCCCAGGACCTATGGTGAGGTGATCCCTTATACTCTGCTTTCACAGCCATCAAAAATTGACATCAGAATTACAAAGGGCATTTCTGAAGTGTAAAACTGACTATTCTTGATGTATTTAAAAAGCAATTTTGGTGGTACAAGTAGATCTTGACTTGATAATCATTTTTTCCAGTTTACAAATTCTTTTAGTTTTCAAGGTACAAGTAAACCCCCATCCCATCCTCCCAAAAAAAATCAAAACACAACAACAAAAAAACAAAAAGCAAACAAACAAACAAACAAACAAACAAAAACAAACAAACACAAAAAAACCTAACAAACAAAAGTCATTTAGGGGCACTAATAAACCTTTGACAACAATTTTTTAGTATCTACTGAATTATGTGGTCATACTGACTTGTTTGTAGACCCTGCTTTACTTTTTTTAAACCCAACTGTAGCCTTCATTTTCAAGATGACATCAGAAAAAGACATATAAATATGGTTTATAAGTTATCATTTAACAGCAATAATTCCAGTCATGCAGAAGACCTAGTTTTATAATTTTTGCTGTTAACATTTTCTTTCTAGCTATTAGATGTCAAGATAATATGCCATAGAATTAAATCATCATTTATGGACAAAGTTGTCTGATAATTGAATGGATCCTAGACTGATCTGAAAATTCCAACCAAGTTGTCTGATAATTGAATGGATCCTAGACTGATCTGAACATTCCAACCAAGTTGCCTGATAATTGAATGGATCCTAGACTGATCTGAACATTCCAACCAAGTTGTATGATAATTGAATGGATCCTAGACTGATCTGAACATTCCAACCAAGTTGTCTGATAATTGAATGGATCCTAGACTGATCTGAACATTCCAACCAAGTTGTCTGATAATTGAATGGATCCTAGACTGATCTGAACATTCCAACCAAGTTGCCTGATAATTGAATGGATCCTAGACTGATCTGAACATTCCAACCAAGTTGTCTGATAATTGAATGGATCCTAGACTGATCTGAACATTCCAACCAAGTTGCCTGATAATTGAATGGATCCTAGACTGATCTGAACATTCCAACCAAGTTGTCTGATAATTGAATGGATCCTAGACTGATCTGAACATTCCAACCAAGTTGCCTGATAATTGAATGGATCCTAGACTGATCTGAACATTCCAACCAAGTTGTCTGATAATTGAATGGATCCTAGACTGATCTGAACATTCCAACCAAGTTGTCTGATAATTGAATGGATCCTAGACTGATCTGAACATTCTAACCAAGTTGTCTGATAATTGAATGGATCCTAGACTGATCTGAACATTCCAACCAAGTTGCCTGATAATTGAATGGATCCTAGACTGATCTGAACATTCCAACCAAGTTGTCTGATAATTGAATGGATCCTAGACTGATCTGAACATTCCAACCAAGTTGCCTGATAATTGAATGGATCCTAGACTGATCTGAACATTCCAACCAAGTTGTCTGATAATTGAATGGATCCTAGACTGATCTGAACATTCCAACCAAGTTGCCTGATAATTGAATGGATCCTAGACTGATCTGAACATTCCAACCAAGTTGCCTTATAATTGAATGGATCCTAGACTGATCTGAACATTCCAACCAAGTTGTCTGATAATTGAATGGATCCTAGACTGATCTGAACATTCCAACCAAGTTGTCTGATAATTGAATGGATCCTAGACTGATCTGAACATTCCAACCAAGTTGTCTGATAATATACCCTTTTCACAACGTGCTTATTCCGATTTGGTCGGGATTGTAGAATATACCGGAAGTTTAGCGAGATCGAGGCTAAGGGTGTATCAGTCCGATCAGTTATAAATATTTGGTTTTTTTTTAATGTATCATAAATAAATTGCTTTACTTTCTAAGTTTCTGTTATTATTTCATATTCGCTTTACGACGTTAATTTGGTTTAAACATCTGCTATTTATTATTGAGTTTAATCATTTGAAATAAACATGATAAATGCCACGATAAATGCAATACATTTTAAAAGAAGTTTCGCCTTGAATTTGTTGTTTACAATGCTGAATAAAGGAAAATCATCGAAATTCGAGTAGGTGGCCATATATGAGGTTCGGGAGAACCTTTTTCGGGACGCCAGGGTTGGGCATTTGTTTTAACGGGAATTCGGTATTTGGTTAAAATTTGACCGGGAATTTAATAATAAAATAGTATGAAAATTATGTCAAATTAGTATATCAACTTCAGGTTGATCTAGTTTTCAATATTGGCCAAATTGACAACATCTAGACAATTTTTTAATTAACATTCTGAATTTTTTGGGAATTCGGGAAAATGTCAATTGTATGACCGGGAATTCTGGATTTTCTAATATTTTGATCGGAAATTCGGGATGATGACCCCCTCCTCCCCTCCTCATATATTTCAAAGTCATATTTTCTTTGGTATTTTTAACCATTTGGCTAGATATCTTTTGATGAATTATTCATGTTATTGTTTTTCAAAGTGTTCACTTTGGGAATGGAAGTATACAAATTGTAGGTTTAGATACATCTTCGCTAGCCAAGTGTTACGATCAGGTCCCCCCTCTCTTCTGAAGATAAGAGTATCGGATCGTAACCCTTGGCTAGCGAAGATGGTTTAGATATTGAATATAATTGTGTCTTTGGACTTTTTCATAAGTTTAACTTTGATTATACATGTACATGTTGGGGTAACACTATCTTTTGGTGAAAAAAATTGTAGGATTTTATCTTTTTATATGTGTCACCTTTTTTCATAACTAAGCCACCGTATTTTTTAGTCCTATTAATTTACTAGGTATTTATAACCCTAATGAAAATTGCGAAAATTGTCTAAGGTCCGTATGCCATAGTCACTCTGGCTGTTAAATTAAGTTCTTTAAATCCTATTTCCTTGATAGAATTTAAACTAAGAAGAGGACTGAAATTGTCCACAATGTCCGAGTCCTCGTTTGACCCGCCATCAGAAGTTGAATGCAGCTGATTAAATGATAACACCTGGCAACTAAAATCTGCCTTGTGATTAACACGCTTAAATTGCCATTTTCTCTTAAATTTCTTTTAACACATCTCATGATCCATAATTGATCTAGAATGTATTTTTGTGTAATGTTTACATTCGATGCCATTGTCAGTTACAGAAGCTATAGAGATCTATACACCCTTAGCCTCATTATGAACTGATAAGAGCGATCTATTTTTAGAAACAAATATATTGTGAAACTCGTATATTGAATGGATCCTAGACTGATCTGAACATTCCAACCATTTCTATATAAATGGGTTTTCAAGATAATACCCCATTTTACTCCTGTTTTATTTTAAGCCAGAGCAGTCATGATTGTTGTAAGGTGGGCACAATTAACATTATTTTTTAAATATACACCCAAGGCCAAGTCTGATTTGCCTGACAGCTTCAGAGGTAAGGATTTGTTTCAAAAGTTAACAAGACCTAGGCCCAATGTTGGCATCAAAAAGATAAAATAACATAAAAACCTAAGAAAGCCAAAACTTAACATTAGGAAGTTGATATTTGTGAGGTTTCAATCCATAAATCTGATTACTGCTATCAGTCATCTGAGATGACATTTTGTCAAATAAACTGTAAAGGGAGATAACCAAATTTATTTTATTTGTAGGAAATAAAGAAAAACTGAGTTAGTTCCCTTTGAGCATTTTAAGGAATAGAATATCTGGTGTGCAAGTTTGAAATCATATTTTTCTCATTTCAGACTAATATGTGTTTCTTTTATTATCTTTTTCCTATGTTTAAAAATGACTTTGGTGATCATTTGATGCTACAAGTTAAAAGTTTAAATAACAGCATTGTGTTCTTGTCATTATAGACAAAGAAAAAATAACTGCTAAATTTGTAGTTAACGGTTGTAAAATTTGACAGAGAGGTGTGTACATATTTTCAGTTGCAGGCATCCTTATAATCCAAATAAATTTGATACCAAGTTAATTTAATAACAAAGAATTATGGGGTATTTGCAGAGGTGTCAATTATATCACAGGTACTACTATAATGGATTTGATAACCAGTCACATTAATAGTAAGTTATAGGGAATTTAAATCATGGGGAAACCTTTTTACCATAATAAACTTGATAACTAGCCAATTTAATACCTTATACACCAATGATTCCACAAGCATTAACGAAGATTTAGAGAGTGGACAATGTGAATTTGCCTAATGGGCCATAACCCTGAAGTGCCTAATGGGCCATAACCCTGAAGTGCCTAATGGGCCATAACCCTGAAGTGCCTGATGGGCCATAACCCTGAAGTGCCTAATGGGCCATAACCCTGAAGTGCCTAATGGGCCATAACCCTGAAGTGCCGAAAGGGCCATAACCCTGAAGTGCCTAATGGGCCATAACCCTGAAGTGCCTAATGGGCCATAACCCTGAAGTGCCTAATGGGCCATAACCCTGAAGTGCCTAATGGGCCATAACCCTGAAGTGCCTAATGGGACATAACCCTGAAGTGCCTAATGGGACATAACCCTGAAGTGCCTAATGGGCCATAACCCTGAAGTGCCTAATGGGACATAACCCTGAAGTGCCTAATGGGACATAACCCTGAAGTGCCTAATGGGACATAACCCTGAAGTGCCTAATGGGCCATAACCCTGAAGTGCCTAATGGGACATAACCCTGAAGTGCCTAATGGGACATAACCCTGAAGTGCCTAATGGGCCATAACCCTGAAGTGCCTAATGGGCCATAACCCTGAAGTGCCTAATGGGCCATAACCCTGAAGTGCCTAATGGGACATAACCCTGAAGTGCCTAATGGGCCATAACCCTGAAGTGCCTAATGGGCCATAACCCTGAAGTGCCTAATGGGCCATAACCCTGAAGTGCCTAATGGGCCATAACCCTGAAGTGCCTAATGGGACATAACCCTGAAGTGCCTAATGGGCCATAACCCTGAAGTGCCTAATGGGACATAACCCTGAAGTGCCTAATGGGCCATAACCCTGAAGTGCCTAATGGGACATAACCCTGAAGTGCCTAATGGGCCATAACCCTGAAGTGCCTAATGGGACATAACCCTGAAGTGCCTAATGGGCCATAACCCTGAAGTGCCTAATGGGACATAACCCTGAAGTGCCTAATGGGCCATAACCCTGAAGTGCCTAATGGGACATAACCCTGAAGTGCCTGATGGGCCATAACCCTGAAGTGCCTAATGGGCCATAACCCTGAAGTGCCTAATGGGCCATAACCCTGAAGTGCCTAATGGGCCATAACCCTGAAGTGCCTAATGGGCCTTAACCCTGAAGTGCCTAATGGGACATAACCCTGAAGTGCCTAATGGGCCATAACCCTGAAGTGCCTAATGGGCCATAACCCTGAAGTGCCTAATGGGCCATAACCCTGAAGTGCCTAATGGGCCATAACCCTGAAGTGCCTTAAGCAACTTGGCTATTTTTTAAACTTGGTCAAGATATTATGCCCATAAACATTTTCCTCAAGTTTAAAGATCAGACAACAAATGTTTAAGACAGAGAGCAGAAAAGGTGAATTTGCCATTTTTTTTATAAATAAAGGACCATCACTCTGGAGTGGTTGAAGCGATTTGGCTGGTTATTAAACTTGGCCAAGATATTATGCCCATAAACATTTTCCCTAAGTTTTACGAAGATCAGATAACTGCTTGAAATTGCCTTTTTTTATTTGCATAAAGAGCCATAACCCTTAAGTTCTGAAGCAATTTAGCTAGTTATAAAATGCCCATAAACATTTTCCCCAAGTTTCATGAAGATAGAACAACAACTTTTTGAATTAAAGGGCGGACAAGGCGAATTTGTCATATTTTTTTTAAATAGAGGGACATTACTCTGAAGTGGCTGAAGTGTTTGGCTGTTTATCACACTGCCAAGATATTATGCGAATAAACATTTTCATCAAGTTTCATGAAGATCGGACAACAACTGTTGCGTTAGAGAGCAGACATTGCAATGGATGCCACCCACAATGGGTGTTACCATAATACTACCCATCTTTGAAGGGCATTTAAAAATGTGACCACATGTTTTTTGGATGTCCAAAACACTCTGTTATCTCTGCAAAGTCAGGTATAGACTGTTTTTCATCTAAGATTTATCAGAAGGAAATTTTATAAGTATAACCATACACTATTACTATTCAAGGTCACAGTGATCTGCATTATTTTATATAAAAGTTATTCAGCATTCATTAAGAATAAGAAATAACTTTTTTCCAGTTTGAAATGTGAATTAATCCATATCATTTTTTGACATCCAATGGGAGGTAACTCTTGTTGCATTAATTCATTCTTAATTTTTTTTTAAAGATATCATGAGTATTATTAGAGATAATGAGCCACTTGAGTGTGTTTGAGTTTAATAACAGGAAGTGGATCATGCATTCAGACATAATGGTTATACAACACCTGTTATTTTCAGCTGTTGGTACCGGTTTATTCCATAGATACCATACCTTTAGTCTTACATTGATAATGACTTTTTTGATATTGTTCACAGTACATTAAATAACATATAGGAAAATCAATTGTGTAGAGTGAATATTGAAAATATGAACATGGGTAAAGTAGAATGCTTCAGTGTGGAAATTGTTCAGCACACAAGTTTAATCTGAATGTGTTTTGGTAGGGGTGATCATATTGTCATATTCACAATGCGTTATTGATTATCTTGTTGATTACATTGATGATATTTAATATATCGTCGTAAACTTAGAGGAACTTTGTTTTGAATGTTCTTGGGGGTCAATGTTTACTAGGGACGTCATAAAGGACATACATTGTGACTTAACTTTCAAGGAATGAAACTGAATTTATTTCACATGTGATTTTGTGGGATTTATTTACTAAGAAATCTCGGTATTTCATTGCTGTCCATGTTATAATATGTTTTTATATAAATTATACTGCCACCAATTTGGGAAGCTAACATCAAGGTGTGACGGAGGTCACAATAAGCTTAATATTGGGAAGCAAGGACTGGATATTAACTTTACAGCAGGGACCGCACATGCTATAGAAATCCTTTACATTCTTCCAAATAAATTTTCCTCTCAAATCAAGGGTTCTATTAGCATTTCTTGCAGCACCATCATAGAACATTTCTAACAGCTTTATATATATATTTTATATTGTATTACTTTGTGTATCTGTTTTCTCATCTCTTTCTTTTTTCAATCTTAATGTATAAATATTTAATGTAAATATTGTATTAATGGAGAGGACATCACAAGTATGATTAACATGTGTTCTTAACAAAATATGTTTAAAACCCTATAACTTTTTTTACAAGGAACATAAAACCCTATAATTTTTCTAAATATTTTATTTTTGAATTTAAATTAAGTAATTAAAAAAGAAAGAAACATATATCTTGACATCTTAAGGATTTTTTTAAAAATGTATTTTCCCCCAGCAGTTTATGTCCATTCTGTCGTTTGTTTTTCATTAATTTTTGTTGGTTTGTTGTTCACACTTGTTGTGTTACTGTTTAATATAATTGTGATGTTTGTATTTATCTCCCCTGTATATCATACATGTATGTACATGTATTGTTTATCTCCCCTTCACATCATCTATCGCTATTTTGCAGTATTTTCCTTTGATCTTTGTGTGCGATTTTATTCCATCTCACTCTACTAGCTTGAGATGGGCCCATCTCAGCTCGCTGTCAAGACGTCGTTAAGTATGACTGTGACGTCACAATGTTACAAAACAGCGATAAACAGATTATTTACCTTTTATGAAACTCGATGCATTTTCTCGTCATCTCATCTCAGGGCTTTCGCCCTTCGATGAGATGTGGACGAGAAAACGCATCTTGTTTCAAAAAACGTAAATAACCTATAAATACCAGCTTTAAGAAACAGTATATCCAATTGATCTGATTATTATTATTATTGGTTTGATTTGTATTGTCAGCAGATGTTCTCAGCGTAACCTTTATCCAGCAAAGTATGCCAACAGTATTATGTTGATTTGTCAAGGAAACAAACACCATAACACCCTATAGTTAAAGATTAAAAATGGCAATAATTTTTTTATCTATCATTTAGAAGGTATTGTATAGAAATACAATATTAAATACAGACATTTCACATTGATGTATCAACTGCTTCCTAAGTCTGATCTGATCTCATTCTTGTGTATTATTCCTCTTAAAAATTAAGTAGAATGGGAAAAGTATACAGGTATAGAGGTATACAGGTATAGAGGTATACAGGTATAGAGGTATAGAGTGAAAAAGTACAATGACAAGGACATAACAAATGTCACATTATGTGGAGTTGTTATCAGTTAGCACACAGAAACAGTAATGGTCTGGTCTTCTCAGACAAAACAATTCAAAACAATATCCATCATTCTACACCCATACAGCTACACTAAAAATGTGTATATGTCTTGTATTTCTAAAACATGCTGTTCTGCCTACAATGTGAGGTAAAAATGTCATTTTGGTGTAACCATTAGTTACTACAATTATTGGTCACAGTAATGACTTTGTTTTATATATGTCCTTAGATATCAGTATGAACTAGCTTTTGATAATATTCACTATTATATAAAATGGGAGGTAACTCTACTTGTCACTTCCAAATTTGAGCTGGAATTATATTCAATATTCTTAAGAACAAGGCACCCTATCATTTCTTAACAAAATTAACAATTAGCATGTACTCAACAACATCTGTAGACTTATTCCTAGAAATCCAATTTGAAAAAAATTCCTGATTTTCTGTTTTGGGTTTTACATCACATTTCTTCAGTGTTGTAACATTGTCCTTATTTTATCTCAATATTGTTTTACTAGAAATTCTTTTTAAGTGAAGTATGCAAACCCTTTTCAATTAATATTTATGCTTTACTGAAGACAGGCTTTGCAGGCTATTTTTGTAATATTAATAAATTTAAACAATTACATTGTTTTTGATCTTAAAACTGATGCTTTTTAATTTCTGGATCTGTAGTAAACAATAAAATGTTATTATTTCAATGCTTCTTAATCTTACTAGTCAATATTAATTTATTTAATGCCCTGCTGGGACCAGAGGGTTCCCAGGGCTCAACCCACAGAGCTGGGACCAGAGGGTTCCCAGGGCTCAACCCACAGAGCTGATGGGACCAGAGGGTTCCCAGGGCTCAACCCACAGAGCTGCTGGGACCAGAGGGTTCCCAGGGCTCAACCCACAGAGCTGCTGGGACCAGAGGGTTCCCAGGGCTCAACCCACAGAGCTGCCGGGACCAGAGGGTTCCCAGGGCTCAACCCACAGAGCTGCTGGGACCAGAGGGTTCCCAGGGCTCAACCCACAGAGCTGGGACCAGAGGGTTCCCAGGGCTCAACCCACAGAGCTGCTGGGACCAGAGGGTTCCCAGGGGTCAACCCACAGAGCTGCTGGGACCAGAGGGTTCCCAGGGCTCAACCCACAGAGCTGCTGGGACCAGAGGGTTCCCAGGGCTCACCCCACAGAGCTGTCCTTCATGTCTCCAGCTTTACAATGATACAACAAGTATACAATTGTTTGTAATAAGTATTTAATATGGTGTGTATCTATATATATTTCTCACAAATATTGTATTAGAAGAACACTCTGCAGATGTAAAACCTTGAAGATAAGTCAGAGTGCAGAAACGCTCCTTCCCATGTGGGGTATTGGAGTAGGCCAACATTACATCAGAGAAGCCCGGCCGCTAGAAGGGCATATGCTGTCGAGTTCTTCGACCAGGTATCCCAAAGTCCGTGCTTCCACCAAATTACCATGGTGGAGTCCATGGACTAATTACAACAGACCATCCGACCGATGGTATTATTTCATCAGTGTAGGATGTTTAAACCCCCCTCACCATGATCATTATTGTATTAGGAGAAGACATTTAAAATCTGGTATACTGTTGTTGGGGGGATGTCAGGTCATAATAAAAGCCAAAATATAGTTACTAAAAAGACTAAATTCTCTGTCCCTACCCAAATCTTTATATATATGTTTCTTAACTTGCTACAAAGGATAAATTCTCTGTCCCTACCCAAATCTTTATATATATGTTTCTTAACTTGCTACAAAGGATAAATTCTCTGTCCCTACCCAAATCTTAGTTGCATTAAACTCCCCCCCTTCCCCCTGATAATTTCCATTTCCAAAGTTTACTACTTGTCCTGGTTTTGAATATAGGTGAAATATTGCTCACCTAACAGTAAGCAACCATTCAATCAATCAATCAAGTCTCCTGTTCATGTTTTAAACATTACAAAGGTGTTGCCTAACTATTCATGACACTTTTCTCAACTAGACAAACACTATGTTTTTATTAGTTTTTTACAACCATGTCATATAAAAACAAAATGTCTACATGGGAGTGTAACATGCTAATAAAGGGAACAAGAATGTGATATAAATACCTACATATGGCTGTAACGTGTATATATCTTGTCTGGTTTCTTTCATGCCTGACCTAAAAAAATATGATGAATTGTAAAGACATGTATTTACAACTAACAAGGAAATCTCATAATTATATGTCATGATACTGACTGTATGGTCTGATCTTTTTATGCCCAAAAACAAGATTTTCTAACTTTATTGTCACAATCAGTAAAATCATTTACTTGTTTATAGCCTTATTTTTTATTTTTATTATTTCTCCTTATAAAACTTACAACTTTATATATGTTTTTTTACCATTATCACAATTTTCAACCAATGACAGCTATTAAAAATACTTAACAGTATGGCAGAACTTTTACAGGTTAATTTTTCTTCTGCTTTTAATTACCAGATTATACAAAATAATACAGTTTATGTACTATTCACATTCATATTTTTGTGTACTTTTTATTTCTTGAATTATCTCCCCTTTCCTAGTAAATATACAGTTTTTAAATCTATATGTTTTTAATTTTTAAAAAGAATGAAACTTTTTAAATATCATCTTTATTTCCTGCAGGATAGATGCATAAATAATACAATGTAAAAAATAGCAATATGTTATAACAGATGGCTCGAATGCACATGCTTTACTATACCGTTTGCACATGCCTGAAGCCAAATGTGAAATTATAACATGTCATTTTGTATGGCAATCATGATATTCAACTCAAAGTAGTTGCACCATAGCTCTTACAGATGCAATCTAGCAGATCATTTATACACATCAATGATGATACATCAACAATAATAAGTTTCTTTTTCCGCACAATTAGCCATAAATGTTATTTAATAAAACTTACAACACTGTAGAATGCTGAAATCTGGATAACATAAATCTCCAGTTAGCATTTTCAACTCTCATCTGTAAAATAAAATAATGAAAAAATGAAAATATAAATGTTATCTCTTAAAAAAATAAAAACCCAAACACCATACACTGATATCTATATATACTTGTATTTTTTGTACAAAACCTAATTATTTACCAATGTTTTAAATTGTGAACCCTGAACTGCTCCAAACATTCCATAACATAACCGGTCGTGTTTTCGCTTTGCAACCACTTACGAGCGAGAAAGCGACCGAATGTCGGTTTGCGATGATGCTTTGTCATCTGACTGTAAAAATCTTGTACTGCTAATCCTTGGCTGACTACTGAGTATATATTTCATTGAACTTTAAATTTTTACTGAATCCTGAACTGTTTGAATGTTTTATTGAATGCAGTTTTGTATGAATATTTTGCTAAGTTCTTGAGCGGCATATTTTATTAATCCTGAACTGCATAATTAATTTATAAATTCACGAGCTAAATGAGTATTTAAATAAAAATAGAACTGCTTAAATATTTTATTGCACCCTAAACTGCATGAATATGTTTGTTTTTGTTTTATAATTAACACTATTTGATATTAATAACTTATATTTTTCTTCAAGTTTCAAGGTTGACTTGGCTGACCATATATAGATTAGGTGGCATAAAACCACATAAACAAACAAACAAATATATATGTCTCTCACAATTCATGGTTTATTTTTTAATGGCAAGTTTTGAAATTTATAGAAATCCTGAACTAGCAATGGAGTATGTAAAAACAGCCACAGAACTACCAACAGAGTATGAACTACTGTCCTAGAACTACCAACAGTATGAACTACTGCCCTAGAACTACCATAAGTGTATGAACTACTGCCCTAGAGATACCAACAGTATGAACTACTGCCCTAGAGGTACCAACAGTATGAACTACTGCCCTAGAACTACCATAAGTGTATGAACTACTGCCCTAGAGATACCAACAGTATGAACTACTGCCCTAGAACTACCAACAGTATAAATTACTGCCCTAGAACTACCAACAGTATGAACTACTGCCCTAGAACTACCAACAGTGTGAACTACTGCCCTAGAACTACTAACAGTATGAACTACTGCTCTACAACTACCAACAGTGTATGAACTTCTGCCCTAGAACTACCAACAGTATGAACTACTGCCCTAGAGATGCCAACAGTATGAACTACTGCCCTAGAGATACCAACAGTATGAACTACTGCCCTAGAGATACCAACAGTATGAACTACTGCCCTAGAGATACCAACAGTATGAACTACTGCCCTAGAGATACCAACAGTATGAACTACTGCCCTAGAGATGCCAACAGTATGAACTACTGCCCTAGAACTACCAACAGTATGAATTACTGCCCTAGAACTACCAACAGTATGAATTACTGCCCTAGAGATACCAACAGTGTATGAACTACTGCCCTAGAACTACCAACAGTAGGAACTACTGCCCTAGAGATGCCAACAGTATGAACTACTGCCCTAGATCTACCAACAGTATGAACTACTGCCCTAGATCTACCAACAGTGTATGAACTACTGCCTTAAAACGACAGTGTATAAACTACTGCCCTAGAACTACCAACAGTGTATGAACTACTGCCCTAGATCTACCAACAGTGTATGAACTAATGCCTTAAAACAACAGTGTATGAACTACTGCCCTAGAACTACCAACAGTGTATGAACTACTGCCCTAGAGATGCCAACAGTATGAACTACTGCCCTAGAACTACTAACAGTATGAACTACTGCCCTAGAACTGCCAACAGTATGAACTACTGCCCTAGAGATACCAACAGTATGAACTACTACCCTAGATCTACCAACAGTGTTTGAACTACTGCCTTAAAACAACAGTGTATGAACTACTGCCCTAGAACTACCAACAGTGTATGAACTACTGCCCTAGATCTACCAACAGTGTATGAACTAATGCCCTAGAACTACCAACAGTGTATGAACTACTGCCTTAAAACAACAGTGTATGAACTACTGCCCTAGAACTACCAACAGTGTATGAACTACTGCCCTAGAGATGCCAACGGTATGAACTACTGCCCTAGAACTACTAACAGTATGAACTACTGCCCTAGAACTGCCAACAGTATGAACTACTGCCCTAGAACTACCAAAAGTATATGAACTACTGCCTTAGAACTACCAAGTGTATGAACTACTGCCCTAGAACTACCAACAGTATATGAACTACTGCCTTAGAAAACTACTACTACAGAACTAACATAAGTGGAACCTATTTTACACATTTAAAAGACAAAGTGAATAAATTAAAAGAATAGAAATATTAAAATTTCACAGATCAAAGCAAACATTTAATTTTTTTTTTAAATAATAACATTTATATATCAAACTTCCAATGTTATACCCCAATATATTTTTTATGCTTTATTATCTCTCAATTTTAAATATTTCAAATTTCATAGCCAGAAACAACACACAAAATAGAAGTGTCCTATTACGGTTGTACTTACATCCAAGGATAGACCCACTGAAGCTCCATTTATAATTGGATCAGACAGATTTAATTATAAATTACAAATAATATTCAATAGTAATCAAACACTTACACAACAGATAAAATATTTTCCCACAGTCATGTATTGATAAAATACTGTTCCACCAATCTACCCAAGGTTTCCATGACAGTTTCAACAATGACCTAGTTCTTATGACGATTACACATAAACATTACAACATGCCTTTGTTTTATCTCATAGTCATGGAAATTGTTAAAATATTCATATCAGACAATTAATAATTGCATAAGAATGCTACATTATGTGTACACTAAGTCAGCAGTTGGAATGTACAACAGTAAATAAAACTGGATCCCTGCCAAGGAGGGGGTGGCAAAAAACCTACCAAATACAATAAGATACATCAAAGGGATTGTAACCATATGACCTGTGGGTAGATGGGTGAATGTTTGACCTTCAGAAATGAAATGTGACCTTCAGAAGTGATAAATGTCACCTTCTAAAGGCCCAAATCTAAAACAAGAATTTTCTCAACTCTTGTTTTTTCAGCACACTATTCTCTATTTGTAAACATATGTTAAGACCCACGATTGATCTTTCTTCATAAACTAGAGTCCTAGATTATGTTATCGACAGTCCTAGAATATGTTATAGACAGTCCTAGAGTATGTTATTGACAGTCCTAAAATATGTTATTGACAGTCCTAGAATATGTTATTGACAGTCCTAGAGTATGTTATTGGCAGTCCTAGAGTATGATATTGACAGTCCTAGAGTATGTAATTGACAGTTCTAGAATATGTTATTGACAGTCCTAGAATGTTATTGCCAGTCCTAGAGTATGTTATTGACAGTTCTATAATATGTTATTGACAGTCCTTGAGTATGTTATAGGCAGTCCTTGAGTATGTTATTTACAGTCCTAGAATATGTTATAGACAGTCCTTGAGTATGTTATTGACAGTTCTAAAGTATGTTATAGACAGTCCTAGAATATGTTATTGACAGTTCAAAAGTATGTTATAGACAGTCCTTGAGTATGTTATTGACAGTTCTAAAGTATGTTATAGACAGTCCTAGAATATGTTATTGACAGTTCAAAAGTATGTTATAGACAGTCCTTGAGTATGTTACTGGCAGTCCTAGAGTATGTTATAGACAGTCCTTGTGTATGTTATTGACAGTTCAAAAGTATGTTATAGACAGTCCTAGAGTATGTTATTGACAGTCCTAGAATATGTTATTGACAGTCCTAGAATATGTTATTGACAGTGCTAGAGTATGTTATAGACAGTCCTTGAGTATGTTATTGGCAGTCCTAGAATATGTTATTGGCAGTCCTAGAATATGTTATAGACAGTCCTTGAGTATGTTACTGACAGTTCAAAAGTATGTTATAGACAGTCCTAAAGTATGTTATTGACAGTCCTTGAGTATGTTAGTAAGAGTTCAAAAGTATGTTATAGACAGTCCTAGAGTATGTTATTGACAGTCCTTGAGTATGTTATTAACAGTTCAAAAGTATGTTATAGACAGTCCTAGAGTATGTTATTGACAGTCCTAGAGTATGTTTTAGACAGTCCTAGAGTATGTTATTGATGGTCCTAAAGTGTGTTATTGACAGTTCTAGAGTATGTTCCGTTTTCCACCATTTCATGAAATGGGATATTATTTTATGAAGCAATATGAGAACAATATACTACAAACTATGTATCACTTGATTTTAAAAAAATATTTAGATTTCAAAGTTTGAATCATATGTTTGACCTTTCATTTTAATATCAACTTATTACCTATCAAACTGTAAGGATTAGTATAACCATGTTAAACAAACAGGCAATTTTTTATTTTATTTAATTTTATAAACTGTGAGTCATTTTGCAGTCATTTTATTTAAACAATTTATACAAATAATAATTTCTCTTCCATATACTGAAGCTAATTATGATCATAGGATTGGTACTAATTAGGAGAGTAGGAATTCCCATGGGTACATTTACACTAGTTTAAAAATCCTGATACAACCCACACTGATATTCATTGTTGTCAGGAAGCCTGCTTATATATATATATATTTAGCAGAATAACAATTACATTAAATAATACATGCATTACAAAATAGCAAATTTTTTTCAATAAATAAAAACTGGGGTCAATGGTCATTATAAGGAGATAATAATATATTAATTTGCTTAAAAAATTTCTATTAGAATGATTGCTTCCACCATATTACAAATATCACAAGTAGGAGTAACCTTTTAAACGAAAATTTACAACACAGTAATTTTCATTTTTACAGAATACTTCAAGTACTATACTAAGTAACTTACCTACAATTAAAATTTTATTTTGCCAAATACTTACGGTACTGAAGTGTGAAAATTTTTCAAACCTTCTTTAAAAATGCAATCAAATTTTATATTAGACCCCTAAATTCCAATATATCTCTATTGCCAATAGGTATGTTATAAATTCTTGTGTCAGCTATAAAGATTTGTACGAGGTCATTAAATGAATCAACAATATTCAAACAAAAATCGATATTGAATTCAGCTAATTTTTATTCAATTAAATTCTTTTATCTATAGCTGGTTATAGCATTATCAGTATCAGTACACTGTCTTTACAGTTCTCCAATGATTTAAATTCTTCTGCAAGAATAAATGACTTACATTAAACTCAGTATAACATAAGTAAATAGAAATTTACCTGTTCATACCTGGAATTTTTCTACACTTGAAACATCAAAAGTTGGAGTTATGTCAACGACCTTATCTGTATGTGTATTACCTTTAGATACAGTTACTGGTTCATACAGTGGTTATTGTAAATTTTATGCCATTAAGGTGTGTACTTTTTTTTTAGGGGGGGGAGGGGCAGGAAGAATACTATTGGAAATAACACACAATAATATCTATTATCATTCACAGGTTTAAGTTTTCATTTATCACTACACTATAGCAACAGATGTTTCAACAAACTTAAGTGGGCGTTAAAAGAGTCCAACAATTAGGTCACTCACATTCAGACCAACAATACAAATTTTCTGCCATAAGGGTTGCAAGTTTTGGTTAGAAACTCCTTTATGATAAATGCTGCAAATATACATATTAAAATAGTACCGATATATTTTTGGGGGCTATTAACAGGAGACATTTAAATTTTTTTGTATTACTTGAACAAATGTGCTTTTATAGCAGAGAAAATTATCATGCACAATTTGTTTGACAAGTTCTAAAAATTAACTACAAGATGTTTCATTACATCTTTAGCATCAGCTAATTATATAAATTGTTAAAAAAAAAATATATCCTGTATGAAAACCTGTCATTTATGACATGTATGATATCCAAAGAGTAAATGTGTTCCTTCTGTAGAGAGTCCCGCTGACTTCCTTCTGTAGAGAGTCCCGCTGACTTCATTGATGTTCAACTTCCTGATTTTATGGTATTTATTTTTAGTCCCTAAATACTCTAAATATTGACATGTTACTGATTTGATTAGACAAGAAAGAATTACTGGTAGAGGAGCACAATCCTTTCCTAACAGAATCTACTCACAGGGGTCCAAAGGACAAACAAGCGCTTGCCTAACTGGTAAAGGACAAACAAGCGCTTGCCTAACTGGTAAAGAACAAACAAGCGCTTGCCTAACTGGTAAAGGACAAACAAGCGCTTGCCTAACTGGTAAAGGACAAACAAGCGCTTGCCTAACTGGTAAAGGACAAACAAGCGCTTGCCTAACTGGTAAAGGACAAACAAGTGCTTGCCTAACTGGTAAAGGACAAACAAGCGCTTGCCTAACTGGTAAAGGACAAACAAGTGCTTGCCTAACTGGTAAAGGACAAACAAGTGCTTGCCTAACTGGTAAAGGACAAACAAGTGCTTGCCTAACTGGTAAAGGACAAACAAGCGCTTGTCTAACTGGTAAAGGACAAACAAGCGCTTGCCTAACTGGTAAAGGACAAACAAGCGCTTGCCTAACTGGTAAAGGAAAACACAGTATAAGGAGACAACTCTCAGAAGACAATCTGTACACCTTAGTAATCACAGTGAGTCAGGTGCTATTTGAGATTTACTTTTTTTAACTGAATCCAATAATTTTCTTGACAAATAGGTTCTTCAGAAACAACCTGAAATTTACATATAAGGAGAATTTTAAGACGAAAGTATTTCTTTCAATCCAATCAAATTGTAAAAGAACAAACAAAACACTGAGCAAATCATATCGTAAAAAAATATATAGAAGAATGTGTTCATGGGACACAGTTTCCCCGCTAAATGAAGTTCCAAACAGGAAGTAGTTGCCCAATAGGTCTGAAAGTCGCTTTGGACATACAACTTGTGATACTAAACCACCCTGCCAAATTTCAAATTGTTCTCATGTACGGTTTCTGAGAAAAACTTGATGGAAATTCGTATGGACATACTGATGGATGGAAATGAGTAAAACCTAATGACCCCAACATGTCGTCACGGGGGCATGAAAACACACCAAACAATGAACCAATCAAATTTTACAAGAACAAGTGAAACAAAGAACCAATCAAAATTTACTAGAAAAAAATGAAACGATGAACCAATCAAATTTTACAAGAACAAATGAAACAAAGAACCAATCAAATTTTAAAAGGACACCAAACAATGAATAATGCGAATCCTAAAAGAACACATTAAACAATGACCAATCATATTGTGAAAAAACAAACCAAACTATGAACAAATCAAATTTTAAAATAACAAACCAAACAACGAAGTATTACAATATTAATCACAATGAAAGAACAGAATATTACAGGGAGGTAACTATTGATTTGTGGGGGTAGCATATGTCTACAGGGAGGTAACTATTGATTTGTGGGGGTAGCATATGTCTACAGGGAGGTAACTATTGATTTGTGGGGGTAGCATATGTCTACAGGGAGGTAACTATTGATTTGTGGGGGTAGCATATGTCTACAGGGAGGTAACTATTGATTTGTGGGGGTAGCATATGTCTACAGGGAAGTAACTATTGATTTGTGGGGGTAGCATATGTCTACAGGGAGGTAACTATTGATTTGTGGGGGTAGCATATGTCTACAGGGAAGTAACTATTGATTTGTGGGGGTAGCATATGTCTACAGGGAGGTAACTATTGATTTGTGGGGGTAGCATATGTCTACAGGGAAGTAACTATTGATTTGTGGGGGTAGCATATGTCTACAGGGAGGTAACTATTGATTTGTGGGGGTAGCATATGTCTACAGGGAAGTAACTATTGATTTGTGGGGGTAGCATATGTCTACTGGGAAGTAACTATTGATTTGTGGGGGTAGCATATGTCTGCAGGATAGGTCTATACCATCAATGGATTCTCAGAAAATGGCATATATTTATTGTCTAACTTCTCAAATTTTTAATATTTGTCTTGTAGGAAGACATCCTTTACATGTTATAGTGATTACAGCCCCCAGTTCTAACAAAGGATAAGCTGTTATATGTCAGGTTACAACGTGTAACAGATAATACAGGATCTAACAGTTCATGTACAGTTCACATGTTTGGAGCATTTAACTTTATTGTAAAGGTTTAATATATCTTGTTAATACCTGGTGACAGTCCTGTGATGAGACCTTCATCTATATCCTCTGTGATTTTCTATATACTGAAAGTATAAATAAGACTATGAAAGAGACAGAAAATCCTACTTTCAGAAATGAAAATTGCATTAGGTGTTTATCAGAAAACCCATCTGACATTATCGTTTATATTTGTAACCATACAGCTATAGAGTTTACAGTGTGCTGTAAGTAATATTTCAGTCACATTCACAACAAGTTTTTTAAGACTGATAAAATGGTTGCTTAATGTAGAAAACAGCATTTTAGATGTATTCAGGTTGAATTTACAATTGAATTTTTTTAAGGGAAAACCCTTTAAGATTATATTATTTATATACTTTTTGTGGGTTTGTGCAGGTTGGTTAATAAGCAGGGAGCAGTATTTTCACAACATTCCTTAACATCCAGGGAGCAGTATTTTCACCAGGGAGCAGTATTTTCACAACATTCCTCAAGACTAGTTGACTGGTTGCTAAGTGTTCAGTGATCAGTATTTCATCGATTTCTGGCATTTGGTTGCATAAAATGCAGCAAGCAGTACTTGAGGTATATTTTTGATGAGGTGCCATAACGAGTTGCTATAGGAGCAGCAAGCAGTTCTCGAGGTATATTTTTGACGAGGTTCCTACAGGAGTCACTTAAGGTGCAACAAGCAGTACTTGAGGTATATTTATGTCAAGGTTCCTTAGGGAGTTGCTTAGGTGCAGCAAGCAGTTCTTGATGTATATTTATGACAAGGTTCTTTAAGGAGTTGCTTTAGGTGCAGCAAGCAGTACTTGAGTTTAATTTATGATGAGGTTCTTTAAGGAGTTGCTATAGGTGCAGCAAGCAGTTCTTGAGGTATATTTATGTCAAGGTTCCTTAAGGAGTTGCTATAGGTGCAGCAAGCAGTTCTTGAGGTATATTTATGTCAAGGTTCCTTAGGGAGTTGCTACAGGTGCAGCAAGCAGTTCTTGAGGTATATTTATGACAAGGTTCTTTAAGGAGTTGCTATAGGTGCAGCAAGCAGTACTTGAGTTTAATTTATGATGAGGTTCTTTAAGGAGTTGCTATAGGTGCAGCAAGCAGTTCTTGAGGTATATTTATGACAAGGTTCCTTAGGGAGTTGCTAAGGTGCAGCAAGCAGTTCTTGAGGTATGTTTATGAGGAGGTTTCTAAGTGATTAATTGTGAGTAAGCTTTTTTGAGCAAATATTAATCGCCAGTAATTACAGATAAACACAACAAATGTAATGCTTAACTGTTTCATGTCATACAATTTTATCCATCTTATTTCTTGCTAAACTATCCAAGTATAAATTGTAATAATTTACCTAATAACTGCTCCCCAGAAAGTACTTCTATGATCATTAGCCTTTTATTAACTTTTTTAGTTTGCTTTAGCTGACTTTGGAGGATTTATAATGAGAATTTTTCCCTCTATTAATAAATATCAAATGGTTGTATACAGTAAATAAAAGATAACCTGCCACTCGATACAGCAATACACAAACATGTAGAGATCAATACGGACATGCAGATCTGATCATGGGTTATTCAATAATGAATTGTACAGCTTGTAACATTTACTATAAATGGTTTTTTAATTATTGAAATAATGTCTGATGTACAGCATCTAAAGGATTATATAACAAACAGATCATGTGACTTGAACCGGACAAATTTTCTGTTCTACGTTGATTTTGTGCTTTAGATCAAGTGCAGTTAATTCATATAAAACAACTGTCATGCAATTTTTTTTCATTATAATTATAGTCCAACCAATGATCGAGTCAACCTATGGTTTTACAGGTGGGGGAAAGTGGGGGGGGGGGGGGGGGGGGGGGGTTTATAGCTATTTCTTTTATAAAGGATGTGTTTATTGAACTTAGATAACTTCAATAGAAATTGATCTGAAAAGCTTTTTATATTTCTTATCTTAAGACATGCGTTAATGTCCAACTGAAAACCTGCCGAAATGGGATCAGTTGTTGCTAAGACATGGAGTTATATAAGTTATTTAAAGTTTAAATTTGCTTGAATTTATTTCTCTCTCTCTCAAATGATGTTTATATTAAAATGAGAATAACAGATACAAAAATGTTCAATTCACAAAAGTTTTGTAACCCAAAAGACAGAACTTATAAACTTGTTTTCCTACAAATTTGTCATTTATCTCAGCAATCAACCTTTCCGAACATGTCATTAAATCTGTCAGATCTAATACACAAATTTCAGTAAACATTAGCCTACATCTTAAATACATTTTAAACTAGTTTTTTTTACAAACAAATACTTGTATTTAAACACAGTTACAAGACAAATCATTATATGTAAAATCAAATTCTAAAAAAAATATCAAAGAAAAGATAGATATGAAATTTTTTACCTGTACAGGTGACCCTCTTACAATGTAGTTGTTATAATCTGGAGCAATAAATTTGTTCCCATTTAAACAGAACAAACAATCCAAATATTTGACATTTATACACAATCAAATATAGATTGAAAAGTCAACAATATTACTACTCAAATTTTTTTTATACATCTACATCTAATTTTCTGTCTAAAAGTCCAATAATTCTCTTACCTGTATTTTTTCACCTGTCGTTAGGTGATCCAGGTACACTGTACAAATGACCTGAATTGTGTATCTATCTTGATGTAAAGGTATTCCAAGCATTTATCCACTAGATATACAAATGCCTTCGGCAGTTTACACTAGATGTTAGTAGAGCTACCATACAATGTACCGCTCCAATCAATAAGACTTCATCAGATCATATTTACAGTTCAAAATTTACATGTATTACCATATAATATGTCATAACCCTATGTTCTATTCTTTTAATCTCAATGATGCAGAAGATATTACTTGTTTCTTCTGTTTTTGATCTCTTTCATGCACAAAAAAACCCCACATAGGAATCTATATCCTATTTATATCCAGTTCTAGATATCTGCATTCCTGTATAAACAGAAAGGTTACCTCAATAACAATACACATCAGGATCTGTGGGCTAATGAACTTATAGCAATATCTAACAAAGTCATTTAAGTGGATAAACCTTCAGCTTCCTGTTCTGGCTTCTTTATCTTACTATTCCTGATTCCATGCTATTTGGAATTTTAAAAAGTCATAGAAAAAAATGTGAGCATGTTACTTCTAGTTAGAACATTTGGGGGTGTAAAGGTGTGCTGCCTGAAAAATACCATGTACAAGATGGTGTATAAACCTCCAAGAACCAAACTATTGACTTTATCTACAATTTGAATGTAGAACAAGATCTTGTTTACATCATTCTGTATGTCTATGCATTATGGCATGCAGTTGATTATAAAATAAATTTCTTACAAATTACTATTTTTTCCATTTAACACGTCATTAGCAATTAATATCCTTTAATTGTGAAATTTAAAAAAATTGTCGCAACACTGCTAGCCATTTGTTGACTTCACTTTCAGTAAATATAATAACATTCAATTATAAGGACAGACAATACTAATTTTGTAATTTCTACAACAAGTGGACATTGTAAACATAATTGCTATGACACAAATGGTTTTTGCTTGTCAGAAATAAAAAAATATCCAATTCTTAATGTAATTAAATATTTTTTCTGTTATCATCAAATATCTTTAGATTGTAACTAGACTACTATGTATGTTGAATTTAGACCCAGTCTGTCTTTCCCTTTTTCCAAAAAAAAAATTAAGATCTTATCAACAAACAAATAACACAAAAGACACCAACTTGTTCTTCCCATGTACATTAAGCAAAAAAGCCCGGAGACATCCAACCTATTATTATGTACTATAAAATTGTCCTATAAATAAGTTTGAATATCTCTTTAGTTTTCTTTATTTATTTGGGTCAAAGTTTCATTGAACTTTATCAACAAAATCCCAAAAATCAATAAATTTTAAGACGATTGATTTTCTCATATTTTTATGTCAAATAAATATTATTAAAGCCAAAATGAATTTTTAATATATTTTCTACAACACATACAGCTATAAGGTATGACCCCATTCATGTACAGTTATTTCTGTAGGGTTTCTACTATTTTATGAGTGCAAAGAAAATTTGCCAAGTCAGCAGAATTATGATGTGAACACTTTGGAGTACATTAATATTCATGAATGAATTTATTACAGTTAAACATGTCCAAACGAGTCCGACATAATCTGTTAACATATGCAAATAAAACATTATTTGAGATATAAATTTTATAAAGGCCTTATTGAACTGCCTTTATACAACACCTGTCTAAAAACAAGGCTTTCAAAGGAGGACCATTGGCCATTATAATACTGTTTTAAGCAAATGTCATTGAGATGACCCTAGAAAGTTATTTTGACTTTAATAATTTAAATCTGTTTGATGCATAAGAAATGGATACCTGTATTACATTTGTTCAATTTTTCAATCAAAGAAATAAATTATCACATTTAACAGAATAAATATTGCAAAAGTCTGAAATGACCAGGTTCCAAATAAAGTGCCTCAATAAATATGGAATGGTTTATAATTGGAGGAGTTGATTACACAAAATAGGTACTTTCTTCTGCAAATGTTCTGAAAAATGACTAGTTCCCAAGTCTGGAAAATTTGGAAAAAAATCCTGAAACACTTCCATAATACCAGATGCACAACTTCAATACACGTGCAATCTTTCTGTGAATTTTCAAAGATCTGATTTGAAAACTGTACGAGAAGATTGGTAACCCAAAATAGATACTCTATTTTCCCCACCCACCAGACCACCATACTATATCCTGGGTTTGCACTTCCTGCAACCCAGCCAAAAAGTAATAACGACATCACTGTACCAACATCCCCCACTCATACAGAACCTTATGACATCACTGTACCAACATCCCCCACTCATACAGAACCTTATGACATCACTGTACCAACATCCCCCACTCATACAGAACCTTATGACATCCCTGTTCCAACATCCCCCACTCATACAGAACCTTATGACATCACTGTTCCAACATCCCCCACTCATACAGAACCTTATGACATCCCTGTTCCAACATCCCCCACTCATACAGAACCTTATGACATCCCTGTTCCAACATCCCCCACTCATACAGAACCTTATGACATCCCTGATCCAACATCCCCCACTCATACAGAACCTTATGACATCACTGTACCAACATCCCTCACTCATACAGAACCTTATGACATCACTGTACCAACATCCCTCACTCATACAGAACCTTATGACATCCCTGATCCAACATCCCCCACTCATACAGAACCTTATGACATCCCTGTTCCAACATCCCCCACTTATACAGAACCTTATGAAATCCCTGATCCAACATCCCCCACTCATACAGAACCTTATGACATCACTGTTCCAACATCCCCCACTCATACAGAACCTTATGACATCCCTGTTCCAACATCCCCCACTCATACAGAACCTTATGACATCCCTGATCAAACATCCCCCACTCATACAGAACCTTATGACATCACTGTTCCAACATCCCCCACTCATACAGAACCTTATGACATCACTGTTCCAACATCCCCCACTCATACAGAACCTTATGACATCCCTGTTCCAACATCCCCCACTCATACAGAACCTTATGACATCCCTGATCCATCATCCCCCACTCATACAGAACCTTATGACATCCCTGTTCCAACATCCCCCACTCATACAGAACCTTATGACATCCCTGATCCAACATCCCCCACTCATACAGAACCTTATGACATCACTGTTCCAACATCCCCCACTCATACAGAACCTTATGACATCCCTGTTCCAACATCCCCCACTCATACAGAACCTTATGACATCCCTGTTCCAACATCCCCCACTCATACAGAACCTTATGACATCCCTGTTCCAACATCCCCCACTCATACAGAACCTTATGACATCCCTGTTCCAACATCCCCCACTCATACAGAACCTTACGACATCCCTGTTCCAACATCCCCCACTCATACAGAACCTTATGACATCCCTGTTCCAACATCCCCCACTCATACAGAACCTTATGACATCCCTGTTCAAACATCCCCCACTCATACAGAACCTTATGACATCCCTGTTCCAACATCCCCCACTCATACAGAACCTTATGACATCCCTGATCCAACATCCCCCACTCATACAGAACCTTATGACATCACTGTACCAACATCCCCCACTCATACAGAACCTTATGACATCCCTGTTCCAACATCCCCCACTCATACAGAACCTTATGACATCCCTGATCCAACATCCCCCACTCATACAGAACCTTATGACATCACTGTTCCAACATCCCCCACTCATACAGAACCTTATGACATCCCTGTTCCAACATTCCCCACTCATACAGAACCTTATGACACCCCTGATCCAACATCCCCCACTCATACAGAACCTTATGACATCCCTGTTCCAACATCCCCCACTCATACAGAACCTTATGACATCCCTGATCCAACATCCCCCACTCATACAGAACCTTATGACATCACTGTTCCAACATCCCCCACTCATACAGAACCTTATGACATCCCTGATCCAACATCCCCCACTCATACAGAACCTTATGACATCCCTGTTCCAACATCCCCCACTCATACAGAACCTTATGACATCACTGTTCCAACATCCCCCACTCATACAGAACCTTATGACATCACTGTTCCAACATCCCCCACTCATACAGAACCTTATGACATCACTGTACCAACATCCCCCACTCATACAGAACCTTATGACATCACTGTACCAACATCCCCCAATCATACAGAACCTTATGATATCCCTGTTCCAACATCCCCCACTCATACAGAACCTTATGACATCACTGTACCAACATCCCCCAATCATACAGAACCTTATGACATCCCTGATCCAACATCCCCCACTCATACAGAACCTTATGACATCCCTGTTCCAACATCCCCCACTCATACAGAACCTTATGACATCACTGTTCCAACATCCCCCACTCATACAGAACCTTATGACATCCCTGTTCCAACATCCCCCACTCATACAGAACCTTATGACATCACTGTTCCAACATCCCCCACTCATACAGAACCTTATGACATCACTGTACCAACATCCCCCACTCATACAGAACCTTATGACATCCCTGTTCCAACATCCCGCACTCATACAGAACCTTATGACATCCCTGTTCCAACATCCCCCACTCATACAGAACCTTACGACATCCCTGTTCCAACATCCCCCACTCATACAGAACCTTATGACATCCCTGTTCCAACACCCCCCACTCATACAGAACCTTATGACATCCCTGATCCAACATCCCCCACTCATACAGAACCTTATGACATCCCTGTTCCAACATCCCCCACTCATACAGAACCTTATGACATCCCTGTTCCAACATCCCCCACGCATACAGAACCTTATGACATCCCTGTTCCAACATCCCCCACTTATACAGAACCTTATGACATCACTGTACCAACATCCCCCACTCATACAGAACCTTATGACATCCCTGTTCCAACATCCCCCACTTATACAGAACCTTATGACATCACTGTACCAACATCCCCCACTAATACAGAACCTTATGACATCACTGTACCAACATCCCCCACTCATACAGAACCTTATGACATCACTGTTCCAACATCCCCCACTCATACAGAACCTTATGACATCCCTGTTCCAACATCCCCCACTCATACAGAACCTTATGACATCCCTGTACCAACATCCCCCACTCATACAGAACCTTATAACATCCCTGATCCAACATCCCCCACTCATACAGAACCTTATGACATCCCTGTTCCAACATCCCCCACTCATACAGAACCTTATGACATCCCTGTACCAACATCCCCCACTCATACAGAACCTTATAACATCCCTGATCCAACATCCCCCACTCATACAGAACCTTATAACATCCCTGATCCAACATCCCCCACTCATACAGAACCTTATGACATCCCTGTACCAACATCCCCCACTCATACAGAACCTTATAACATCCCTGTTCCAACATCCCCCACTCATACAGAACCTTATGACATCCCTGTTCCAACATCCCCCACTCATACAGAACCTTATGACATCCCTGTACCAACATCCCCCACTCATACAGAACCTTATAACATCCCTGATCCAACATCCCCCACTCATACAGAACCTTATGACATCCCTGATCCAACATCCCCCACTCATACAGAACCTTATGAAATCCCTGTTCCAACATCCACCACTCATACAGAACCTTATGACATCACTGTACCAACATCCCCCACTCATACAGAACCTTATGACATCCCTGTTCCAACATCCCCCACTCATACAGAACCTTATGACATCCCTGTACCAACATCCCCCACTCATACAGAACCTTATAACATCCCTGATCCAACATCCCCCACTCATACAGAACCTTATGACATCCCTGATCCAACATCCCCCACTCATACAGAACCTTATGAAATCCCTGTTCCAACATCCCCTACTCGTACAGAACCTTATAACATCCCTGTTCCAACATCCACCACTCATACAGAACCTTATGACATCACTGTTCCAACATCCCCCACTCATACAGAACCTTATGACATCCCTGTTCCAACATCCACCACTCATACAGAACCTTATGACATCACTGTACCAACATCCCCCACTCATACAGAACCTTATGACATCACTGTTCCAACATCCACCACTCATACAGAACCTTATGACATCACTGTACCAACATCCCCCACTCATACAGAACCTTATGACATCCCTGTTCCAACATCCCCCACTCATACAGAACCTTATGACATCCCTGATCCAACATCCCCCACTAATACAGAACCTTATGACATCACTGTACCAACATCCCCCACTCATACAGAACCTTATGACATCCCTGTTCCAACATCCCGCACTAATACAGAACCTTATGACATCACTGTTCCAACATCCACCACTCATACAGAACCTTATGACATCCCTGTTCCAACATCCCGCACTAATACAGAACCTTATGACATCACTGTTCCAACATCCACCACTCATACAGAACCTTATGACATCACTGTACCAACATCCCCCACTAATACAGAACCTTATGACATCACTGTACCAACATCCCCCACTCATACAGAACCTTATGACATCACTGTTCCAACATCCCCCACTCATACAGAACCTTATGACATCCCTGTTCCAACATCCCCCACTCATACAGAACCTTATGACATCCCTGTACCAACATCCCCCACTCATACAGAACCTTATAACATCCCTGATCCAACATCCCCCACTCATACAGAACCTTATGACATCCCTGATCCAACATCCCCCACTCATACAGAACCTTATGAAATCCCTGTTCCAACATCCACCACTCATACAGAACCTTATGACATCACTGTACCAACATCCCCCACTCATACAGAACCTTATGACATCCCTGTTCCAACATCCCCCACTCATACAGAACCTTATGACATCCCTGTACCAACATCCCCCACTCATACAGAACCTTATAACATCCCTGATCCAACATCCCCCACTCATACAGAACCTTATGAAATCCCTGTTCCAACATCCACCACTCATACAGAACCTTATGACATCACTGTACCAACATCCCCCACTCATACAGAACCTTATGACATCACTGTACCAACATCCCCCACTCATACAGAACCTTATGACATCACTGTACCAACATCCACCACTCATACAGAACCTTATGACATCACTGTACCAACATCCCCCACTCATACAGAACCTTATGACATCACTGTTCCAACATCCACCACTCATACAGAACCTTATGACATCCCTGTTCCAACATCCCGCACTCATACAGAACCTTATGACATCCCTGTTCCAACACCCCCCACTCATACAGAACCTTATGACATCCCTGATCCAACATCCCCCACTCATACAGAACCTTATGACATCCCTGATCCAACATCCCCCACTCATACAGAACATTATGACATCACTGTTCCAACATCCCCCACTCATACAGAACCTGATGACATCCCTGATCCAACATCCCCCACTCATACAGAACCTTATGAAATCCCTGTTCCAACATCCCCCACTCATACAGAACCTTATGACATCCCTGATCCAACATCCACCACTCATACAGAACCTTATGAAATCCCTGTTCCAACATCCCCTACTCGTACAGAACCTTATGACATCCCTGATCCAACATCCCCCACTCATACAGAACCTTATGACATCCCTGTTCCAACATCCCGCACTCATACAGAACCTTATGACATCCCTGTTCCAACATCCCCCACTCATACAGAACCTTATGACATCCCTGTTCCAACATCCCCCACTCATACAGAACCTTATGACATCACTGTTCCAACATCCCCCACTCATACAGAACCTTATGACATCCCTGTTCCAACACCCCCCACTCATACAGAACCTTATGACATCCCTGATCCAACATCCCCCACTCATACAGAACCTTATGACATCCCTGTTCCAACATCCCCCACTCATACAGAACCTTATGACATCCCTGTTCCAACATCCCCCACGCATACAGAACCTTATGACATCCCTGTTCCAACATCCCCCACTTATACAGAACCTATGACATCACTGTTCCAACATCCCCCACTCATACAGAACCTGATGACATCCCTGATCCAACATCCCCCACTCATACAGAACCTTATGAAATCCCTGATCCAACATCCCCCACTCATACAGAACCTTATGACATCCCTGTTCCAACATCCCCCACTCATACAGAACCTTATGACATCACTGTACCAACATCCCCCACTCATACAGAACCTTATGACATCCCTGATCCAACATCCACCACTCATACAGAACCTTATGAAATCCCTGTTCCAACATCCCCTACTCGTACAGAACCTTATGACATCCCTGATCCAACATCCCCCACTCATACAGAACCTTATGACATCCCTGTTCCAACATCCCCCACTCAAACAGAACCTTATGACATCCCTGTTCCAACATCCCCCACTCATACAGAACCTTATGACATCCCTGATCCATCATCCCCCACTCATACAGAACCTTATGACATCCCTGTTCCAACATCCCCTACTCGTACAGAACCTTATGATATCCCTGTTCCAACATCCCCCACTCATACAGAACCTTACGACATCCCTGTTCCAACATCCCCCACTCATACAGAACCTTATGACATCACTGTTCCAACATCCCCCACTCATACAGAACCTTATGACATCCCTGTTCCAACATCCCCCACTCATACAGAACCTTATGACATCCCTGATCCAACATCCCCCACTCATACAGAACCTTATGACATCCCTGTTCCAACATCCCCCACTCATACAGAACCTTATGACACCCGTGTTCCAACATCCCCCACTCATACAGAACCTTATGACATCCCTGTTCCAACATCCCCCACTCATACAGAACCTTATGACATCACTGTACCAACATCCCCCACTCACACAGAACCTTATGACATCACTGTTCCAACATCCCCACTCATACAGAACCTTATGACATCCCTGATCCAACATCCCCCACTCATACAGAACCTTATGACATCACTGTACCAACATCCGCCACTCATACAGAACCTTATGACATCCCTGATCCAACATCCCCCACTCATACAGAACCTTATGACATCCCTGTTCCAACACCCCCCACTCATACAGAACCTTATGACATCCCTGATCCAACATCCCCCACTCATACAGAACCTGATGACATCCCTGTTCCAAAATCCCCCACTCATACAGAACCTTATGACATCCCTGTTCCAACATCCCCCACTCATACAGAACCTTATGACATCCCTGTTCCAACATCCCTCACTCATACAGAACCTTATGACATCACTGTACCAACATCCCCCACTCATACAGAACCTTATGATATCCCTGTTCCAACATCCCCCACTCATACAGAACCTTATGACATCACTGTTCCAACATCCCCCACTCATACAGAACTTTATGACATCATCATACAGAACCTTATAACATCCCTGATCCAACATCCACCACTCATACAGAACCTTATGACATCCCTGTTCCAACACCCCCATTCATACAGAACCTTATGAAATCCCTCATACAGAACCTTATAACATCCCTGATCCAACATCCACCACTCATACAGAACCTTATGAATCCCTGTTCCAACATCCCCCACTCATACAGAACCTTATAACATCCCTGTTCCAACATCCACCACTCATACAGAACCTTATGACATCACTGTTCCAACATCCCCCACTCGCACAGAACCTTATGAAATCCCTGTTCCAACATCCCCCACTCATACAGAACCTTATGACATCCCTGTTCCAACATCCCCCACTCGCACAGAACCTTATGAAATCCCTGTTCCAACATCCCCCACTCATACAGAACCTTATGAAATCCCTGTTCCAACATCCCCCACTCATACAGAACCTTACAACAATACAATATTTTCCCAATTATTATAAAGATGCTGCTACAACTTACAACAGGGTACCAGTAAAAAATTCACATCAGGTGAACAGATGTGCAGAAACATGCACAATGCAATGCATCTACTGTAAACAACAGATAAAAGATGACAAACAACATGATTTACTATTATGTAGCAACCGATATATGAATGACTGTATATATTTGAAAAGCTGTGCATTTTATCTTGTATTCAATTGTTGTACTCTTAATATATAGAACACAAAACACTTTTTAATGAAAGAGAATACATTTTCTGTGGTTATGATAATCAACATAACAATATGCTGATACAATTTTTTGTAAACGATCTTAGATGTGACAACAATTGGACACAGACTTCCATTCCTTTAACTCAATCCTAACTGGACACAGACTTCAATTCCTTTAACTCAATCCTAACTGGACACAGACTTCCATTCCTATAACTCAATCCTAACCACTGGACACAGACTTCCATTCCTTTAACTCAATCCTAACTGGACACAGACATCCATTCCTATAACCCAATCCTAACTGGACACAGACTTCAATTCCTTTAACTCAATCCTAACTGGACACAGACTTCCATTCCTATAACTCAATCCTAACAACAGGACACAGACTTCCATTCCTATAACTCAATCCTAACTGGACACAGACGTCTATTCCTATAACTCAATCCTAACTGGACACAGACATCCATTCCTATAACCCAATCCTAACTGGACACAGACTTCAATTCCTTTAACTCAATCCTAACTGGACACAGACTTCCATTCCTATAACTCAATCCTAACAACAGGACACAGACTTCCATTCCTATAACTCAAATCCTAACTGGACACAGACGTCTATTCCTATAACTCAATCCTAACTGGACACAGACATCCATTCCTATAACTCAATCCTAACTGGACACAGACTTCAATTCCTTTAACTCAATCCTAACAAATGGACACAGACATCCATTCCTATAACTCAATCCTAACCACTGGACACAGACTCCCATTCCTATAACTCAATCCTAACTGGACACAGACATCCATTCCTATAACTCAATCCTAACAAATGGACACAGACATCCATTCCTATAACCCAATCCTAACAAATGGACACAGACTTCCATTCCTTTAACTCAATCCTAACTGGACACAGACATCCATTCCTATAACTCAATCCTAACAAATGGACACAGACTTCCATTCCTATAACTCAATCCTAACTGGACACAGACTTCCATTCCTATAACTCAATCCTAACTGGACACAGACTTCCATTCCTATAACTCAATCCTAAATGGACACAGACTTCCACTACTATAACTCAATCCTAACTGGACACAGACTTCCGTTCCTGTAACTTATTCCCAACAATAGCCAGTATATATCTTCTATTCCAAGTGTTGTATTCTGTTCTTGCTTCCCAGAGCTGGGGAATAGTATTGTATTTCATTCTACATGTCTGTCTTTGGTACTCTGTTCATTCCTTTAATAACAGTATATGTTCATTTTTCTGTGTTGTGTGTACTCTTCTTCATTATTAACTACTCCATCTCTCACTCTGATGTATTGTTGTGTACTCTGTCTTCTCATTCTAAGGTTATGTTCTGTTCTCCATGTTTCATGGTGACTTTGTGTTCTGTACTCCAAATCTCACTCTTAAGTTGTGTTCTGTTCTTCATGTCTGTTGCTGATGTTGCATTCTGTTGACATTTCTGGCTATCTGCCATATCAGATGCTGCTGTTGTCTCAATATCACATTCTGTTGTCCTGTTTGTTATGTTCTCTGGTACCAGTGTAACATTTTGTTATTCACATGTTACTACAGACCTTAAACATCTTTTTCTCTGTTGTTGTATTCTTACATCAGCTTTTTTTAACCAGTTTTCCTAAAAGGTCAGGGTTTTCTCAGGGTACAATTTTTTTCATCTTACTCATTTTGTTTTAGTATGTTCTACAATCATGCTCCAGTTTGTTCATAATAAACAAGTGTGGACTGCTTCGCTTCAAGTCCAATTATCTCCCCTGAATAATATCAAACAGGGACGAAAATTCTTCATGCACATCTACATATGATGTACTTCATTCATGTACAGTTTCATCAAAATCTGTCAAGCAGTTTAGGAAGAGAAGTGCTTACAAGGGATGTGGACAGACGGACAGACAGGGTGATTCCTATATACCCCCCAAACTAGTTTGCGGGAGGTATAATTACCATTAGAGTTGTAGTACTACAAATTCTACCTTATCACACAAGCCCAACATAATTCCTATAAAATGTTGATATTTTTGTGAAATTACCTAAAAATGAAATCATCTGAAATAGATGACCAGATTTTGGACTGTGTGTTTAAAACAACACATGTCAAACATGACTACCTACCTGCTTTTTTTCAGACTGCCCTTCATCTCAACTTACTGCAGGCCCATGAGACAACATCAGTTGTTCTGCTAACTTCTGTTATATCAAAACTAAAGGATCTACAAATGTTTATATTGACTGATGAACATTTTACCTTATATTGTTGCTATGTAACACGACACTGGCAATTTAAGTTTGGTTATCTTGGTTAATCTCATCAGATTGTCTTTTGCCTGAAATATACAGATTATAATTAAACAATTTAACAATTTAATTCAATATAATTGTGTTACAATATTTTATGATTTCTTATAGAAAATCATTCACTTTACATTGACTTGAAAATGACTTTACATAAATTGTCTCCCATATTTTTTCCATCTGAAGGCTATCAGATATCTTTTGGCAATATTCACTTATAAATCTGCATATTCAGTAAAATATCCAAGAAATACAAACATCAGTTTACAAAATCAATGGTACATCAGAATGCCAGACATCAACAACTTAAAGACCATTTATTATAAATGTATATCATACAGATAATAAGTCCAGAAACTCCTAATAAAGATGAATAATAAGTGTGAGTAAAAGAACAAGTTGCTATAAAACTGTTGTTTATGTGTGTAGGTATTAGCTGAGCTTATCCAATAAATTTATCCACATTTTAATGGTAAAAACAATTTTTCACACAAATAAAAAAAGATAATAAAAAAAAATAAAGCAGAAAGCAGAGTGGCATTTTATACAAATCTGAATGAATCTGTCTGAAAAAGTTGGTCAATATAAACAGTTAAACACAAATTCTTTGACCTTCCAAATTCAAGAACAGTATTAAACAGAATACATAGAATGGCTTGGCCTTAGAATCAGACAGCACATGCTGGATACCACACAATCAGTGATAATGGAGGCATCTGTACACATGGTGTGTAAGGGCAGGGGTCAGACAATTTAAAAGACAATTTATCTCTCATGATGTCCACTTAATGTGAAATCTCATTAGGAAATAGGTTAATCACAGTTGAAAATACCATATTCCTCCCAATAAACACAGTCTGGACATACTACAGTGATTGACCATAACTGGTTAAATGGCTGTTAAAATGTGCCCACATAAATTCAATATTTATAACAGTCTTTGTTTTCAAACAGGACGACAATATTGGTCTATTCATACATTGATTAAGTAAATGATGTTAAGTGCCAAGTGCCATATAATGGCCTGAAGAAGCCTTGTGTAATGCATAAATTCTAAATTCTTTATTGCAAATAACACCCATATGGGTCAAAGCAACATAATAACATTATAAACAAAAACATTAGCATACAAATACAAACATACTCGAAGTACATCAGTTATTATTTCTAATATAACTACAAATGTAATACATTTTAACCGATGTGGACCCTATTTTAACATTTCAAATGATTGCTTTAAAAAGTCCTTAACATAAGTTAAATGTTGTGATTTTGGACAAAGGATATATTTTACTTTTTCATCTGCATTTAAATTTGCAAAGATATCGTTTTTATTGTTTGAAATTTTTGAAAAGAAAATATCTCTTGGTAGAGTGTTAGTTTGACAATGTTAAAGAAAATGTTTTTCATCTTCAAGAATTTGGCATTTAGAGCATATTCGTTGACATCTGGGAATATTATGATATCTACCTTGTTCTATATGTAAGGTATGGTCACTCACCCTTAGTTTTGTTATCATTTGTCTATATATAAAACTATTCTCATTTACTAAATAGTCTTCAATTTTTATGTCTGTTTTCAGTTTACTAAATAAGTAAAGTTTAGATTCGTTATTTAAATTATTTAATTTAGTTTTTATTTTATATATATAATATTCAGAAATTAAGTTTTTTATTATTTTCTTTAACTTATTTGCAAGTTTAAAAAATGGGACATCAAAATCTTCGTATTCTGATCTGTCAAGGTCTAGTTCTATAAATAAGTTTTGCGCCATAGTATACCAAGTATATATTCCCTCTGTGTGTATACCTTTATTGACATTATATGCTTCTTTTAATAAGGGGTTTATTTTTTGAATTCAATCTACTATAATATAAGATTGTTTGAGCTTTTATAAAAGATTCTAATGGCAGTCTACCAAGTTCTGTTTTTGCTGTTATGTTGCAAGCTGTTTTTCTTAAACCTAAAATATTCTTACAATATCTTGTGTGTACTTTTTCATATGTAAATCGGTCTTTAAGGAGATGGTATCACAGAATTTTCCATTTTTTTCTGCCCTTTCTTTTGACTTAACAATAGATAAGTAATCGTCCATAAACCAAATATCAATATTATATAACAATATAGGTCTTATTAAGGTATCAAACAGTTTACAGGATAGTCTTATAGGTAGACTTAGAAAATTTTGAAGTCTTTTTTTCAAAGCAAAAATTGCTTTTAGTCCTTTTTTTGATAACTCTTCTATAGATCTTTTAAAGCTTCCTTTAGAGTCAATGGTTGTTCCCATGAAATTATATTCTTTAGTTTCAGCAAGAGGCTGATTTCTATAATATAAAGGAGGAGTTGGACAAAACTTATTTTGAATTGTCATAGTTTTTGTCTTCTTAATATTGACTGTCAATTGCCAGTCAAAGCAATATTTTTCAATTTTATTCAAACAATTTTGTAACCCAGTATGAGAGTTTGAGAATATAACTAAATCATCAGCAAAGCTTAGACTTGATATATTTGTATTTGTATTTGCATAGAAACTTGTGTTACCACAACACTGAATGGTGTTTTAAAGGGCAAACACAATGGACTAGACCTGCCATTCCTCTGACAACCAGGTGGCCATCAAACACAATGGACTAGACCTGCCATTCCTCTGACAACCAGGTGGCCATCAAACACAATGGACTAGACCTGCCATTCCTCTGACAACCAGGTGGCCATCAAACACAATGGACTAGACCTGCCATTCCTCTGACAACCAGGTGGCCATCAAACACAATGGACTAGACCTGCTATTCCTCTTACAACCTGGACAGTACAAAGGTGGCCATCAAACACAATGGACTAGACCTGCTATTCCTCTTACAACCTGGACAGTACAAAGGTGGCCATCAAACACAATGGACTAGACCTGCCATTCCTCTTACAACCTGGACAGTACAAAGGTGGCCATCAAACACAATGGACTAGACCTGCTATTCCTCTGACAACCTGGACAGTACAAAGGTGGCCATCAAACACAATGGACTAGACCTGCTATTCCTCTTACAACCTGGACAGTACAAAGGTGGCCATCAAACACAATGGACTAGACCTGCCATTCCTCTTACAACCTGGACAGTACAAAGGTGGCCATCAAACACAATGGACTAGACCTGCTATTCCTCTTACAACCTGGACAGTACAAAGGTGGCCATCAAACACAATGGACTAGACCTGCCATTCCTCTTACAACCTGGACAGTACAAAGGTGGCCATCAAACACAATGGACTAGACCTGCCATTCCTCTTACAACCTGGACAGTACAAAGGTGGCCATCAAACACAATGGACTAGACCTGCTATTCCTCTGACAACCTGGACAGTACAAAGGTGGCCAGCAAACACAATGGACTAGACCTGCTATTCCTCTGACAACCTGGACAGTACAAAGGTGGCCATCAAACACAATGGACTAGACCTGCCATTCCTCTTACAACCAGGTGGCCATCAAACACAATGGACTAGACCTGCTATTCTTCTTACAACCTGGACAGTACAAAGGTGGCCATCAAACACAATGGACTAGACCTGCTATTCCTCTTACAACCTGGACAGTACAAAGGTGGCCATCAAACACAATGGACTAGACCTGCCATTCCTCTGACAACCTGGACAGTACAAAGGTGGCCATCAAACACAATGGACTAGACCTGCCATTCCTCTGACAACCTGGACAGTACAAAGGTGGCCATCAAACACAATGGACTAGACCTGCTATTCCTCTGACAACCTGGACAGTACAAAGGTGGCCATCAAACACAATGGACTAGACCTGCCATTCCTCTGACAACCTGGACAGTACAAAGGTGGCCATCAAACACAATGGACTAGACCTGCCATTCCTCTTACAACCTGGACAGTACAAAGGTGGCCATCAAACACAATGGACTAGACCTGCCATTCCTTTGACAACCTGGACAGTACAAAGGTGGCCATCAAACACAATGGACTAGACCTGCCATTCCTCTTACAACCTGGACAGTACAAAGGTGGCCATCAAACACAATGGACTAGACCTGCTATTCCTCTTACAACCTGGACAGTACAAAGGTGGCCATCAAACACAATGGACTAGACCTGCCATTCCTCTGACAACCTGGACAGTACAAAGGTGGCCATCAAACACAATGGACTAGACCTGCCATTCCTCTGACAACCTGGACAGTACAAAGGTGGCCATCAAACACAATGGACTAGAGCTGCCATTCCTCTGACAACCTGGACAGTACAAAGGTGGCCATCAAACACAATGGACTAGACCTGCCATTCCTCTGACAACCTGGACAGTACAAAGGTGGCCATCAAACACAATGGACTAGACCTGCCATTCCTCTGACAACCTAGACAGTACAAAGGTGGCCATCAAACACAATGGACTAGACCTGCCATTCCTCTGACAACCTGGACAGTACAAAGGTGGCCATCAAACACAATGGACTAGACCTGCCATTCCTCTGACAACCTGGATTGTACAAAGGTGGCCATCAAACACAATGGACTAGACCTGCCATTCCTCTGACAACCTGGACAGTACAAAGGTGGCCATCAAACACAATGGACTAGACCTGCCATTCCTCTGACAACCTGGACAGTACAAAGGTGGCCATCAAACACAATGGACTAGACCTGCCATTCCTCTTACAACCTGGACAGTACAAAGGTGGCCATCAAACACAATGGACTAGACCTGCTATTCCTCTGACAACCTGGACAGTACAAAGGTGGCCATCAAACACAATGGACTAGACCTGCTATTCCTCTTACAACCTGGACAGTACAAAGGTGGCCATCAAACACAATGGACTAGACCTGCCATTCCTCTTACAACCTGGACAGTACAAAGGTGGCCATCAAACACAATGGACTAGACCTGCCATTCCTCTGACAACCTGGACAGTACAAAGGTGGCCATCAAACACAATGGACTAGACCTGCCATTCCTCTGACAACCTGGACAGTACAAAGGTGGCCATCAAACTAAGTGGTCAGTGAAACAAAACACCATCTGATTAATGATTTGTTTTAAATATCGTAATAACGATTAATCTACAGAATGTATAGTCAAACCCGGGATGTGTTTTAATGTTGTACTTCATATTGGTTCATTTATATTTTTCATAGTAAAAAGAACTAAATCTGTCCATTTTATTTATCTTATACAATATTTTTATTGATTTAAACAAACTGAAATTCTAGTATAGGAAGTTTAAATGTAAATATTTCAACTGTATCAATTCTCCAATATTTCATCTAAGTAACTATGATAAAAAGTAACAAGAATGTTTTCTATGAACTGTTAATGTTGTTAACATATTTTATGTTATTTGGAGCAGGATTTCCAGGGGAACAGGACTTTCCTAGAAAAACTCTCAAGTCATATCATTCACAAAATGAAAAATAAATATGCATCAAAATGAGACAATTAAAATCAAGTTTAACATAGTATTAAAAGATCCACAGTTTTTTTTTAAAATCATGTCTGCTACCAAAGATTTTTTTAAAATCCTGTCCGCTACAGAAGATTTTTTAATGGAGCAACACTTTAAAGCCCCAAATTAAAATAAAGCTGAATTATCAGTATTTGTATTGATTTTTTTACACTTAGGAACTTGTCAAGAATTCTTCAGTATTGATCTCTGTGTTAAGAAAGACTTAATATTGAAAGTAGGAGTTTGTAGTATTTGGAATAAATCTATATATAACATACTTCTTCTATTTAAAACCAGATGGGTGGGTGTTTTTGCCACAAGCTGCATTTATTAACAATACAACTGAAAGTGTCAGCCATTGTAGAAAAAATAATCTATATATAATTTAACTAACAGAAGAAATCAAAATCTCTATTACACAAAAAACAAGTTGTTTTACTAAACAGAAAAAACACAATGCTTGCACAACAAAATCACTCTTAATACTTATTTCTAAGCTTTTACAATAATTTCTATTACTTCTCGTTTGTTTGTTCAAATGATGTTTCAATAATTTCTTAGCTATACTGAGGCATTTAGTTCTTATGCTTTAAACAAACATTTGGTAAATACACAAAACTTTGCTGCACATAATTATACAGAACACCATTTTATATCAAATTCCTATTTAATTTGATCAAGGATTTCCTTAAATACATATTTTTATGCATGGCTCTACAGCATGTTTTATGAACTATAACTCGATAATTTCCAGGAAGCCGTTTTTCCTGTACACAGAAGTTAAATGTAGGATAACAATGATTATTATATGGAATCATTCAAGTCCATTTTGTGCTAATTATATTGATTGTTTTAGACATTTATCTCCATCTGCTAAGCCAGAAAAATGACAACTGATGACTTATATGAACACAAAACCTGTAAGCAGAGCCAGTGTTAAAGCTTGGCTTCAAAGTAATCATACCTTCCTCAATAGTGAAAATTATCTATCAGCTGCCTTTACCTGGAGGCGTAGCTACAGTTCAAACATATTTCACAGTCTTATCTTAGATTATCAACTCTATAATCATCTTATGCTCAATGCCTGCCAGTGCATTCACCCTAAAAATTATTCCAGTTTACAGCAAAAATATCTTACTTATTGTCATAATTTGTGGTCTATAGAGAGATTTATTTTAGTTTGCCTAGGTAATATACATGTAGTTTTAGTTGTAAGCACATATAAAAGGATTCATACGATGGTTCTTGACCTATGTTTTGAGAAGAGTTAAGATTTGAGCAGTGCCTGATACATTGCTAACTGTTTATTGTGTGCATGAAAATAACCATAAGTGTGGTCTGGGCAGTTCCTGTGTGGTAATATTAGTGTGGTCTGGGCAGTTTCTATGTGGTAATATAAGTGTGGTCTGGGCAGTTCCTGTGTGGTAAAATTAGTGTGGTCTGTGCAGTTCCTGTGTGGCAATATTAGTGTGGTCTGGGCAGTTCCTGTGTGGTAATATTAGTGTGGTCTGGGCAGTTCCTGTGTTGTAATATATGTGGTCTGGGCAGTTCCTGTGTGGTAATATAAGTGTGGTCTGGGCAGTTCCTGTGTGGTAATATTAGTGTGGTCTGGGCAGTTCCTGTGTTGTAATATTAGTGTGGTCTGGGCAGTTCTTGTGTGGTAATATTAGTGTGGTCTGGGAAGTTCCTGTGTGGTAATATAAGTGTGGTCTGGGCAGTTCTTGTGTGGTAATATTAGTGTGGTCTGGGCAGTTCCTGTGTGGCAAAATTAGTGTGGTCTGGGCAGTTCCTGTGTGGGTAATATTAGTGTGGTCTGGGCAGTTCCTGTGTTGTAATATTAGTGTGGTCTGGGCAGTTCCTGTGTGGTAATATTAGTGTGGTCTGGGCAGTTCCTGTCTTGTAATATTAGCATGGTCTGGGCAGTTCCTGTGTGGTAATATTAGCGTGGTCTGGGCAGTTCCTGTGTGGTAATATTAGCATGGTCTGGGCAGTTCCTGTGTGGTAATATTAGTGTGGTCTGGGCAGATCCTGTGTGGTAATATTAGTGTGGTCTAGGCAGTTCCTGTGTGGTAATATTAGTGTGGTCTGGGCAGTTCCTGTGTGGTACATGTAATATTAGTGTGGTCGGGTCAGTTCTTGTGTTGTCTAAGCAGTTCAGGTAAGGTTAAGGCAGTTCTGGTAAATCAGGGCAGTTCTGTTGTGGTTTGGACAGTTCTGTTAAATCAGGCAATTCTGGTGAAATCTTGGCAGTTCTCAAAAAGCCTGGGCAGTTCTGGCAAGGTATGGGCAATTCTGGTGTGGTCTGAGCAGTTCTGGTGAGGTCTGGGCAGTTCTGGTGTGGTCTGAGCAGTTCTGGTGAAGTCTGGGCAGGATGGTGAGGTCTGGGCAGGTCTGGTGTGGTCTAGAAAGTTCTGGTAAGTCTGGGCAGTTCTGGTGGGGTCTGAGTAATTTGTACACCATTATTTTGCACTCAAACAAATTTATCAAACATATTTTTATGAATAAAAACATTTAAATACTATATTTTTTTAATAGTTTTTTTTAAATTCATATTCACTGGCATTGCCGGAAACCCATACCGGGTATTGTTCTCCCTTTGCTGCCACTTAACAACGATGGGCACTCTTGTAGATAATTTTTTGTTTTCACGAATGTCTTATTTTGATTGGTCACTTATTTCAGGCATTGCATTTAAACTAATCAAAATAGTTTTATCCAATAAACAGTATTCCCATTGGCTAATTAAATTTAATTAATGTTCATGAAAATGAGAAAATTTAAAAATCTAACTGTTCCCACAGTTTATTAATAATACCAAAGGAAAAATGTGACCAGACATGGGTTACTGACAATGATTTGCTGGGCTCACTAGAACATCTTGGACCATGCCAGCACACTAGAACATCTTGGACCATGCTGGCACACTAGAACATCTTGACCCATGCCAGCACACTAGAACATCTTGACCCATGCCAGCACACTAGAACATCTTGACCCATGCCAGCACACTAGAACATCTTGGACCATGCTGGCACACTAGAACATCTTGGACCATGCCAGCACACTAGAACATCTTGGACCATGCTGGCACACTAGAACATCTTGGACCATGCCAGCACACTAGAACATCTTGGACCATGCCAGCACACTAGAACATCTTGGACATATGCCAGCACACTGTCATATTACGACATTTGTCTTTATAAACAAACATATCTGTAGCAGTTAGTTGGACATTGCAGTATAAAACTTTGGACTGGTGTTTACTGCTTTTACTAGTTCAGAAAAGTTTTGTCCGAAATATAAAATTGTCTTGCTAGTAAAATAATTCTTCCCAACAGTACCAATAAATTTAAATGAGTGAGCAGCGAGTCTATTAGCACAAACATGGCATTGTGGGATTTCAATATACACAGACTATTGTTATAGAATTTATCAACACCAACTTCTTGTATAAAAAGATAACATTTTTTTTTTAAATTTACAACTTACTTAATTTTCCAGGAAGTGTAACTTTCAAAGACCATTATTATAATCAGGTCTGTTAAATTTTATTGTTATTTTGAGATATATAAGAAGAACCAAGCCTTCTTGTTAAAGAAATCAATATTTTATCAGATGGTTTTAACATCAAAATTATTTTTGGCTGCTCTCATCAACTTGTACCAAACAAATGAACTCTGACCCTTAACAATAAAACTGAAATAGAACCAAGATTTCTTAACATCAGCATGATACTAATTCATTACTTACGATTTCTGTATTTTTCAGGAATTCCTTTATCTTATTTGCTGATACTGTTCCTCTTGATATTTGCATTCAATAAGCAATACAGAGGATAAGCCTGTAAGATAAATTTGAGAAATTTCTTTAAAAATTACCATGACAAACTACAATACACATTGATCTGTAAGCATTAAACTTCTTCCCACACAAATTCTAACAAGTATGTAATCTGAATACACCCAAATCTATTGTATTACTACAGAAGTTACCAAGTAATAAAGATCATTTAAAACTCACCAAGACATTTGTGTACGTTTATGTTAATATGGGGTATTTTAACCAGTATATGTCAAAAGTTATGTTGTTTAGGAACATTCAGTCACTAATCTTAATTTTTGTATTTTTTATTTTATAAAATTAGATTGCTCAAATTACCATTCAATGACAAAGAATTATGAATCAGGAAATTAAAATATTAAAGAATTAATAAAAAATATGCTTTATCATTATAAAATTTTTTCCGAGTAAACCTAGATATTTTACTTTAAATAGATTTTTTAAAATATATATATAATGCCATTTCTGTGTATACATATTTTGTTTTATAATGCAGTTAAGCCATTGTGTTTAATAGAATGAGTTTTTAGGACATAACACATTCATAGTTATAGATTTTAAAATTAAAACAGCAGTCTATATATCATTGTGTTTTCTATGTAGGCGTAGAAACACAATGAACTGTATATTAATTATGTATTCCTACATTTTACTTCATTAAGGCATAAACTACACTAAACAATTAATACATGCATTACTAGGCATATCTTTTTAATTGTTATCCTCTTTTTACAGACTATTCTACATGCAAATGCATTTTTAATGTAAATACAGAAAGCATGTTTTAAGGAACACTATTGGGCAATTCCATCAGGAATGGGATTCTTGACAGTTCTGAATAATTTAACAAAAAAAAACTGCTTAAGTATCACTAAGATTAAATTCATTGTGAAACATTTTAATGACCATTTTTCTCCAAATAAAATTATTTTAATTTTATTTTTGTGCATTTTCTGTTTAAAATTTTTTTTTTACCAAGTTCCATTTAATACTTTTTTTGTAAATAACAGATTCAATTTTGTGTCTGTTTCAAAAGAAATAACAAAAACTCTGTCAACAGATGTTCATGAAAATAGTACAATTGTTTTTAAAAATTATGTGCTGATACACAGTTTATAACCTAGATCAATAAATGGCTGTAAAACAAACAGGAAATATTGACATGCTACAATTTTAAATTAACACATAAATATTTACACAACAAATTGATATGATAAAAATATTAAGGATCAAAAGTGTTCAAAGAGATAATATTACCCAACTTAAACCTCCACAATAACAGCCCACAAACTTGAACAATCAGGTATTTTTATCAATGAAAAAAGATAAAGTACAAAACTATGGTAATTCATTCATAAAAACAGTTTTTGAGAAGTATTACCTTACTTTGTGGGTCAGATCTCCCATGGTGAGGGTTTCCTCTTTGCCAGACACTGCTCTAATACACATGCTTTACGCTCACATCTATAAATAGAAAGGAATTCTTCAACAACTAAATCAATGAACAAGATACAGAATTACAGTAGGCTAAAAATTAGGTCAAGTATTTGTGAGGGAGGGAGAAATCATTATTTTCTGAAAGCTGTTTGTTCTTTTTTCAATTGATATATATTTTTTTAATTTCTTGACCAAGTTGAATTGATTTTCATCAGTTTTGGCTCACAGTCAAGTTCATCTGAAGATAAAGGCCACTAGGTCAAATTTTATTTTTGCCCTGGGTCATGCATTAGACTCATGTTCAGAGAGATAAATAACTTTTCATAAGGTTATTTTACAAGGAAAATTTGTGTTTATTATTTACAAATAATTCAATAAAATGACACAACTTTAACACTGTAAATGTCAACATCCTAACTGAAAGCTTATTTCTGCAATAATATAATATTTATTATGTAAAATCTTTGTGAAGTTTGATCTTAATGCTACTGTTCTGCAGCAGGAAATGAACACTTGTAAATATTTAAAGACAAATTCTTATGTCAAATCAACTCAACAGAAAATATGTTCTCACTTTGATCAGATTACAAAAAACCAAAAACATTTTTTGTTCTACTTTTGCACACTAATATCTACATGTATATTGTGGGTAATCAGATACTTGGAGTCTGTCTGATATGGGTGGTTAACCATCAGTTTTGTTAAAAGTCAATTTTTAACAATAAAAATAAATTTAGTACTATTACTTCAATGTCATTTCCTTTAAATTTGTTTCCATTAAATTCACTTTCTATAAACAATTCAAAATTTGAAAGCCACTACAAGTTGATCATTGTGGAGATTTATGTGGAATCAGGACCATTTGTAAGTGACAGTCTATGTTGACAAAAACAACCTAGATTTAAGCTCAACAAAACAGACATATGTATTTAGATATGTCGTTTTCATTGTCAGAAATGAAAAATATTGTACAACGGCTAATTTTCGTGAGGTTCTTATTTCTGCTGAATTCACCATGTTCTCAAAATCACAAAAATAAAAACTTGCCAAAATTTGATAAACTACACTAGTACACTTGAATTTCGGGGATGAAAATGTGTCTGTTTAATGGACATTATTTTGTTGAAATGAACTGTATGTTATTATTTAGGAGTCATTTGGTTACAGCAATAAATGCACAATATTTCGAAAGTAATTTAGCCTGGGTTCATTGCTTACATTGCTGAATGAAGGAAATTCGTCCAAATTCGAGAGTGTGGCCATACATGTTTGATTGATTGATTGATTGATTAATGGTGTTTAACGCCCGAGCAGCAATATTTCAGCTATATTCAGTGTTCATCATAATTTTATATTAGCAATAATTAATGATCACAACAATTGAAACAAAAAAGAAATTTTTAGATTCCCCCTTTGTTACACTGGTGGACTCCCTAACCCTCAGACAGTACTGGGTTAACATTGTCCTGTTCTGTATATTCCCCATTTGTTACAACAGTGGACTCCCTGACCCTCAGACAGTACTGGGTTAACATTGTCCTGTTCTGTAAATTCCCCATTTGTTACAACAGTGGACTACCTGTTGCAACAGGCAGGAACTGCTTTCCATCTAGAGCATTGAGAGTTTGTGTAGCTGACTGTTTGTGTGTTGTTGTGTTCTGTGTCAGTTATTGTGAAGCAGATGGTTTTGTATTAGTGTTCTGGACTAAGGGACTAGACTGGCCTTTGGTATTTCTTTATTTCTCCTTCATCCATTACCCTCCCATTCTGTTTAGCAATATATACCTTAAATGGATGCTTACAAACTGTACACCAGAATTATGGAATACTTTAGGAACTACAGTGATTTACTGTTAAATGGAGACAATTGTGGATATATTAAGTGAATCACAAAGCCCACATTTAGTAACATGAGTCGTCCATGCTGCCAATAACCATACAAATTATGTTGCTTCATGCTTGTATGATGTGACACATAAGGTGAAGTTTGGACTCGGAATGAGATCACCAGCATGAGTAATAATATAATTGTTGGGAGGCTAAGCCAGGAAGGATGTACACCATCAATGAAAATTTATCTATAATGTTCATTCATAAAAAATCATCCTGTTTATTTACTTACGTTTCCTAAAATATGATGACCTTGATTTAAAAGATATTGTAAGTTGACCTCACGAGAAACAATGCCCTATCCACAATGAGGTAACAGGCACAACAATCTACATTTATAAAAGCTCCAAATAAATGATAAATGAAACAAGAATTATGATGTATTACCTCGTAAGTTTTGTGTCACGGTCATTACTAATTGTGCTATTAATTTAATGAAAATATTGTCACACAGCAAAGCCTCTAGACAGCTAATTTTCCAAAAGCATAGCTGAAATATGCATCCGTCTAAAAATACATGCACTTCAGCGCGAAAGTCGAACTCTTTAAGAAGTATTATGATATTTGGTAAATCTGTCGTCCCATTTGAGGTAGCATTATTATTTAAATAATCTCTACAGACATGAAGCTATTATGAAATGTTTTATACTGCTATGGTATGTACCATTATACCGAATGCCTCTAACATGATGTGAAATAATTTACCTCAGGATCAGTTAGCAGTGTGCCTTCTATCTACACAGCCTGAATAACCACTTGTTTGTCTCAACACCTGCCCCCATCTAATCACACATCTGTCTGGGGGGAAGTTTTCACAAAAAGATTAAAACTTACCTGTTTGAAATGTTCACTTTGAAATCCACCCCTCATCAGACACAGGAAACAGTTAATTACTTCAAACAACCAGTGGCTGATACTGACTCAAGTTGATTTCCTTCTTAAATTCTTCTCTCAATCCTCACTGCTATCTACAACATAATCAAGTCCCAAGGTGTCAAGGATTAGAGTAATTAAAAATGGATCAGATTACTACAACTATTACTGCCCAATGATACTAGGATTCTGCTAAAACAGAGAATGCACTAGAATTATGTATTGATTATGATATAAGTATTAATGGATCCTGGGATAGATTCCCACTTGTTCTGTGTATACAATGAAGATGACCTACATTGTGATCTGTACAACACTTGACCAATATTTAATGAGATATAGTAAAACCTCAAATGAGGTCCTAAATGGGGAAATCAATCAACTTTAACCCATTTCTTCATTGTTTTGATACATATTTAAAACAATATTGTCCTGGAGGTTCCATATGCTATTTAATTTCAGTGTGTGCATATTCAATATGTGGACTTAGTCAAAGAAAAAAAACCCCATAAATCTAACAAAAGAACAAAACCCTACCCTCTGTTGCACTGTGACCCCTTAGGGACAGGCTGTTATACAGTGTCCAGGATAAATAAAGACAATACAGGGAGTGGAAAACTTATCTCAGAAACTTTAACACAGAAATAAAACCACCTAGTTGTTAGCCAGTGTTTAATGTTATACTAATGTTACCCCATTGTAATGATATAAATAGTTTTATTGAGTCCAAAAGGTGAAAGAATCTGCTACTTAGTAGAAGATCAGTGACTGCAATATCAAACAGCCACACGTTCTCTCATGATAGTCAACAGGAATAATCTTATTTCAATCATACTAATTTAAATTTTTAAAAGAAATGATTCACTTAAAGAGTTTCAGTTTATTTTTTAGACTGTGTACATTTATTTACAAAATTCACTCTTAATTTAAAAAAACAAGAAAAAAAAAGATATTGTTAAAGATTGGATGATCAACTAGTAAATATATGTTTGTCTCGTCCTTATATTATGCAGTGTGCACAGTAATTCATAAAAACGAGTCATTCTAACTGAGGAAAGTCTGGAGTTTGTAGATTATGGTACTTATCTTGATACCAGGTTTAGTAGTGGTCAGTAAAGGTTATATAAAGAGGGCATTGGTGGTCAGTACAGGCAGGTTAAAGAAGTGGTCAGTACATAAGGGTCAGGGGGTACCAGAAAGCTATGGTATATGTGATCATATTATATGCGTAAGACAAATATGCAATTGTACTAAATTAATGCCAATGACATTCTCTAATCATGACTGTAATTAAAACTGCATCATCATCATTAGCACATTGTAAATCAATTAATCGGATCAAAGGGGAGGTGAATCATGACTGACTCCACAAGTATGCTATTAATATTTATAAAGTATTTCATTCATAATTGTACCTCTCAATGAAATACTAAACTCTAGAATGAAAATCAATATGGCTGACTTACGTTTTCATATTTATATGAATTGTACTTTAACTTTAATTATAATGTGGTTGTAGCATTTCAGTAAAAAATAAATTATGACTTTGCAGATTTAATTTTTAAATTTCCAGATTCCAATAATATATACAAATGTACTCCATTTTTCCTAGTTCATTGAAGCCTTATTGATGCTTTTTTACATCAAAGTTAAACCCATAAATATTTAGTAATACCAGAATGCTTTAAATTTGTTAAAAATACAGATTTTATGTAAATAAAAAAGTTATGGTCCTTTAATGGTCACACTAAGACAACTGATGGAAATATGTAAACGTGTATTCCATGTTGTTCCCTAGTATTACAATACCAGACTTGTTACTGTTGATCATTTGAATCTGCCTATTGTGATCTGTCCAATTTGTCAAAATAATTACAAGGGTAACAATAAAAGACTTAAATGCCTCAAACACTGAGATCTTTGGAATAGGTTGCAATGTGTTCTACTCCTCTCATGGTAGATTGAGATCTCTGGAGGTCAATAGGTTGCAATGTGTTCTACTCGTCTCATGGTAGATTGAGATCTCTGGAGGTCAATAGGTTGCAATGTGTTCTACTGGTCTCATGGTAGATCGAGATCTCTGGAGGTCAATAGGTTGCAATGTGTTCTACTCCTCTCATGGTAGATTGAGATCTCTGGAGGTCAATAGGTTGCAATGTGTTCCACTCCTCTAATGGTAGATTGAGATCTCTGGAGGTCAATAGGTTGCAATGTGTTCTACTCGTCTCATGGTAGATTGAGATCTCTGGAGGTCAATAGGTTGCAATGTGTTCTACTCCTCTCATGGTAGATTGAGATCTCTGGAGGTCAATAGGTTGCAATGTGTTCTACTGGTCTCATGGTAGATTGAGATCTCTGGAGGTCAATAGGTTGCCATGTGTTCTACTCCTCTCATGGTAGATTGAGATCTCTGGAGGTCAATAGGTTGCAATGTGTTCTACTGGTCTCATGGTAGATTGAGATCTCTGGAGGTCAATAGGTTGCCATGTGTTCTACTCCTCTCATGGTAGATTGAGATCTCTGGAGGTCAATAGGTTGCAATGTGTTCCTCTCTTCTAATGGTAGATTGAGACCTCTGGAGGTCAACAGGTTGCAATGTGTTCTACTCCTCTCATGGTAGATTGAGATCTCTGGAGGTCAATAGGTTGCAATGTGTTCCTCTCTTCTAATGGTAGATTGAGATCTCTGGAGGTCAACAGGTTGCAATGTGTTCTACTCCTCTCATGGTAGATTGAGATCTCTGGAGGTCAATAGGTTTCAATGTGTTCCACTCCTCTAATGGTAGATTGAGATCTCTGGAGGTCAACAGGTTGCAATGTGTTCTCTTCCTCTCATGGTAGATTGAGATCTCTGGAGGTCAATAGGTTGCAATGTGTTCCTCTCTTCTAATGGTAGATTGAGATCTCTGGAGGTCAACAGGTTGCAATGTGTTCTACTCCTCTCATGGTAGATTGAGATCTCTGGAGGTCAATAGGTTGCAATGTGTTCCTCTCTTCTAATGGTAGATTGAGATCTCTGGAGGTCAATAGGTTGCAATGTGTTCTACTCCTCTCATGGTAGATTGAGATCTCTGGAGGCCAATAGGTTGCAATGTGTTCTACTGGTCTCATGGTAGATTGAGATCTCTGGAGGCCAATAGGTTGCAATGTGTTCTACTCCTCTCATGTTAGATGTTGCATATAGTATTAAATAAGAATTAATACATATGGTAACCATCGTTCACCAAAAGAGGTGGCTCATACTCCTTGAAACGAAAAGCGCAAATCAAAAATAAAGTTTATTTGTTTCTGACTTATGTGTTTTAATACTGTTATACACCAGTAACACATTAATGAACATATATTTGGTTGAAAATGGCTAGAATCAAAGTCTGGCTTCTAAAGTTTTAGTAAAATATCAGAACAAAGTATTCCACAATATACCATAAGCAATCCTCTCAAAATTTTGCTCTAGTTTATGGACAGTAAAACACCTCTGGCTGAATACCAACTTTGAGTACCATAGTCTGAGGGTGATATATTGTTAGGTTTGTTGACCAACCACATGGCAAAACTCCAGGATAAATCTCTTTTTTTATCAAATGCTTATCATCAACATTTCATTGAACATAGATAAACTGTTATATATCATAATATTAAATTGACAAATGTAAAACTAAATAATGAACATTATGTTTCCAGACATGGCCGAAACATACAGTACAACCTGGATACCTCAAAGCTTTTACCAGTATATCATGAACGTTATGGTTTCCAGACATGGCCGATACATACAGTACAACCTGGATACCTCAAAGCTTTTACCGGTATATCATGAACGTTAGGTTTCCAGACATGGCCAATACATACAGTACAACCTGGATACATCAAAGCTTTTACCAGTATATCATAATGGTTAGGTTTCCAGACAAGGCAGATACATACAGTACAAGCTGGATACCTCAAAGCTTTTACCAGTATATCATGATGGTTAGGTTTCCAGACATGGCCGATACATACAGTACAAGCTGGATACCTCAAAGCTTTTACCAGTATATCATGATGGTTAGGTTTCCAGACAGGGCAGATATATACAGTACAAGCTGGATACCACAAAGCTTTTACAAGTATATCATCAACGTTAGGGTTTCCATACATGGCCGATATATACAGTATAACCTGGATACCTCAAAGCTTTTACCGGTATATCATTAACGTTAGGTTTACAGACATGGTCGATACATACAGTACAACCTGGATACCTATAAGCTTTTGCCAGTATATCATGAACGTTAGGTTTCCAGACATGGCAGATACATACAGTACAACCTGGATACCTCAAAGCTTTTACCAGTATATCATGAACATTAGATTTCCAGACATGGCTGATACATACAGTACAACCTGGATACCTCAAAGCTTTTACCAGTATATCATGAACGTTAGGTTTCCAGACATGGCCGATACATACAGTACAACCTGGATACCACAAAGCTTTTACAAGTATATCATGAACGTTAGGTTTCCAGACATGGCTGATACATACAGTACAACCTGGATACCTCAAAGCTTTTACCAGTATATCATGAACGTTAGGTTTCCAGACATGGCAGATACATACAGTACAACCTGGATACCTCAAAGCTTTTACCAGTATATCATGAACGTTAGGTTTCCAGACATGTCTGATACATACAGTACAACCTGGATACCTCAAAGCTTTTACCAGTATATCATGAACGTTAGGTTTCCAGTCATGTCTGATACATACAGTACAACCTGGATACCTCAAAGCTTTTACCAGTATATCATGAACGTTAGGTTTCCAGACATGGCAGATACATACAGTACAACCTGGATACCTCAAAGCTTTTACCAGTATATCATGAACGTTAGGTTTCCAGACATGGCAGATACATACAGTACAACCTGGATACCTCAAAGCTTTTACCAGTATATCATGAACGTTAGGTTTCCAGACATGGCTGATACATACAGTACAACATGAAAGCCTTTACCAAAAACTAGTTTTTTTGTACAAACATCCTCATCACATTTATTAACACTGCTAACATTTTAGGCATGGTGATTAATGCAACACATGTATAAAGAAAAAACTTTCATTAAAGGCTTAGTAAAGCCAATGGTGATGTACTGTCCACAAGGTAAAAATATTGAACAATGTTAAGCAGCTTCAGTATACTTCATGATGAATATAAGTAAAAGATACTTACCATGGCCATTCCTGTCAATTGGTTTCTATCAGTTTTGTCTACATTAGGTAATGCATAGTCTGAAATAAAATGTTAAAAATGAAAACCTAAAACGTATATGCCTACATAAAAAAACCCTAAAATACCTGTCCCCAGGTAATAAAGGTACTAAGAGGAGGTTAAGTTAGGGGTCTGAGTTTTGACTGGTAACCATATGCAAAGACTTTTACAGGAGCAAATGTTTAGTGCCAAATGAACCAGGTTGTAAAATTTAAGAAAATCAAAACTGAGGGCTATTCCCTGAACAGGCGGGATAGCATTTAAAATAACTTATCAGGATGGCGAGAAGTTTTTGAGGAAATAATCTTTCTACATGTATTATTTTGTCAGGTTATGAAAATGCTGATGAAGTAAGGGTTGTCAAACCCTTAAAATCCCTGATGAGCAAGGCTATATTTCTGTTTGTAGTAGGCTAAAATGCATAAGATTTTATAGTAAGGTTTGCATACTCTTCTAAAATAGTCATTGTCAACAAAAGAGTTAGCTAAATACCAACAATGAAAGTCTACTTGTTTCTACTGGATATCTATGGGATCTTGTCCTTTTGGATATCCATGGGATCTTGTGTTCTTTTGGATATCCATGGGATCTGATTTCTATTGGATATCCATGGGATCTTGTGTTCTTCTGGATATCCATGGGATTTAGTTCTATAAAAAAAACAAATGGGATCTTCTTCTACTGGATATCCATGAGATCCTGGTCTACCGCATATCAGTGGGATCTTGTTCTACTGGATATCCATGAGATCTTGTTCTACTGGATGTCCATGGGATCTTGTTCTACTGGATATCAATGGGACTGTGTTCTACTGGATATCCATGGGATCTTGTTCTACTGGATATCAATGGGACTGTGTTCTACTGGATATCCATGGGATCTTGTTCTACTGGATATCCATGGGACCTTGTTCTACTGGATATCAATGGGACTGTTCTACTGGATATACATGGGATCTTGTTCTACTGGATATCCATGGGATCTTGTTCTACTGGATATCCATGGGATTGTGTTCTACTGGATATCCATGGGATCTTGTTCTACTGGATATCCATGGGATATTATTCTACTGGATATCCATGGGATCTTGTTCTACTGGATATCCATGGGACTGTGTTCTACTGGATATCCATGGGATCTTGTTCTACTGGATATCCATGGGATCTTGTTCTACTGGATATCCATGGGATCTTGTTCTACTGGATATCCATGGGATCTTGTTCTACTGGATATCCATGGGACTGTGTTCTACTGGATATCCATGGGATTGTGTTCTACTGGATATCCATGGGACTGTGTTCTACTGGATATCCATGGGATCTTGTTCTACTGGATATCCATGGGATCTTGTTCTACTGGATATCCATGGGATCTTGTTCTACTGGATATCCATGGGATCTTGTTCTACTGGATATCCATGGGATTGTTCTACTGGATATCCATGGGATCATGTTCCACTGGATACTCATGGGGTCTTATCAACAATTTATATTTTCAAAACAACTTGAGGAAAACATGTGAAATAGATGGTACCTTTATAAATCATGAACATGGTATATAGTCCTAGTGGATGATAAAGACTTACCAGTAGCGCCTCCCTGTGTAAAGAAATATTAATGATTCTTTTTCTGATGTTTGTAATAAATATTACAAAAACTGACATAGTTTGTAAAGAACTCCAGATGTTATTCTGCTTGTGAGATTAAGACTAATTTACATATAATTAGTACAGATAAACCTAACACAACCCTCACAATTAACCCCACACAGAAGAGACAAATCACCAAAAATGTATGAAAACAGAAACACAACTGAAATAAAGAAAGGGGGGGGGGTGAAAAAATTATTATTCAGTATTTTCTTACTGATTCTATATAAATAAAATACACTCTCTGGTTTATCTACTTTGGATAATACATTTCTCTAGATATATTTCTATAACATATCACAATTTGTTTTATGCCATACTGACCTATATTATTAAAAAAAAAAGAAATCCCAAATTTAAAGAAACGTGTTGAAACATTCTACCCTATATTCCTAATTAGGGATTCAGTTCAATAAGACAAAAATCTAAATCAAGCTCATGATGACTATTACAAAAACTACTCTCAATCTAAAAGTCTTTTTGAAGCTTTTTTATTCCAAAGTTGATTGAATACCTTGATCTGTAGACAACGCCCCTGAACAGTCTGTAAAGCTGGTGAATGTACCTGAAAATACAAATGTTACAGGTTTTGTAAAAATATGCATTAGTTATTGAACAGACTATATCTTTTATCAGTAATAGATGTAGGTAATGGCTCATTACTGCAGAAAAACCGGAAGTAAGGGTGTCAATGAGGAATAACATCACAGAATGTCAAAAATAAGAAAAACGATACTAGTTTTACAAAAACCAAACAGAAATCCACAACTTTGCCTTTCTATGTATAACTGTATTAGAACGAGTCTTATTAAACAATTTTATAACCTAGTGACTTGTTACAAATATGTCACAATTTGACTCCCCTCTAAAACCCAACTATCCTAAAATAGTGACACGATGTCTGACCTATATAGCTTAAATCTATACATTAATTGACTCAATTTCTCTATAATGAAGTATATCCTGTGTTCATTTCAAATCTTTTGAACATAAGTTAAAAAGTTTACAACAATCACTCTTAAATTATTTTCTAGTTTTATGGAACAGTTTGTATACTGTATTACACAAGTTGGATACAAGTACGAAAGAGAAAAAAATGTCTTGTGGTCTAACTGAACTCTGAGCTCAACATTCAACATCCTTTTAATAGCACAAAAGAGAAAAACTTTAAAACTATATATTTAAATTAAAAGGATAATTTACAAGTTATAAACATTAATCATAGTTACCATGGTAACAAAACAGAACAATTATACCCTGTAGCCATTACTACAGTCTAAATGACTTCAGATTTTTTGGCTACAACCACATAGTGACAGTGTCTAAACATTTCTTGACTACAGTGACAGTGTCACTACATTTCTTGACTACAGTGTCAGTGTCACTACATCCCTTGACTACAGTGACAGTGTCACTACATTCCTTGACTACAGTGACAGTGTCTAAACATTTCTTGACTACAGTGACAGCGTCACTACATTCCTTGACTACAGTGACAGTGTCACTACATTTCTTGACTACAGTGACAGTGTCACTACATTCCTTGACTACAGTGACAGTGTCACTACATTTCTTGACTACAGTGACAGTGTCACTACATTCCTTGACTACAGTGACAGTGTCACTACATTTCTTGACTACAGTGACAGTGTCACTACATTCCTTGACTACAGTGACAGTGTCACTACATTCCTTGACTACAGTGACAGTGTCACTACATTTCATGACTACAGTGACAGTGTCACTACATTCCTTGACTACAGTGACAGTGTCACTACATTCCTTGACTACAGTGACAGTGTCACTACATTCCTTGACTACAGTGACAGTGTCACTGCATTCCTTGACTACAGTGACTGTGTCACTACATTCCTTGACTACAGTGACAGGGTCACTACATTCCTTGACTACAGTGACTGTGTCACTACATTCCTTGACTACAGTGACTGTGTCACTACATTCCTTGACTACAGTGACTGTGTCACTACATTCCTTGACTACAGTGACAGGGTCACTACATTCCTTGACTACAGTGACAGGGTCACTACATTCCTTGACTACAGTGACAGTGTCACTACATTTCTTGACTACAGTGACAGTGTCACTACATTCCTTGACTACAGTGACAGTGTCACTACATTCCTTGACTACAGTGACAGTGTCACTACATTTCTTGACTACAGTGACAGTGTCACTACATTCCTTGACTACAGTGACAGTGTCACTACATTCCTTGACTACAGTGACAGTGTCACTACATTTCATGACTACAGTGACAGTGTCACTACATTCCTTGACTACAGTGACAGTGTCACTACATTCCTTGACTACAGTGACAGTGTCACTACATTCCTTGACTACAGTGACAGTGTCACTGCATTCCTTGACTACAGTGACTGTGTCACTACATTCCTTGACTACAGTGACAGGGTCACTACATTCCTTGACTACAGTGACTGTGTCACTACATTCCTTGACTACAGTGACTGTGTCACTACATTCCTTGACTACAGTGACTGTGTCACTACATTCCTTGACTACAGTGACAGGGTCACTACATTCCTTGACTACAGTGACAGGGTCACTACATTCCTTGACTACAGTGACAGGGTCACTACATTCCTTGACTACAGTGACAGTGTCACTACATTCCTTGACTACAGTGACAGTGTCACTATATTCCTTGACTACAGTGACAGTGTCACTACATTCCTTGACTACAGTGACAGGGTCACTACATTCCTTGACTACAGTGACAGGGTCACTACATTCCTTGACTACAGTGACAGTGTCACTACATTCCTTGACTACAGTGACAGTGTCACTATATTCCTTGACTACAGTGACAGTGTCACTACATTCCTTGACTACAGTGACAGGGTCACTACATTCCTTGACTACAGTGACAGTGTCACTACATTCCTTGACTACAGTGACAGTGTCACTACATTCCTTGACTACAGTGACACTACATTTCATGACATGTAACTGTGGTAAGGCCCATATGTTTACATAAAACACAGCTACAGACATTTATACTACTTTTATTAATTACCATGGCTGCAATCACAGATTCCATAGTTATGGATGACATCATACAGTTATGTTTTAACTATATTCTTTTAAATATAATATCTTTTCCAAAATTTTTAATTGTCACAAAAGAAAAAACTTCTTTTCAACCAAGTGTCACACACAAAAGAATTTACTTAAAGAAACTTGAGAATTATGTTAGAACACAATACTGGGACCTAGGTAATGATAGATGTAAAACAGTATTATGTTCTGCCTTTCACTTGTCATGTAAGTAATGAATCATTTATGTTTTATACTCCCAAAATAAACATCTCTGGGAAAATTACACTAGGTCAATCTACACCCACCTGTCAACCACTTCACTTTGATCTTAAAACACCTTTAACCACACTTTGTACCTTCTAAACATTTCCACTTCTTAAAAGAGTACATTTTTCACAAGTGAACCAATTTTCCTTTAACCAAGTTAGATAAATATAATTTACTTTCATTTAGGTCTTTCCCACTTCCAGTGGGAAGATCTTCAGCTTTTGCTTTGATTTATTTTGCTTTTTTCTGTCGACTTTAAAAAAACCAAACAATTTAAATAGTATGGGACATATCATTTTAGTTTTTGTGACATGTTTTGGGCACTGAAAGTCTATTCCGAATTAACCTTGAGAAACTGACACGTTTTTTTTTGTATGGAGTTGTCTCCCCAAACACTGAAAACCTAGTTATCACATAATCTCTGGAACTATAACAAATAGAGGAAAACAGATGGGTGGTAATGACAAGACAATTTCATTGCATATAATAAAATTTTTTTAGGGCTAGTGTATATTAGCCACAGACATTGGAATATCTGACTTTGTTATTGGTTAAAACTCACAAAACATAATGTGTAAACACTTAAGATCTTCACCATTGGTGCTCAGGGGACATAATAATGATAAATGTTACAAGGTCAAATGTCGGAATCTGATGTTAAAATGTAAACATCAGTTTCCATACTACAGGTCCATCCTGTCTTTTCCTAAATGCCATTATTTTCACATGTAATACATACACCTTCCATAATCCACCTGTACATACAGTATGTGACATATCATAATCCACCTGTACATACAGTATGTGACATATCATAATCCACCTGTACATACAGTATGTGACATATCATAATCCACCTGTACATACAGTATGTGACATATCATAATCCACCTGTACATACAGTATGTGACATATCATAATCCACCTGTACATACAGTATGTGACATATCATAATCCACCTGTACATACAGTATGTGACATATCATAATCCACCTGTACATACAGTATGTGACATATCATAATCCACCTGTACATACAGTATGTGACATATCATTTTGGTGTTTGGTTGGTAAGTGTAAAGGAACTGATGAGACGACTTTATTGCACATTATAAAAGAAAATTAGGGAGCCACTCCCCCTGCAATACTTAATGACTCTGTTAATGTTCAAAACTCACAAACTATAAGATGTTAACATCTATGTTCTTCACCAATGGTCATCTGAAGAATTGACCTGAAATATGGCATCTTCTGAACTTCAAAAAGTCACTTCTGGTTGACAAAAGACCCTAGCAACCATATGTGTTTGGATTAAGAACAACATGTCTACACACATTCCCTTCCAGTTTTAAAATCTCACTTCTTGTTAAATGACTTTTTTCACAGGGATGTGGAAAACACCTTGAAAATTAGCCATACTGTATCAGAATTGTTTTTCCTGTACACAGAAAGTTAAACTTCACTGAAAATACAAAAGATACTTCTACATGATTGTGTTTCTTTAAAGTACCGACTTATGTTGATCAGACAATGGATTTTGCTATCATTTTTTTTTGTTACCTGATTACTAACAACAGATTTGGTTTTCATATTTTTGTGACCCAGTTCCAGTGCAAGGTTAAGTGACTAATATTCATCAAGTATTTGTAAATAAAGTTAACTTGATGTCAATTATAATTTCTAGATTTGTTCAATTACAGCAATTTATCCGAGTTCATGACTGAACTTTTCATTCATGAAGAAAACCTAACAGGAGAACTGACTATTTGTGTTCTTAAGGTCAAGTAATGCTGAAAGCCACACAGGTGGTTATTCATGGTAAAAAAACCCAATGTTTTCTATGAGGGATTTTATCAGTCATTACAAATTTTAAAGTTGATTCTGACAGAATATTCAATGGAATTCATAGGAATGCATAACCATTAATTAGTTCAAAAAAGTGGAGACAACTCATATTCAACTGAATGCATAACCATTAGTTCAAAAAGGTGAGATAACACTGGAAACTGCAACAGAAATTACTACAGTCAAACAAGACCAAATAGGTTTTTTTCAATGTTATCAGCCACTTGTATAAAAATACAAAAAATATAGAAAACTCAACATAGCTCTGTAGTGATACATATTTCTCATAATTCTAATATTTTTATATACCCTTAATGTCTAATGTTTTTAGGAGGAAAAATAGCTTACCATCCATCTTAAAGTTTATAGTCTCACTCTATAAAAAAATAGCACTTGAAAATGTGTTATTACTTATTTGTAAAACATTAAATATTTTTATAATTAAAAAAAAATCTCCCAAAAATCATTTTCTTTGCAATTTTCAACCAAAGAAATGCAGACCTGAAAATTCATTATATAGTTACAAAAAATTAAAGGACCCACTTTCATAAATTAATTCAAATGTTTACAAATTAATTTCTTTAGTTTTCACTTAAATTATTACTTTTTTAGATTTCCATAAAATTTATACTCACAAAAATTCCATCTGGACTCATTCATTTTACTTTCTATAAATCTGGTAATTCCTGGCTCACCTCCTACATTTACAGGTAAAAACTGTCATGTGTGCCACTGACATAAATACTTCAAATTCCATTTATACAAAAACATGAACTGAATTTTATCAGGGGGAAAGATGAATGACTAGTAAAATATATGTATATTTAAATTTAAAACAACTTTAATGGCAGACAAGATTGGGTTTTTATTCATTGGTGTAAATATAGCCTTCAGGGTGTCAATTTACACAAAACCCATGTCTAAAGAGTGACAAATATGTATTTTACTTTAATAAAATTGAAAAAATTGAGCAAAAAATCGTGTTACTAATGCAGTCCCAAATATCAGTCATTGGAACAGTTACATTTAAGTTGAAAATATTTTTTCTAAATTCATAATGGAAATGCATTCTGAATGAAACAATTTGCATTGCTAAGATGATAATTAAGTATCAATATGCACATACAATCTGCATATAAAATGTTAATACATGCACAATATTTGCTATAATTTAACAACATATTAATTTGTATTTGTACACTGTCACAAAGACACTTTCTTACTCAATAATTCATAACTGTTGACAAATTTCCTTAACTTATGAATGACTTTTATGTAAATGAATTTTATTTCCATTCATGAAATTTCGAAAAAATGTCCTTTCATTCATATTTTTAAAACTTGATCACATGACACCTTTATCCACTCCACAATCGCATGATTTAATCCCGCTTCCCTGCTTGTCAATACATGGATAATTAGATCTTTTAAGGTGTATCTCTTATTTTAAGGTTGTTGTGGTTTTCAAATAAAACTTATTGAAATAAAACATCTTAACAGAAGTCAACTATAAAAGTACTAACAAATGGATTCAATAGTATACAATTACTGACAAACTGCTTTCAACAACAGAAGAGTCATTAAGAAGACTTTGATGGGTTAACCACAGTCAATCTTAATTCCAACTATTCATTACAAAATTAAATGTTCGATTCACAATCTAATTACATTTCACCTTTTGAAATAATCCTGAGGATGTCTAAAACTGTAAAATAAACGGATTCAGGGAGAAAAAAAAAGGAAAAATGATGTACCCGACCTTTGAACTGAGGAGAACCAGCAAGCTGGTGTGTCCTGCTGGTGGGTGGTTTGTTGTTTCAACGTACTGGAATGAAGAAAGTTTTAAAAACATAAACATATCTTTTATTTCCAAATCAGGAGCCCACTGGAAGCAACGTGAGTTGTACAAAAAAAAGAGGAAAATATGTTGTGCCATTTTTGACCTTAATACATAGTGCTCACTTGATATCTTATAATTTTGTTTCAATGGTTGAATTTAACTACACAAATTAAAGTTCAGATGGAAGAGAAACTTGTGCCTATTTATCCAAATGTTCAGCATTAAATAAGATACAGAAAAAAAGACAGTGTTTTGGTCTGATTATGACATTACTGCCACATATCATGTGGAGACATTACTGCCACCTATCATGTGGAGACAATACTGCCACCTATCATGTAGAGACAATACTGCCACCTATCATGTGGAGACAATACTGCCACCTATCATGTGGAGACAATACTGCCACCTATCATGTAGAGACAATACTGCCACCTATCATGTAGAGACAATACTGCCACCTATCATGTGGAGACAATACTGCCACCTATCATGTGGAGACAATACTGCCACCTATCATGTGGAGACATTACTGCCACCTATTATGTGGAGACAATACTGCCACCTATCATGTGGAGACAGGTTTTACATACAGAGGGGACAACGTGTTTTTTATAAAAAACACTAACCCACCATGGAAGTTAATCCTTTTCTCTATCACCCACCATGGTATATCCACGCCTACTATCGTGGTTAAGAATCTTCTCAGGTAATCTTACCACGGTGGATGCATATGAGGGAGTTCAGTCTACCATGGCATGTCGCCACATGGGTCCGGCCACGATATCTCCGCGGTGGTACATGACAACATAAACGTTGTCATTTAATTGATTGCGGGTTTAAACATCGTTACCCGAATGAAAAGAGAACATTTTAAAACAGTGCTTAAGAATAATTTGTACATGCATTTTATTTGTTGATAATCAATAATGATTTAATGTGCCGGTAGACTTGAAGATCGAATATTTGTTCAACCGGATGCATGTGTTATGCATTAAATATTACCCTGAACAAGTTCGGTAAATTATCCGGATTTGAATTGTCACATTACGTTTTTGTGTATTACAACGTATAAAGATTGTCCTGAAGTTGTAAGCGAACTCTCTTTAATCAATAATAAATCCTTTTCGACAGAAAACGGGCAGTTGAGCGGCGATCTTTTCTTTATTTGGTATTTAAAACCCGAGTTGTTTTAACAAACGCGGACAAAAGTTTACATCACGTATAGTTATATAAAATTCGTTAACAAGATGGGATACAACAAATAAATTACTAAATTGAAGCCAACATGCAGCAAGAATAATAAATATGTGAAAAGTTTATAAACGAGAATCGCCACATAAAATATAGTTTAACTACGATATGGCACAGGCGCCTGTTTCACAAGGTTGAATGAAGTCTTACGTACGCACAATTCTAAATACACATTTACTTTGGACAATGGCGTTTTAAACTATAACAATTAATATAACAGGTTTATATAAAAAAGTAGTGATGTGCTTCTGAGCTAAATATACAAAACTGACAATTTTTCAAATGGAGGCAGACGTGTTATTTGTATAAAGTTCCCGTTAAAATTAACTCGCAGTTTCGGTGTTTTTGCATGACATTGTATTTATTGGGATAAATATTCTCGAGATCAGACCCCTTTTAGACTTGCCTTAGTTCTCTAAATACAAATACTTATTCTTAATATTTTGTTGTATTGTGGTACATTGATCAAACAATAAAATATGCATAGTTACTTACGTCTGTTATAACATGAACAAAACAAATCGGAATAAAATTATTTTTGAAGACGAAAGAACTGATTTGTCCACACTCATATCAATATAAAATAATTGCCCGAATTTACTCAACAGTATGTAAGTTTGTTTTCTTTTGTTCTTTTTTGTTTTTTGTTGTTGTTGGTTTTTTTTTGCGGGCCGATACGAATGTCTGTTTGCGGACATAGGGTCTTGTCGTAACATTATAGAAATTATAAGGATGCTACTTAAGTCTTTTCTACAGTTGATGATGTGTCAGGCTTTTAACACTGAAACGACTATTATGGTTGATTCTATATCAGGATTGTATTTTTTTAACACACGTGGTTCAACACCGACGAATCGAGTATAAAATCATTCGTGGAACAATATATTCTGCGACATTTATATTAAGTAATAATTCAGAAAATTTGAAAATGTATCATTTTAAGTCATTTATTGATTTTGACGTTTTTAAAACGAATTTCTTTACAAGTCTCGCATTTATTGTGTATTTCTTTACAAGTCTCGTATTTATTGTGTAATGTGCTTATTTCTTTACCGTTAAAATGTGAAGCCGCGTGTTCACCTGTTAATTATAAAATTATACAATACACAAGTTTATTGAAATGTTTGAGAGCACGTGCTTGAAAAAATGATGACTGGACAATACTTAGATAATCGATCGATTTAAGGTGTGACACAATTTACATCCGGTAAAAGTTCAAACGGTTGGAACATTAATCAGAGGCGCTGACAGGGAAATTTTGACGATAGAATAGCAAAGATTTTGACAATTTTAAGGGCAAAATGCGGTGTTCTAACCTTTTAGAACACATTAAGGGAATAATTGTCAATCAAATCAGTGACAATAAACTTTAAGGTATTCTGTATAATGAATAGATAAACAGAACGCAGATTAATTTTGTTGTCAAACAAACGTATTAAAACGGCATATTTTAACACAAATATCTAAATTAAATCGCAACATTTTAATTTTTTCACTGTGTAAGCATGAAAGGAAATTGAAAATCCACCGTGGTCAACACGGTGGGTCACGATATGTAGTGGACATAACACGATGTACCGCAGAATACCACCGTGGCGTATGGTGGTGAATTTCTTAATGAAAAAACCACGACCACGGTATATAGTGGGCAATATAAAAAACACGTTGTCACGTCTGTAAGAAGCCACCTAATACATAAATTTAAAATAACACAGACTAAATAAGTAAGAAAGTTTATAGACAGCCACACCCAGTGGAATGTGATGAATGAGAATAATTGTTCTCCCAGATCTGCATACTTAACACTGCACACACAGTGCACCAAACATTCTACAGTAATTAGGTCAGGCAAAGTTTACATCCATTGTTTCAGGCTAGACAATGGTAATGATATCAAACAGCATTTACATTAATGCATCAGTATTTTTTTTAAGAATTAATAGGTATTCATATTATACAAATCTTGAAGAATCTGCCAAGATAAAATGTAAAGCTTTCCAATAAAAGGGTTACAATTGCATTTTTAACTTGAAAAGTTTCTTTTTTCCAGTTTCCAATTTTCACCACAAAGTAAGATTAAAGGTTGGTGTATGCATCACACTCAATAGCTGTAATAAGACTTATTTTTTAAGCTTAAATATGGGGAAGACACTATACCTACTTCGGAGACAACCACTGATGAGTCTGGGGGCTGAAATTTTTATCATGAACATGGGATTTTTTTATCATATAGCGTATATACAGAAAAATGAGCGATATTGAACTTTTTATGATCCGACTCGAGACAAAATACTTTCTAAATATATCCCAGACCTCAATAGGAAAATGTTTGGCCATAACCAAGCTGGTGTTTGTTTACAACACGAAAATCATATAACATGGTTCATACTGAAATATGAACATAAAACAAGGTCCAATCCAAATAACAACACGGCCTAGGGTTAGCCAATGATCACCTACTCACACTGATCTGATTAAAACTAGGCACTGTCGTTTAAAGGTCCAATCCAAATAAAAAAACAACACGGCCTAGGGTTAGCCAATGATCACCTACTCACACTGATCTGATAAAAACAAGAAACACTGCCTTGTTAGTTTTTTCTTCCGAGTTTCTCCAATATAATCTGTTGAATGCAAGGTACATGCTTGAAATTTAAGGGTTTCAATTGGTCATTTGATTGTTTATAAAGTGGTACTAAAGGCAATTCTACATTTTGCAGCACTTAAGGCTTATCTGAAATATAGGTCTAACAGGCATTTACTCCATTGTTCTCACATATATTAGAAACTGGTACCAAAGCTAATTAAGGCAAGTGATAGGTTGTGAAGGAAATTTCCTAGGACCCCCAAGGATGAATGGAGCAGTCAGGCAGTCAGTGCATAAGACAGCTCTGGATCCTAGTGGAGGGGTAGAACTAGCTTTAATTTAGCAACATTTAAGCACATTTCTTTGTTATCTTTTACTGGAAACTTATCCTATTTATCGTAATTTCTTGACAATAATATTATAAATGTATCCATCAATTATTATTAGCTGACTATAAAATGAGTATCTCTATGAATAACTGCATCACTAATAATGATCTATTTGTACTCAACATTTTCATATTGTTCAGATTCCAACATTTTTCTAATTTTTTAGTTATAGGAATGGAATAAACATTATGCAAACATTGTTTACTGAAGCAAGGTATTATTTAATGCAAATATTTAATGTTTCACAATTATTTACTTTTCAAATACGTTATTAATATCTTGCCATCATTGAAGGATTAGTTTTGTTACTTACTAAGTGACAACAATCAAGTGACAATTTGTAATGTAAAAAAAAAGTCACGTACTTACTGTTAAATGTCGGAGGACTTCAGAAATATCTTTCCATGTTGTTATAATACCTAAGTAAAGATAATAAACAGGTTTAATTAAAACCCTGCAGAATTTTAACTATGTTTCGTCACCATGTCGACATAACAATGTAAATTAGTTTTTGAATTATAGAAGAATTTGTCCAATTGTTGTACTTTAAATATCTTACATTTACAAAGCACAGAATTGTTTTTAAAGAGACAATAGTGATGATATTGCGGGTGTCCTTTTCCATACGACTGACCTTTTAAGTAGGTCACCGTATAAACTATCTAAGGCCCAATGTAAATGAAGATTCAATGAACGAACATTCCATCTTTTGTTAAATGAACGGGTAGATATTTGTTATATACAAGATAAAAATGGGGCTATCCTTTTTAAAAACCATAAAATATTTGCTTATTAAGCAGTTCAAACAATTATGTGTTGCAAATATTCCTAACATTGTTATAATGACCAACCTGATTGTTTGTAACAGAAATTAAATGATGTTTGTATAATGGCCTAAGGTCTTAGGTCTCCTTTAGACATAATCTACAGTACAAATAACTTTACTTTTCCCATAATTAAAGAGTTTTGGATTTAATCCATGAATACAGATAAGTTTGTTCTACCACAATATTTTATATTATTTCTCATTTGACATTTTTGTGAATGAAAAATATATTCAGTGTTTTATTAAACTACAAAATGTATTTATATTTATTTATTTTAACATTTTACTCAACAATGAACAAAACAAATGCTAAAAAACACTGCTGTCAGCATAGAAATAAAGCAGTAGTGTGAAAAACTGTATGGAAAAAATCTATTCCCGTCACAATATTTTAAAAAGTTAACATTTCCGAGCCATTAATATTCTGTTTAAATGTTAATAAAAACTTTATGTATTATAATATTCTGAATTACCAAATTTGTTAATTATAAAACAGTTTATTAAATTCAATGAAAATAAATAAATAAATACATATTTTAAATTAATACAATAAACAATCATATAGTGCTAAGAAGCCAAACTGAATTATTTTTTTTTTCATCCATATTTTATAAAGACAATATATCTATTATTATTTTAGATATTAAAAAAGTCTTTAAAAATTTTATTTTTTTAAGCAGTCAATTCTTTCTATCAGTTTTAAAAAGATAATAAAATTTAACCAAAATTAAAATATATTTTGAATAGAATTTAATAAATATTTAAGATAAAAAAGATAATTATTTAATATTTATCTGATTAATCTAACAGTAAATCTAGGCAACCAAAACAGAGGATTGACTTGATTTGTTAAAATCCATCTACAGCAGGAAAAAATAAGGCACCTTTAGCAGAAGACAATAAAAGTTACTTTTGTAAAACAAAATCACCGTGTAAAATACAAACCTAAATATGAGTTTCACAGGATTTTTTTGTTGACAAAATTAACAAATTCAAGTCCGCAAGTACAATAAATTATTAAAACTAGCCCTCACAAAACAGGGATTTTTACCCTCTTCTTAAAAATGTCATGTGACATGAGTACATATTAGTACATTATTTAAAAATAAATGCAAACTACATGACATCTATCCCCCACATGTGTGTGGTCTACTTTATAATAGGGATTATCTGAAAAATCCAACCCTGCACATTATAAAGTTGAAATGGCCGGTTGCCTCCTGCTAATCTCAATTTACTTGTTTATACAGTGAATGGTCAGGCTTTTGTTTGGGACTGACCAAAGTTTTAAAGAATTTATTTAATATGGTCTAAGCTTATAATCCACTTTGACGATTTATCATATTAGGTTAAAGAATTTCTAAAAGAAGACCCACAGGAATTTCTTTTATAAGGCTAAGCTAAAATATTTTGTGTTTGTCAATCTTCTTAAATGTTGCACCAAGGAAATAGAAACAAAAAATAAACATAACTGCCATGACTATATTGCAGTATTATTTGTCTTACACCAAAACCTAAACCATGATCGATTTTAGCCGAGTTCACGAAAAGTGAAATGAAGAAGTAATTAATTAATGTGGCCTAATGTTTTCCCCCTTTTCATTAATAAAAAGTTTTCTATAAGCTTTGTATTAGGGGGAATTTATTAATTTTAAAGATGTAATAATTTTTATGTAAAATTTTTGGATTAATGTCAAGTATGACTATGAGATTTCTTTGTTTTTTACACTACGAAATTAGACTTAGGGATTTTTCTTTTGACTTTTTTCCAAAATTCTCTTGAAATATTTCCAATGTTTACCTCAATCAGCTGTTTTTTTAGTTGACTTGGAGATTATTACTAAAGTACAGAATTTAAAGATCAATTAGTCCGTTTGTCTGCAAGAAAGTCTAATAGTCAAATCACTACTGTCAGCTTAAATACATACATGATATATGTGGAGAAAAAACACAAACCTCGAAAAACACTGAAAATAATCAACACTATATCACCAAAAACAAATAAAAAACAAACACCACAACACAAAATATTCAATATTTCTATAGTATAGCAATCTCATTTGATTGAAGTTAGCAGTACTTTTGTGATGTATTTTACCAAATATATTTTCATCAGTTAGACAAATCTTGGACAGACACCCATGATAAAGCCTTCTTACAGTATTCAGTATGAGATAATATTCATATAACATTCATACACAGTATGACTTCACTGTGCCTTGCTGTTTCTGGAAAGGTTATCTGAACATTTTCCATTGGGTACATTATGTCCTGAGGTGGTGGCCATTTTGAATTTATGCTAAGAACAAGTGTGGATAGCATTAAGTCCCTTACTGGCAAGTCTTTCTAAGGGCTATTATTTTTCCAAAACTAAACTGAAACAATTTGAAAACATGATCTGCAACGCATGACAGTTGACACTTATAACAAATATCAGTTTAATATCGCATGTGTTTGGAAGAAACTGTTTGTTTGTTTGAATGATGTTTTATGCCACTTTTAGCATTTTTCAGCTATATAATGGAATCCAGTTTTTTTTATTGGGGATGAAGCCAGAGAACAAGAAGAAAACCCCAACCTTCAGTTAGAAAACTGGCAATCCTTGTCAATTAACATTGGATTGGCCTAGTGCTTTCAATAATGATTGAAATGAAATGGTTTACAGTTAATTAGGATGCAAAAATGAAAAATGCAAAAATGATGACAGTAGGTCACATGACCTTTTCAACCAGGTGATCTAAAAATGTGCAATTGTTGGCATCTACTCAAATGATACCAAGAGTTTTTTTTTTTAAATAGTCTGAGTTCCAATTCTCAAAAACAAGAACTTTAAACAGAAATACTAATACTTGGATAGATCTGACAACAATGAGTTCATGAAGTCACCATGGAAATATATAATAAACTAACCTTGTCCCTTTGTTCACCTGCTTTTCTTTTGTCATATTCTGCAGGTTGTCCCCTGTCATTCTCTAAATAAAAATAAGAATAATACAACAAATTATACACATATATACTTGATATGCTACAATTTTGTTCCTGTCTATATATATATAAACGGAATTGCTAACAAATAATCTACTGGTTAATGGTCATTAAGATGTATAATTAGGTGTATTTTTTCCGACTTTTCTGAAGCACTTAAGGGAAAAGGAAGACTGTCAGCTGACTTCGTATCTGACAAATGACGTAGGTTGTAACAGGACGATCACTTCTCCCTGCCAAATACAGGTTCAACCAATGAACATTAATAGATTATAATTGTTGATAAACATCAAACAGAATTGTTCCCATCTCTTAATTAACCAAGATATGTAAACAATTGTGAGATTGGAACCAGGGGACACCGACTGGATTTCCATGAAAGTTAGGGCAAGCTAGCAGTTCGGCCTCTTTCAAATAAACACCATTTTTAAAAATGACAAAAATGCAACAGAAATAAAAAGTGTTTGATGTACACCTTAATTCTACTCATTGATGATTTGGGCATGATGTATTAACCATATACTAGGATTCATGTAATATCAATATAGATGTAGCCAACATGTGAGCATTGCTCATATCATGATTTATGATCTTTCTTCCAAGCACCCTAACAGTGCCTCTGAATTCTAGTGGTCAAATGCATCTTTAAAAGAGTGTTTAAGAGATTGCAAAAAATTGTCTAAAATTTGTCACTCCATGATGGAAACAACTCCCAGATAAAAAATAATCAATATTGCCATTAGGCAGATTTTGATCAGGTGCTACGGAGTGCTGTAGAGCTTGCTGCTCCTCGTGGTGTGCTTGCTAACATAACAAACACCATAAAAGGACTGAACTGAACACAGGGTCAAAATCTCCCAAATTTCTATGAAAACTCAATGGACTGGATATCTTATATATAAGGTTATATTTGTCACCGTACAAAATTTCCTGAACAAAGATTTGGTCCAGACAGTTAAGCAGATACCTATATACCCCCAATCTTCAAAGTGCAAGTTAAAAATGAAGTGTTCAACTGCATGTTCCTATAAATCTGTCATTAAAATGGAATAAAATCATTAAAAATAATTCCTAAGAATTCTTCAACTTTAAAATTGATTACAAAGATCCTGTAAAAAGACATGATGCCAAGTCTAGAATCAATTAACTTTAATTCAATTGTAAACTTGTCAGAGAATTTCAATTAATGTATTGGTGTGGGTGTTGGTTACGATTTTACAACAATCACAATTGACACCCAGTTTCACAAACACACCATAAAAATTAATTAAAATGTTAATTGCCTATGATTTCATTAAGCAACTGATGCCAAGGTGTGGTCCGATTAAAACAAAAGTTTGAACAAAAGTAGATGCAACTATAGGTGTCAAGAATCAAATTTTTCATGAGTATTTTGATAATGGAACGGTAGAGACATGATGGATTGTATTGTTCCCTCTTTATATTTCCCCTTCTATAATGATGGCCACTCAAATTATTGCCACCAAAAGTCCATTCTACCACAAACACTCATTCAATATGCCACCCTCACATATTTCCTTAAGTAAAGCCTGGTACAAAAAGAAACAATATAATATCAAAACTGTTGTTGACTTCCAGTACATACAGAGTAAACAAACAATACAATATCAAAACTGTTGTTGACTTCCAGTACATACAGAGTAAACAAACAATATAATATCAAAACTGTTGTTGACTTCCAGTACATACAGAGTAAATAAACATTTCCTTAATTAATCTCACTGATAATATATGAGGGTCAAGAACCATAAATTACTTGTAATTTTGATATTATGGCTCCAATAATAGCTCATATACAAGATCACGCCTAAAACAGGAAAGTTTATATACTATATTTGTACTGAAAACTACCAGAACTCAGTACAATTTACATCTTAGATAAATTTCTATTGTTTAGTTTCGGAAATAGATCACTGTTATCATTCAAGTATATTTCACTAATAATGACAATTTTTAAAATCTGAAAAGGGGGGGGGGGGGGGGGGTGCTAGGAATTTCTTGTTTGCATAAACTTTCTTTTATTTCAATTTATTTTATTTGACTCTACACCAACTCTGGTGAAGCAATACAAACACACATTGACAAATGAAACATTCTTGGCATTCCAAACAAGGTGCAAATCATTTTTTTATTTACAAATTAGCAAAAAGTATATAGGAAATTATTGGGGGATTTTAAAGCAGAAAAAAATATATATAGTCAACCATAATGTTTTTCTTTACAAAACTCCCAGGCTCAGTGCTCAGGATACTGTAGGTCCTTAATCTAGCCTAAGAAAATAAAAATGTGGAATATAAGTAATTACCTAGTAGAAAGGAAGTAAGGCTACCATATGTGAATTTGGAATGTCTGCAACAGGATATACCAATTTATTGCGGAAGTCATTTTGTCATATATATATATATATTACAGAAAAAACCTACAGTGATAGAATTCCCCTGTCAATCTCATCTGTTAAAAGTTTGAAAAGTCAGGGAAACTTTATAGTGCTGTATCATTGTTGATAATTATTATAATTGCCTGTTCTGACATTACAGTTAAACATTTCCAGTTAAAATAATTTTATATGCTTAAAACAATAAAGTAACACATTTGGATGGACCTCAAACCAATAGGACAATGAATTGGCATGGACCTTAAACCAATACGACAAGGTATTGGCATGGACCTTAAACCAATGACAATTCATAGGGATAGGCCTTAAACAAAACAGCAGGATGACCCTTAAACCAATACGATAAGGTATTGGGATGAACCTTAAACCAATAACACAAGGTATTGGGATGAACCTTAAACCAATACAACAAGGTATTGGGATGAACCTTAAACCAATACCACAAGGTATTGGGATGAACCTTAAACCAATACCACAAGGTATTGGGATGAACCATAAACCAATACCACAAGGTATTGGGATGAACCTTAAACCAATACCACAAGGTATTGGGATGAACCTTAAACCAATACAACAAGGTATTGGGATGAACCTTAAACCAATACCACAAGGTATTGGGATGAACCATAAACCAATACAACAAGGTATTGGGATGAACCATAAACCAATACCACAAGGTATTGGGATGAACCTTAAACCAATACCACAAGGTATTGGGATGAACCATAAACCAATACCACAAGGTATTGGGATGAACCATAAACCAATACAACAAGGTATTGGGATGAACCATAAACCAATACCACAAGGTATTGGGATGAACCTTAAACCAATACCACAAGGTATTGGGATGAACCATAAACCAATACCACAAGGTATTGGGATGAACCTTAAACCAATACCACAAGGTATTGGGATGAACCATAAACCAATACCACAAGGTATTGGGATGAACCATAAACCAATACAACAAGGTATTGGGATGAACCATAAACCAATACCACAAGGTATTGGGATGAACCTTAAACCAATACAACAAGGTATTGGGATGAACCATAAACCAATACCACAAGGTATTGGGATGAACCATAAACCAATACAACAAGGTATTGGGATGAACCATAAACCAATACCACAAGGTATTGGGATGAACCATAAACCAATACAAGGTATTGGGATGAACCATAAACCAATACCACAAGATATTGGGATGAACCTTAAACCAATACCACAAGGTATTGGGATGAACCATAAACCAATACCACAAGGTATTGGGATGAACCTTAAACCAATACCACAAGGTATTGGGATGAACCTTAAACCAATACAACAAGGTATTGGGATGAACCTTAAACCTATACCACAAGGTATTGGGATGAACCTTAAACCAATGACAATTCATAGGGATAGGCATTAAACCAATATGACAAAACAGCAGGATGAACCTTAAACCAATACCACAAGGTATTGGGATGAACCTTAAACCAATACAACAAGGTATTGGGATGAACCTTAAACCAATACCACAAGGTATTGGGATGAACCTTAAACCTATACCACAAGGTATTGGGATGAACCTTAAACCAATACCACAAGGTATTGGGATGAACCTTAAACCTATACCACAAGGTATTGGGATGAACCTTAAACCAATACCACAAGGTATTGGGATGAACCTTAAACCAATGACAATTCATAGGGATAGGCCTTAAACCAATATGACAAAACAGCAGGATGAACCTTAAACCAATACCACAAGGTATTGGGATGAACCATAAACCAATACCACAAGGTATTGGGATGAACCTTAAACCTATACCACAAGGTATTGGGATGAACCTTAAACCTATACCACAAGGTATTGGGATGAACCTTAAACCAATACCACAAGGTATTGGGATGAACCTTAAACCTATACCACAAGGTATTGGGATGAACCTTAAACCAATACCACAAGGTATTGGGATGAACCTTAAACCAATGACAATTCATAGGGATAGGCATTAAACCAATATGACAAAACAGCAGGATGAACCTTAAACCAATACCACAAGGTATTGGGATGAACCATAAACCAATACCACAAGGTATTGGGATGAACCTTAAACCAATACCACAAGGTATTTGGATGAACCTTAAACCAATAGTAATACAACAAGGTATTGGGATGAACCTTAAACCAATACCACAAGGTATTGGGATGAACCTTAAACCAATACCACAAGGTATTGGGATGAACCTTAAACCAATACAACAAGGTATTGGGATGAACCTTAAACCAATACCACAAGGTATTGGGATGAACCTTAAACCAATACCACAAGGTATTGGGATGAACCTTAAACCAATACAACAAGGTATTGGGATGAACCATAAACCAATACCACAAGGTGTTGGGATGAACCTTAAACCAATACAACAAGGTATTGGGATGAACCTTAAACCAATACCACAAGGTATTGGGATGAACCTTAAACCTATACCACAAGGTATTGGGATGAACCATAAACCAATACCACAAGGTATTGGGATGAACCTTAAACCAATACCACAAGGTATTGGGATGAACCTTAAACCAATACCACAAGGTATTGGGATGAACCTTAAACCAATACCACAAGGTATTGGGATGGATCTTAAACCAATACCACAAGGTATTGGGATGAACCTTAAACCAATACCACAAGGTATTGGGATGAACCTTAAACCAATACCACAAGGTATTGGGATGAACCTTAAACCAATACCACAAGGTATTGGGATGGATCTTAAACCAATACCACAAGGTATTGGGATGAACCATAAACCAATACCACAAGGTATTGGGATGAACCTTAAACCAATGACAATTCATAGGGATAGGCATTAAACCAATATGACAAAACAGCAGGATGAACCTTAAACCAATACCACAAGGTATTGGGATGAACCATAAACCAATACCACAAGGTATTGGGATGAACCATAAACCAATACCACAAGGTATTGGGATGAACCATAAACCAATACCACAAGGTATTGGGATGAACCATAAACCAATACAACAAGGTATTGGGATGAACCTTAAACCAATACCACAAGGTATTGGGATGGATCTTAAACCAATACCACAAGGTATTGGGATGAACCTTAAACCAATACCACAAGGTATTGGGATGAACCTTAAACCAATACAACAAGGTATTGGGATGAACCTTAAACCAATACCACAAGGTATTGGGATGAACCTTAAACCAATACCACAAGGTATTGGGATGAACCATAAACCAATACCACAAGGTATTGGGATGAACCATAAACCAATACCACAAGGTATTGGGATGAACCATAAACCAATACCACAAGGTATTGGGATGAACCATAAACCAATACCACAAGGTATTGGGATGAACCATAAACCAATACCACAAGGTATTGGGATGAACCATAAACCAATACCACAAGGTATTGGGATGAACCTTAAACCAATACCACAAGGTATTGGGATGAACCATAAACCAATACAACAACACATTGGCATGGATTGTTTATTTGTTTGATTAGTGTTTAAATGTACTTTCAGCAATTGTTAAACATCCTACCTTGTCAATTAAGATTGGAGTTTAGTGCACCATGCCCGCAGTGAGACTGGAACCCGGACCCCATTGTAGATGGACCACAAGATCAATAGTAGACAAACTACCTTGAACACTGGGCCACTGAGGTCCCCCATTGGTATCGACCTTAAACCAGTATGACAATGCATTGTATGAACCTTATAACAATACGACATCAAACTGTGATGGACCTTAAACTAATTTATATGATAACATATTGGGACGGCCCTTAAATTAATATCACAATACATTGGATGAACCATGTTTTGATTTAACTTTAGTTACTTGTTAAATTACTGCAACTATTCAACTTTTATGAATATTTGTGGAAAATTTCCAAGAAAGAAACAAGTTTTATATTTTATTCTGAAATGATTATCTTAGCTTTACAGTGATAAGAATTAATTTTACCTTTAGTTCTTTATTTTACACAAAATGTACTTCTTCTGTTTTAATTCATATGATGATTGAACTGCTAAGTTTATTTTTGTGCACTCTTCAAAATCTGTGTTCATGACATTCCTGAAGAATAAGAAATTATGATATATGATGCTTGTTGGAATTTATAAATTTTACTTTCTACAAAACAGGGAAAAAGATTGATATGCCTCTCTGCCCTTCCTGTATATAAAGCTTGTCAAACTGTATACTTGTATTTTCCGATGTTTGTACAGTTTAAAGAGTCTTTAAAGAAAGAAAATATTTATATAAATTTTGTGTATTCAATAAAAAACTGTAAAGGTTGTGCCTGTTTGTTTTTGCAGTTTAAGAAGTATTCGGAGAAAAAAGTTTAACAAATTTGAATTTGGGTCATTCAACACTAACTGTTAAAGGTTGTCAATGTTTGTGCGTTTAATGAGTTTTAGAAGAAAACAACTAATTTTAAACATTTGGTTCGTTTAACAAAAAAGATATAATGATGTAACTGGTTGTGCAATTTAAAGTCTTTAAAAAAAAAAACTTACTTTTTATTTGTCTTATTTAACAAAAAAGAAATAAACAATAAAAGGTTTCTCTGTTGGTGTAGCTTAATGAATGTTTGAAGAAGAAACAATTTTAAACATTTTGTTCATTTAACAAGAACAGTTGAAGGTAGTTTAACAAGTTTTAACCAAAAAAACTTACTTATCATGGGCTCAAGTTTTTATTGGAGAGGAACCGGTTAGAAACAAACAATTGTGTTTTCTACTTCTTGTTTTATAGAACAACTCCCAGAAAAGTCTCAAACTGACTGGTTACTTGTACATTTCGATGAGCTTTTCAATGTGCATTACATGAAAATATATATATTTAGTGCGAAAATGACACAGATTTAAAATTATTTTAGATAGATATTTATGAAAAATTTTCAAGACTATGTTTGATGCATATGTAATGATTTCATGCTAAACATTTAAAGTGTCACGAATCATCTAAGGGGCGGTCCATAATTGTCAACCATTTTCATAAGTGTGCAAACCGCACACTTAAGGGAGGGGGTTAAAAATTTCGACATTTTTGCGTACACTTTTTTTTTATCAGAAAAGTTTCGTTTCCCTGGAGTTTGGTTTTTATATTATTTTAATGGTTGATGTACACTTTTTGATGGGGGGTCTCAAAAGGTGTGCTTTTTGCACACTTGTGAAAATGGTTGACAATTATGGATTTGGGTGTGGATTGTGACACTTTAAATGTTTAGCATGAAATCAAATGAAATTCAAGTTATTAATAAAGCTAGGAAAATATTACTTGTTGGGTGAGTTTAACATACATTATATAGGAAATAATGCTTATTTTGGCATTACAAATATGCAAAAGAAATTTCTATTTTCTTCTTTTAATAGAAACTAAAATAAAATTAGAAAAAAAGTTTAAGGTGACCCACTTCTTGTTTTTTTAATATAAGAAAATGTTGATCACTTGATGAATTATCTCCCTTAGTAGAATTTGCACTTTTTCAATAAAAATTATATAACATATATCAAGTGAAAAAAGTATGTAATTTTAGACATGTATAATAATGTTCCAATTATTAAATTACTGATTAAATTTATTTTTCATTAAAATTGTATATGCAATTTATAACTGAAATATGCCATAAAATGTTATTGGAAAATAAAAATGGTTGATGACCTTCCGTCTAATCAGATTGAAAAACAAAAACATAGAAAATTACAAATGCAAAGCAAGACATATAAATAAATGTAAAATTTCTCTACTTAGACTATTTTCCTATCAAGGTATATTTTAGTCTGATAATAAAACTTTCACCACACATAAAGTATATTTATAATTTGAGTTCAAAGTTCAGTAAAACAGAATTATAAGCCAAGTTTGAATGATAAACAAACACATCTGGAAGAATGATTTTTTAAAAGAGATATAATGACATTTCACATCAATATAATCCTAAATGCTTTACACTTATAGACATGGCCAGCCAAAATCTAGTATGAAATAAACCACACCACCACCATCTGCCCTACCACCAAGGCCCAAATCTTTTTTCTTAATTGAAACACAGTTTTTCTGGTCCTTATTACTGTTCCAAACATAAAGTCAACGTTACAACTTGACCAGGCAAAGTACTAATGTCCTAATGTCAGGCACATATGTACTACCGGTCACAACTGCCAGGAAGTCTGGACATGGGTGTAATGTCCATATAAAGATGTCCTCCTAAACAAAAAACCTTGTCACTCCTTATCAAGAAAAGAAGATATTATATTACCTGGGACAGGAATTTCCATTTATTACCTTGATCAGTTGTAGGTCAAACTTGAAACCTTCAAAACATGGTCTCATTTTATTGATATAGTTAAAATGAACACATCTAACTTGTATATAGGTCATAAGCTAGCAATATAAAATTATTATAGATAAGTTACTTTAAAAGTTATATTTGCAATGAAAAAGTCAACAAATTTAAGGCACAAGTAAAAGGATAATAGTCACAATACAGCCATTATTGGCACCAGTCTGGCAGAGTAATTTCTATTAACCATAGTATCTTGATGACATTTTACTTGCAACCACTCGGTTGGTGCCTCTGCTGGTGAACCCGAGGGGTAGCCATAGCCGGATTTGGTATAATGTTTTGGGGGAATATTAGAGATAAAAACTATTCAAGATCTTAATCATTTGGATTTAAATAAATATTTTGGGTTTGAGCACCACTGATGAGTCTTGTGCATATCTGGCATAGTAAATTGTATTAATGTTGGTATCTTTAATGACATTTAGTTTTAACAAAAGTGCAGCTTGTGGCAATTTGAGTACAAATACAATATATATACTTTTTAATAAAAAAGAATTGGACATTCCTGCCTTCTGATTGGAAATATAGAGCTGTTGAATATTCATAAAAGATTAAGATTATGATATTCATAAACCTATGGGTGATGACATGATCAGACATGGTTCTGCCAGTATGCTGCAAAAAAAGTCACAAATTGTTGTTATATTGGTGTTAATACCCATCAAATACTTAAAAAAATAGGTAACAAATAGATATTTTAATGTTGAAAAGGCATTAAAAGAGGTCAATTTATACCGCACACTACATATATTAGCAAAGTCAAATTAGTGTGAAATTTTATGTATGTCTGTGTTAGACTGCGGTAAAAGTCACAGATACTACCCAATTAAGGCTTGTACAGAAAGAACTAGAAATTTTCAAAAAACAATGTAAATCTGCAAGGGTTAGATTTCACGTTCAAAAGGGAAGTTTGTTCAGAAACAGTTAACTTCAGTAATCACGAGAGCATTATAAGTAAAAACTGCTACTTCTTTGTTCTCCTGTTACCACCAAGTCTGATAGTGTTATATATCAAAATATTTAAGTCAACCAGACAGCAGTTTTTCTAAGAACATTTATGATAGCCATTTGTAGGTGGTATCTACAATAACTGTTGCATTATTGATTTCCTTCAGTGAATTTGTAAAGTATCTGATTTCAAGTGGACTTTGAGTTTGACAGATGTTGCATGTAAAATTTATAAAGAATGATTAACCAACTTACACAGATTTCATAACAGTACAAACATACATGTAGAACTAGATCAGAGATAGCTGAAAATCCACTTGTTAGTGTGTAAACTGAAGTTACAAAAGAATATAAGCCAACACATACAGCAACACTAAGCAAATTGTATTAAATTTGACATTACATGTATATGCATTTGTAATGCCACACATTTAAATCAAATGTTCATCGATTGTTTATATCACTGTTAGCCAAGTGTTCAGCTGAACCTTGGTCACAACTGTTATTGTCGGTGGAAGTCTAAAAATCATTCTGAGTGCACCCAAAACATATGCAGCAAATTTACACCTTCATTAACACTCATTGAACCATGAAGAATGACCAACTTCCAAGTCACCCCATCTCCAATGACCCTTCAAAAGTTATTATTCATTTGTTGACAGATATACAGCAAAAGTTATGTTAACTGGAAGAAGTTAAGAGACTTTATGTTGAATTGATAAGTATATGGCTATATTGCAAAACTCAATTTCAACAAGGACGGCACATAAATAGAGAAAACTCTGACTCAGGATCAGGAAGTTGAGAAAACTCTGACTCAGGATAGAGAAGTTGAGGAAACTCTGACTCAGGATAGGGAAGTTGAGAAAACTCTGACTCGGGATAGGGAAGTTGAGAAAACTCTGACTCAGGATAGAGAAGTTGAGGAAACTCTGACTCAGGATAGGGAAGTTGAGAAAACTCTGACTCAGGATTGGGAAGTTGAGAAAACTCTGACTCGGAATAGTGAAGTTTAGGAAACTCTGACTCAGGATTGGGAAGTTGAGAAAACTCTGATTCAGGATAGGGAAGTTGAGGAAACTCTGACTCTGGATAGAGAAGTTGAGGAAACTCTGACTCAGGATAGAGAAGTTGAGAAAACTCTGATTCAGGATAGGGAAGTTGAGGAAACTCTGACTCAGGATAGGGAAGTTGAGAAAACTCTGACTCAGGATAGAGAAGTTGAGGAAACTCTGACTCAGGATAGGGAAGTTGAGAAAACTCTGCTCAGGATAGGGAAGTTGAGAAAACTCTGACTCAGGATAGGGAAGTTGAGAAAACTCTGACTAGGGATCGGGAAGTTGAGAAAACTCTGACTCAGGATAGGGAAGTTGAGAAAACTCTGACTCAGGATAGGGAAGTTGAGGAAACTCTGACTCAGGATAGGGAAGTTGAGAAAACTCTGACTCGGGATAGGGAAGTTGAGAAAACTCTGACTCAGGATAGAGAAGTTGAGGAAACTCTGACTCAGGATAGGGAAGTTGAGAAAACTCTGACTCAGGATTGGGAAGTTGAGAAAACTCTGACTCGGAATAGTGAAGTTTAGGAAACTCTGACTCAGGATTGGGAAGTTGAGAAAACTCTGATTCAGGATAGGGAAGTTGAGGAAACTCTGACTCTGGATAGAGAAGTTGAGGAAACTCTGACTCAGGATAGAGAAGTTGAGGAAACTCTGACTCAGGATAGGGAAGTTGAGAAAACTCTGACTCAGGATTGGGAAGTTGAGAAAACTCTGACTCGGAATAGTGAAGTTTAGGAAACTCTGACTCAGGATTGGGAAGTTGAGAAAACTCTGACTCAGGATAGGGAAGTTGAGAAAACTCTGACTAGGGATCGGGAAGTTGAGGAAACTCTGACTCAGGATAGGGAAGTTGAGAAAACTCTGACTCACGATAGGGAAGTTGAGAAAACTCTGACTCAGGATAGGGAAGTTGAGAAAACTCTGACTCAGGATAGGGAAGTTGAGGAAACTCTGACTCAGGATAGGGAAGTTGAGAAAACTCTGACTCAGGATAGGGAAGTTGAGGAAACTCTAACTCTGGATTGCTTACCATTGCTTTATAAATAACACCAGAATGAAAGTTTGAAAAATAAAAAAATATTTTCTAACTGAAATGGAAGGCAGATTAATTCAATGCTCTCTCTACCTGTTACAGGTTAACCAACACTTTTGTTTTATATATAAATCACATGACCTATCTCTTAGTGACAAACCATGAGGTTAATTTGTGTGTGTGTGTGGGGGGGGGGGGGGAATTTGGAACATAGTTACAAGCAAAATATTATTGAGTGATGAAACAGACATTCTAATGATCTGGTATGTCTTTTGGCTATATACATTTACTCTATAAAAGAAACAATCTGGTTCACACATGAATTTTTTCTATCTGAACCAAAATAACCGGCCTCCACCCCAGACATGACAATGGAAGTCCCAAATGGTAATAATACCAATCATTCTTTGTGTTACTTCATCCTTGGAAAGAAATCGGTTAAAATAAAATTTTAATGCAAATCCATGCTCAGTTTACAAATAACAGCATATTTTGTACCCAAAATAACTTTCAACATAGGGACAAACAACTAACAAGTATGGGATGTCATACATGTTGATCTGGATTATAAATAGGGTAAGCTTGGAGAACAGGCATCTAGTATGGGATGTCATACATGTTGATCTGGATTATAAATAGGGTAAGCTTGGAGAACAGGCATCTAGTATGGGATGTCATACATGATGATCTGGATTATAAATAGGGTAAGCTTGGAGAACAGGCATCTAGTATGGGATGTCATACATGATGATCTGGATTATAAATAGGGTAAGCTTGGAGAACAGGCATCTAGTATGGGATGTCATACATGATGATCTGGATTATAAATAGTGTAAGCTTGGAGAACAGGCATCTAGTATGGGATGTCATACATGATGATCTGGATTATAAATAGGGTAAGCTTGGAGAACAGGCATCTAGTATGGGATGTCATACATGATGATCTGGATTATCAATAGTGTAAGCTTGGAGAACAGGCATCTAGTATGGGATGTCATACATGATGATCTGGATTATAAATAGGGTAAGCTTGGAGAACAGGCATCTAGTATGGGATGTCATACATGATGATCTGGATTATAAATAGGGTAAGCTTGGAGAACAGGCATCTAGTATGGGATGTCATACATGATGATCTGGATTATAAAGAGGGTAAGCTTGGAGAACAGTCATCTAGTATGGGATGTCATACATGATGATCTGGATTATAAATAGGGTAAGCTTGGAGAACAGGCATCTAGAACATACTAGTTATATTTTGCTACAAATAAATATTAACCATTTTAACAACAGAATACATTTAGTCAAACATTTTATTTTTATTAAAAGTCTTTCATTAAAGTTTTATATAGTTCCTTTATTAGTTGATGTTAATCAGAATACCATTATTTAGTATAGCATTAAAATAATTACTGTCGTCAATAAATTATAAAGTTACTTTCAATTAATGAAATCTCTAAATTACCAAACAATATATAGCAATAATTGCATGTTGAATATGTCAAGAAAAATTATTAAAGAAAAGAAGAAGAAAAATTATTAAACAAAAATTGCATTGAAAATATAATGTCATAAATAATAACCTCAGAATTAAATAATAAAAATATATCTACAAATGTTTTTAAGTCATTTAATATCAATGAGAAAAATAACTATAGTTTATAATTAAGTGACTTACATTTACATTCCAAACAATTCATTGACCCCGTTACCACCACCACCACCGATGCTCGGCTAGACTGACGATCCCCAATACACAAGATATAAATGGATTATGAAGCCTAGAGGATAGAATTAGATCAGGAATGTGTGTTCTATTGTATTCTTCTTTCTTCTTACACATTCCTTTTCCAGTTGGTTAAACAACTTCAGAACATACCTATCTGACTGTTTACATAGATATTATACCTACAGATCAACCAAACTATACTGAGGGTCATTACATATAACCTGTACTTACCTCTGATTATATATGTGGTCTGACCATGCACAAATTTTCTTTCACCTAAAGTATAATATAATCAAACTATGCATAGATACAAAGGAGATTGTGTAGTCATTAACTTCTTTTACTTCATAATAAACAATGAAAATTCTCTTCAGATCAAAATAAAACTCAGTAAAACTGATTTTTTTTTTTTAAGTACAATTTTTTTAATAAATGATTGTCTGATACCTTATTAATGTTTTCTTTTTAAGTCTTCAACATTTTATAAATATGAAAAGAACACTTTATAAAAGAAACATTTAAAAATATTTCACATATATAATTAAAATGGGAAATATACTGAAATTTGTATCATAAACTGAAGATTTTCATGAATATTTCTGCTGATTATGAGTGTTTGCATCTTTTTAAGAATAATGGTAGTTAGGTGAGCTGAGAACAAGCAATGGAACCAGACACTAATTACACAGAGAAGGTCTGGACTCATGAACTAGGTGATGGAGCCAGACACTAATTATACGGAGAAGGTCTAGACTCGTGAACTAGATGATGGAACCAGACACTAATTATACGGAGAAGGTCTAGACTCATGAACTAGGTGATGGAACCAGACACTAATTATACAGAGAAGGTCTGGACTCCTGAACAAGCGATGGAACCAGACACTAATTATACGGCGAAGGTCTAGACTCATGAACTAGGTGATGGAACCAGACACTAATTATATGGAGAATGTCTGGACTCCTGAACTAGGTGATGGAACCAGACACTAATTATACGGAGAAGGTCTAGACTCATGAACTAGGTGATGGAACCAGACACTAATTATATGGAGAATGTCTGGACTCCTGAACTAGGTGATGGAACCAGACACTAATTATACGGAGAAGGTGTAGACTCATGAACTAGGTGATGGAACCAGACACTAATTATATGGAGAATGTCTGGACTCCTGAACTAGGTGATGGAACCAGACACTAATTATACGGAGAAGGTCTAGACTCATGAACTAGGTGATGGAACCAGACACTAATTATATGGAGAATGTCTGGACTCCTGAACAAGCGATGGAACCAGACACTAATTATATGGCGAAGGTCTAGACTCATGAACTAGGTGATGGAACCAGACACTAATTATATGGAGAATGTCTGGACTCCTGAACTAGGTGATGGAACCAGACACTAATTATACGGAGAAGGTCTAGACTCATGAACTAGGTCATGGAACCAGACACTAATTATACGGAGAAGGTCTAGACTCATGAGCCCTGTGCGGGATCCGGGTGGCTAAAAGAATCGACCGCAGTCGCGCAAGCTTGTCGTAAAAGGCGACTAAATAGCGCCCAGTACCCTGACCAGCGTGTCAGGTCGGTTTGCCTAAAGACCGACTGGGATGTGTGCCCCAGGTGGTTGAATGGGGTACCCCTGGCAAGCTGGGGTTGTCAGGCCATAATACGGAAAACCTGACCGCAAACCATATTAGTGCACCGTGTTGGGAAAAATGCCAAGTTCCTCGCACGTTAAAGAACGCTGCTGTAGTATTCGCTATGAGTAGGGATTTCGATCCCGCTACAGGAGGCTAAATTGCCCGACCCTATCCATTCTCCCATTTGCCAATGGCAATCTAAAATCCGTTACCCCTATTTTTCCTTGTGTACCATCCCATTTTCATTCATCATCATTTCATGTTCATTTTATCATCCATTTCATGTTCATCGCCTGAATATAGCTGAAATATTGCTGCTCGGGAGTTAAACACCATTAATCAATCTAGACTCATGAACTAGGTGATGGAACCAGACACTAATTATACGGAGAAGGTCTAGACTCATGAACTATGTGATGGAACCAGACACTAATTATACAGAGAAGGTCTGGACTCATGAACTAGGTGATGGAACCAGACACTAATTATACAGAGAAGGTCTGGACTCCTGAACTAGGTGATGGAACCAGACACTAATTATACAGAGAAGGTCTGGACTCCTGAACTAGGTGATGGAACCAGACATTAATTATAGGGAAAAGGTCTGGACTCATGAACTAGGTGATGGAACTAGACACTAATTATACAGAGAAGGTCTAGACTCCTGAACTAGATGGTGGAACAAGTGAAAGTACACAAGAAGTACAAAATGACGTACCGGTGAGGCATACATGTACACTGAATGAAGGTTGTATTGATTAAAAATTGTTTGAAGTTTCTTTGGTCAACATTTTACACTGAACTCACTCCCCCCACACCCCTCTTTTTTAAGTCAACAAAGAACCCGATTACACAGACTGACAAATAAACTTAATAACACAACACTCTGAGAAAAATTCCAAAATGTAGTACCAGAATGGCAGTCAACAGTCGACAGACCTACAACTTCTACTTCTGTTATGACAAAGATGACAACAAAATAGGACCATATGCCTGCCTAACAACATGGATACATTTGGAGGATAAGTATAACAGATGTTGCCTGCCTGACAACATGGATACATTTGGTTAGGAGGATAAGTATAACAGATGTTGCCTGCCTGACAACATGGATACATTTGGTTAGGAGGATAAGTATAACAGATGTTGCCTGCCTGACAACATGGATACATTTGGTTAGGAGGATAAGTATAACAGATGTTGCCTGCCTGACAACATGGATACATTTGGTTAGGAAGATAAGTATAACAGATGTTGCCTGCCTGACAACATGGATACATTTGGTTAGGAGGATAAGTATAACAGATGTTGCCTGCCTGACAACATGGATACATTTGGTTAGGAGGATAAGTATAACAGATGTTGCCTGCCTGACAACATGGATACATTTGGTTAGGAGGATAAGTATAACAGATGTTGCCTGCCTGACAACATAGATACATTTGGTTAGGGGGATAAGTATAACAGATGTTGCCTGCCTGACAACATGGATACATTTGGTTAGGAGGATAAGTATAACAGATGTTGCCTGCCTGACAACATGGATACATTTGGTTAGGAGGATAAGTATAACAGATGTTGCCTGCCTGACAACATGGATACATTTGGTTAGGAGGATAAGTATAACAGATGTTGCCTGCCTGACAACATGGATACATTTGGTTAGGAGGATAAGTATAACAGATGTTGCCTGCCTAACAACATAGATACATTTGGTTAGGAGGATAAGTATAACAGATGTTGCCTGCCTAACAACATAGATACATTTGGTTAGGAGGATAAGTATAACAGATGTTGCCTGCCTAACAACATGGATACATTTGGTTAGGAGGATAAGTATAACAGATGTTGCCTGCCTAACAACATAGATACATTTGGTTAGGAGGATAAGTATAACAGATGCTGCCTGCCTGACAACATGGATACATTTGGTTAGGGGGATAAGTATAACAGATGCTGCCTGCCTGACAACATGGATACATTTGGTTAGGAGGATAAGTATAACAGATGTTGCCTGCCTAACAACATAGATACATTTGGTTAGGAGGATAAGTATAACAGATGTTGCCTGCCTAACAACATAGATACATTTGGTTAGGAGGATAAGTATAACAGATGTTGCCTGCCTAACAACATGGATACATTTGGTTAGGAGGATAAGTATAACAGATGTTGCCTGCCTAACAACATAGATACATTTGGTTAGGAGGATAAGTATAACAGATGCTGCCTGCCTGACAACATGGATACATTTGGTTAGGAGGATAAGTATAACAGATGCTGCCTGCCTGACAACATGGATACATTTGGTTAGGAGGATAAGTATAACAGATGCTGCCTGCCTGACAACATGGATACATTTGGTTAGGAGGATAAGTATAACAGATGCTGCCTGCCTAACAACATAGATACATTTGGTTAGGAGGATAAGTATAACAGATGTTGCCTGCCTAACAACATGGATACATTTGGTTAGGAGGATAAGTATAACAGATGTTGCCTGCCTAACAACATAGATACATTTGGTTAGGAAGATAAGTATAACAGATGCTGCCTGCCTAACAACATGGATACATTTGGTTAGGAGGATAAGCATAACAGATGTTGCCTGCCTGACAACATGGATACATTTGGTTAGGAGGATAAGTATAACAGATGTTGCCTGCCTAACAACATAGATACATTTGGTTAGGAAGATAAGTATAACAGATGTTGCCTGCCTAACAACATGGATACATTTGGTTAGGAGGATAAGTATAACAGATGCTGCCTGCCTGACAACATAGATACATTTGGTTAGGAGGATAAGTATAACAGATGTTGCCTGCCTAACAACATAGATACATTTGGTTAGGAAGATAAGTATAACAGATGCTGCCTGCCTAACAACATAGATACATTTGGTTAGGAAGATAAGTATAACAGATGTTGCCTGCCTGACAACATAGATACATTTGGTTAGGAGGATAAGTATAACAGATGTTGCCTGCCTAACAACATGGATACATTTGGTTAGGAGGATAAGTATAACAGATGTTGCCTGCCTAACAACATAGATACATTTGGTTAGGAGGATAAGTATAACAGATGTTCCCTGCCTAACAACATAGATACATTTGGTTAGGAAGATAAGTATAACAGATGCTGCCTGCCTAACAACATAGATACATTTGGTTAGGAAGATAAGTATAACAGATGTTCCCTGCCTAACAACATAGATACATTTGGTTAGGAGGATAAGTATAACAGATGTTGCCTGCCTAACAACATAGATACATTTGGTTAGGAGGATAAGTATAACAGATGTTGCCTGCCTAACAACATGGATACATTTGGTTAGGAGGATAAGTATAACAGATGTTGCCTGCCTAACAACATAGATACATTTGGTTAGGAGGATAAGTATAACAGATGTTCCCTGCCTAACAACATAGATACATTTGGTTAGGAAGATAAGTATAACAGATGCTGCCTGCCTAACAACATAGATACATTTGGTTAGGAAGATAAGTATAACAGATGTTCCCTGCCTAACAACATAGATACATTTGGTTAGGAGGATAAGTATAACAGATGTTGCCTGCCTAACAACATAGATACATTTGGTTAGGAGGATAAGTATAACAGATGCTGCCTGCCTAACAACATAGATACATTTGGTTAGGAAGATAAGTATAACAGATGTTGCCTGCCTAACAACATGGATACATTTGGTTAGGAGGATAAGTATAACAGATGTTCCCTGCCTAACAACATAGATACATTTGGTTAGGAAGATAAGTATAACAGATGCTGCCTGCCTAACAACATAGATACATTTGGTTAGGAAGATAAGTATAACAGATGCTGCCTGCCTAACAACATGGATACATTTGGTTAGGGGGATAAGTATAACAGATGTTGCCTGCCTAACAACATAGATACATTTGGTTAGGAGGATAAGTATAACAGATGTTGCCTGCCTAACAACATGGATACATTTGGTTAGGAGGATAAGTATAACAGATGCTGCCTGCATGACAACATAGATACATTTGGTTAGGGGGATAAGTATAACAGATGTTGCCTGCCTAACAACATGGATACATTTGGTTAGGAGGATAAGTATAACAGATGCTGCCTGCCTGACAACATGGATACATTTGGAGGATAAGTATAACAGATGCTGCCTGCCTAACAACATGGATACATTTGGTTAGGAGGATAAGTATAACAGATGTTGCCTGCCTAACAACATGGATACATATGGTTAGGGGGATAAGTATAACAGATGTTGCCTGCCTAACAACATGGATACATTTGGATAGGAGGATAAGTATAACAGATGCTGCCTGCCTGACAACATGGATACATTTGGAGGATAAGTATAACAGATGCTGCCTGCATGACAACATAGATACATTTGGTTAGGAGGATAAGTATAACAGATGTTGCCTGCCTAACAACATGGATAAATTTGGATAGGAGGATAAGTATAACAGATGCTGCCTGCCTGACAACATGGATACATTTGGAAGATAAGTATAACACATGCTGCCTGCCTAACAACATGGATACATTTGGTTAGGAGGATAAGTATAACAGATGCTGCCTGCCTAACAACATGGATACATTTGGTTAGGAGGATAAGTATAACAGATGTTGCCTGCCTAACAACATGGATAAATTTGGTTAGGAGGATAAGTATAACAGATGCTGCCTGCCTAACAACATGGATACATTTGGAAGATAAGTATAACAGATGCTGCCTGCCTAACAACATGGATACATTTGGTTAGGATGATAAGTATAACAGATGCTGCCTGCCTAACAACATAGATACATTTGGAGGATAAGTATAACAGATGTTGCCTGCCTGACAACATGGATACATTTGGTTAGGAGGATAAGTATAACAGATGCTGCCTGCCTAACAACATGGATACATTTGGTTAGGAGGATAAGTATAACAGATGCTGCCTGCCTAACAACATGGATACATTTGGTTAGGAGGATAAGTATAACAGATGCTGCCTGCCTAACAACATAGATACATTTGGTTAGGAGGATAAGTATAACAGATGCTGCCTGCCTGACAACATGGATACATTTGGAGGATAAGTATAACAGATGCTGCCTGCATGACAACATAGATACATTTGGTTAGGAGGATAAGTATAACAGATGCTGCCTGCCTAACAACATAGATACATTTGGTTAGGGGGATAAGTATAACAGATGTTGCCTGCCTAACAACATGGATACATTTGGTTAGGAGGATAAGTATAACAGATGCTGCCTGCCTAACAACATGGATAAATTTGGTTAGGAGGATAAGTATAACAGATCTTGCCTGCCTAACAACAAGGATAAATTTGGTTAGGAGGATAAGTATAACAGATGCTGCCTGCCTGACAACATGGATACATTTGGTTAGGAGGATAAGTATAACAGATGTTGCCTGCCTGACAACATGGATACATTTGGTTAGGAGGATAAGTATAACAGATCTTGCCTGCCTGACAACATGGATACATTTGGTTAGGAGGATAAGTATAACAGATCTTGCCTGCCTAACAACATGGATACATTTGGTTAGGAGGATAAGTATAACAGATCTTGCCTGCCTAACAACATGGATACATTTGGATAGGAGGATAAGTATAACAGATGCTGCCTGCATGACAACAAGGATACATTTGGTTAGGAGGATAAGTATAACAGATGCTGCCTGCCTGACAACATGGATAAATTTGGTTAGGAAGATAAGTATAACACATGCTGCCTGCCTGACAACATGGATACATTTGGTTAGGAAGATAAGTATAACAGATGTTGCCTGCCTGACAACATGGATACATTTGGTTAGGAGGATAAGTATAACAGATGTTGCCTGCCTAACAACATAGATACATTTGGATAGGAGGATAAGTATAACAGATGTTGCCTGCCTGACAACATGGATACATTTGGTTAGGGGGATAAGTATAACAGATGTTGCCTGCCTGACAACATAGATAAATTTGGTTAGGAAGATAAGTATAACACATGCTGCCTGCCTGACAACATGGATACATTTGGTTAGGAAGATAAGTATAACAGATGTTGCCTGCCTGACAACATGGATACATTTGGTTAGGAGGATAAGTATAACAGATGTTGCCTGCCTAACAACATAGATACATTTGGATAGGAGGATAAGTATAACAGATGTTGCCTGCCTGACAACATGGATACATTTGGTTAGGGGGATAAGTATAACACATGCTGCCTGCCTGACAACATGGATACATTTGGTTAGGAAGATAAGTATAACAGATGTTGCCTGCCTGACAACATGGATACATTTGGTTAGGAGGATAAGTATAACAGATGTTGCCTGCCTAACAACATAGATACATTTGGATAGGAAGATAAGTATAACAGATGCTGCCTGCCTAACAACATGGATAAATTTGGTTAGGGGGATAAGTATAACAGATGCTGCCTGGCTAACAACATAGATACATTTGGTTAGGAGGATAAGTATAACAGATGTTGCCTGCCTGACAACATGGATACATTTGGTTAGGAGGATAAGTATAACAGATGCTGCCTGCCTGACAACATGGATACATTTGGTTAGGAGGATAAGTATAACAGATGCTGCCTGCCTGACAACATGGATACATTTGGTTAGGAGGATAAGTATAACAGATGCTGCCTGCCTAACAACATAGATACATTTGGTTAGGAAGATAAGTATAACAGATGTTGCCTGCCTAACAACATGGATACATTTGGTTAGGAGGATAAGTATAACAGATGCTGCCTGGCTAACAACATAGATACATTTGGTTAGGAGGATAAGTATAACAGATGTTGCCTGCCTGACAACATGGATACATTTGGTTAGGAGGATAAGTATAACAGATGCTGCCTGCCTAACAACATAGATAAATTTGGTTAGGGGGATAAGTATAACAGATGTTGCCTGCCTAACAACATAGATAAATTTGGTTAGGAGGATAAGTATAACAGATGTTGCCTGCCTGACAACATGGATACATTTGGTTAGGAGGATAAGTATAACAGATGCTGCCTGCCTGACAACATGGATACATTTGGTTAGGAGGATAAGTATAACAGATGCTGCCTGCCTGACAACATAGATACATTTGGTTAGGAGGATAAGTATAACAGATGTTGCCTGCCTGACAACATAGATACATTTGGTTAGGAGGATAAGTATAACAGATGCTGCCTGCCTGACAACATAGATACATTTGGTTAGGAGGATAAGTATAACAGATGTTGCCTGGCTAACAACATGGATACATTTGGTTAGGGGGATAAGTATAACAGATGTTGCCTGCCTGACAACATAGATACATTTGGAGGATAAGTATAACAGATGTTGCCTGCCTAACAACATGGATACATTTGGTTAGGAGGATAAGTATAACAGATGTTGCCTGCCTGACAACATAGATACATTTGGTTAGGAGGATAAGTATAACAGATGCTGCCTGCCTGACAACATAGATACATTTGGTTAGGAGGATAAGTATAACAGATGTTGCCTGCCTGACAACATAGATACATTTGGAGGATAAGTATAACAGATGCTGCCTGCCTAACAACATGGATACATTTGGTTAGGAGGATAAGTATAACAGATGCTGCCTGGCTAACAACATGGATACATTTGGTTAGGGGGATAAGTATAACAGATGTTGCCTGCCTGACAACATAGATACATTTGGAGGATAAGTATAACAGATGTTGCCTGCCTAACAACATGGATACATTTGGTTAGGGGGATAAGTGGACTGTATTAAATGGAAATATAACACAGACTTCCTATGCCATATTTTGTGACTTTTGATGGACATTTTCACTGAATAGTCTTCAACTTTTTTTAAAGCCCAACACAACAATCAGTTACTGAAGTTTTGACATCTTTTCAACAAAGCTGATAAACTATGAATTTACACTGAAAAAAGTACCAAAATACTTACGGACATCAATATCATCTGTCACCTATGTGATGAATGCCTGTAAAATAGGTTAACAACAAACAATTAGTACAATCACCTGTTACAGACTCTGTAATGTGACACCTACAGATAGATATGCTAATTTTTTTTTAATGTGTAAAATATTTCTAAAACAATTCAAATGCAGAACTTTCCTGCATCCAACAAAGTGTAACCAATAACTGGAAAATCAAAACTTGTTAAAAAAAACAAAACTTTATTCAAAGATCTTGCATCACTACCATTTTATTACCAAACTAATAATGATACCTGTGTCAAAGATGCCTGGGCACACTTCTCAGACCTGCCAAGTACATCCCTTGATGAAGGCTCTAGTACTGTGTCAAAGAGAAATTGGCACATTTCTCAGACCTGCCAAGTACATCCCGGGATGAAGGCTCTAGTACTGTGTCAAAGAGAAATGGGCACTTTTCTCAGACCTGCCAAGTACATCCTGGGATGAAGGGTCTACTTCCGTGTCAAAGAGAAATGGGCACATTTCTCAGACATGCCAAGTACATCCCTGGATGAAGGGTCTAGTACTGTGTCAAAGAGATATGGGCACATTTCTCAGACCTGCCAAGTACATCCTGGGATGAAGGGTCTAGTACCGTGTCAAATAGATATTGGCACATTTCTCAGACCTGCCAAGTACATCCTGGGATGAAGGGTCTACTACTGTGTCAAATAGATATGGGCACTTTTCTCAGACCTGCCAAGTACATCCTGGGATGAAGGGTCTAGTACCGTGTCAAATAGATATTGGCACATTTCTCAGACCTGCCAAGTACATCCTGGGATGAAGGGTCTACTACTGTGTCAAATAGATATGGGCACTTTTCTCAGACCTGCCAAGTACATCCCGGGATGAAGGGTCTACTACCGTGTCGAAGAGATATGGGCACATTTCTCAGACCTGCCAAGTACATCCCGGGATGAAGGGTCTAGTATCGTGTCAATGAGATATGGGTACATTTCTCAGACCTGCCAAGTACATCCCGGGATGAAGGGTCTACTACCGTGTCAAAGAGATATGGGCACATTTCTCAGACCTGCCAAGTACATCCCAGGATGAAGGGTCTACTACCATGTCAAAGAGATATGGGCACATTTCTCAGACCTGCCAAGTACATCCCAGGATGAAGGGTCTACTACCATGTCAAAGAGATATGGGCACATTTCTCAGACCTGCCAAGTACATCCCAGGATGAAGGGTCTAGTATCGTGTCAAAGAGATATGGGCACATTTCTCAGACCTGCCAAGTACATCCTGGGATGAAGGGTCTAGTATCGTGTCAAAGAGATATGGGCACATTTCTCAGACCTGCCAAGTACATCCTGGGATGAAGGGTCTAGTACCGTGTCAAAGAGATATGGGCACATTTCTCAGACCTGCCAAGTACATCCCAGGATGAAGGGTCTACTACCGTGTCAAAAAGATATGGGCACATTTCTCAGACCTGCCAAGTACATCCCAGGATGAAGGGTCTACTACCGTGTCAAATAGATATGGGCACTTTTCTCAGACCTGCCAAGTACATCATGGGATGAAGGGTCTACTACCATGTCAATGAGATATGGGCACATTTCTCAGACCTGCCAAGTACATCCCAGGATGAAGGGTCTACTACCATGTCAATGAGATATGGGTACATTTCTCAGACCTGCCAAGTACATCCCGGGATGAAGGGTCAAGTAGCAGCTAATATATTCTATAGTTCAAAATGTACAGCAAAGTTCCATTGTGGTTGTAAAACAGAATTAGTTGCAGTTATATAAAATACTGTTTTAATTCTCTACCTAAATGACATAACATATAGTTTATAGGGCTTAAATATACTTTAATTGCCACCTCTTATGTCAAACTATGTACATTGTATGTTTTCAGAAGTTTTTTAAACTTACCAGCGTTCGACATTAACGGTTGTCCGATTGCCCGGGGCAAGTGAAACGAAAGTTCGGACAAGTAAAAGTTGTGCTAAGCTTGTCCGATCGGGCAAGTGAAAAATGTGGCCTAATGTCGCAATTTAAATTTCTTCAATCGTGTTATTCATTTGCTTAAAATAAAACACATCAATTCCGATATCATTATTCCTCTATTTCTAAACAAAAAATTTCCATCATCTAATTTTAGAACGTCTATTGCGCGATTGGTCGATTCGAGATTAGATCATCCAATCATAAAAATTCTATGTTCGAGGTGCCTCTAGAGTCTACTATCTAACAGCTACGGATCATGCAATGACAACGTGACCGAATACAGCTATAATTAAACCAACCATTGAGCGATCTGTATCTATTTTAGGACTTCTGTTTTTGACAGGGATGTGTATTGCGGTACGTGATCAAAAGATCAAATTTGTTGAATGAAAACAGAAATAAAAAAACAACTGGATTGTGTTAACCTGCTATTTGCCTTTAATGTTTTGTGTGGAATAAAAATTGAAATGAAAGGTATTTGGTGTTATTATTCACATTCCACATTTTTTTCGGACAAGCATGTTTTTGATTCGGACAAGTAAATTTGTTACTCAACTTGCCCGATGGGACAACTGCATGAAAAAGTTAATGTTGAACCCTGCTTACATGTAGGTGACTGGCATGAAAAGTATACTTACCATGCAACAGGTGTTAGGGACAAACCAGTTTGATACCTATATATAAATCTCTATTATTAAGTCAACAATAGGACACATTCATTTTTTTGAAGAGGCGAGATATTTTGAAGCAGTAAAGTTATTCAGGAAATGGCCATATTCTGACCCAGTACAGATGAGCTCACCGGCACACATCTGTACTCGTTGCATTATCCATTAATGTTCTTGTTAAAGGCCTTCCGATTGCATGTTGGAGACAATGGAGAGTCTATAGGATCGAGGTGTGAAAGTTGTTAGTTACAGAAGAAATAGGTACTTTCATGCACTTAAAGAAAGTCAGTGTGATCTTTCAATTATGATAGAAGTTTTTTATGCCTTTTTTCGCTCTTTTTGCATCAATCGACTGGCAAAGGACATAAAATTTCAATCACTCATGGAAGTGAGTATGTAAGAGCCTATGAATATTTTTGCCCAAAATAATTTTTTTTACTTAAGCACACTTCCCCAAAATAAAACTCAATAGGAAAATTGTTGGTCCTAGAAAAAAAGTAAATTTACCTGGCAAACATTATTTGTTTGCATTGAATATCAAGTAAGGATTTTTACATATTCTGCAAGTTTCATTATAAATTAAATCTTTAACACACAAACAAATCTACATATAAATGAAACTTAATGAGTACCCCCAAACAGAGCCCCATAACATCAATAAGATTAAGACCTGAACAGTCTTGTTGGTAAATTGACATTTATTATCTGTCCCATTTACATGGAAATATACTTGTAGGGGAACTTACATTAGAATACATTAAAGATGTTGTACTTGGAAAGACCTCAAAAAGAATTACCTACATGTATCTGGTTTTTTTTCAAATATAAATTTTTATAATAAATTCCGTATTTTCCACAAATAACATTTATAATGACTATGAACAACATTTACAGTTTTTTGCTTTGATAAGAAAAGGTTAAAACTGACAATTAAAATTCCATACAGTCTTGACCCAGATAAAGTGTATATCTGACCTACATTGGCAATGTTAAGTTTTGCTTTCATTCATGTAAAAATACTACTGTTACATTTGTTTCCCAGAGGAAAATGCATCGTTTTAAAAAACCACTTCCTGTTTTTAAGATATGCAATGAATACCACTGACAGCATTAAAAACATAACAGGTTTCCCACCATTGTTAATCAACCAATCATTTCTGTCCTTAAATGTTTCACATTAGTTTTTTTCACATGGCTAAACCAATTTTAGCTAATACCACTTTGTTTTGTAAGAGAACTCATGAAAATCATAAATAAATATCACAGAACAAAATTATTTCATTTCACTGTAAATAAGTAGTATTGAAATCTACTTAAAATTTACTGCAGACATTATATTCACAAAATCAGTAAGTTTTTTAAATGACTACATCATTTTAAAAGATTGTACTTCTCCCTTTACTGTACATGAACCTACTACCTAGTGTATACATTGGACACAAGATTTTGGTCAGAGTAACAATGTACTCTGCCATCATTGGTTACTATATATTGTCTGTGGCCTATATGCACCCAGAAACAATTTCTTATAAAATTCTGTCAGACTGTGTTGTGCCAAAAAGTGGACATAATTCAATAATGTAGCCCCTTTTTGTATCTGGACAGAGCTCCAAAGAGGTCCCATTTGTCATAATGACACAGCTAGGAATGATTTTATGCATTTTATCTGCTCCAGGTTTGCTACACACTTTTATATATATTTATATTCCTTCAATGCCTAATTCATTAGTTTTAACACTTTATTCGATCATGGCATTATTGACAAAATTTGAATTGCAGAAGTAAATAATTTCAAAATCAATTAGGCAAAACAATTGCATTCTGAACTTTATTCATGTTCATTGCACTATACAGAATACCATTTTTTACTTGTAATGGCAGGATAAGGAACAATTTTTTTATCAAACCAAGACAGCTGGTTAATAGCAGAAAATATGTACATGTATCAATCCCAAGGGTGTTTTTGATTCATTACCAGTAATGGGACATCTTTGTAGTTAAGCAAAGATAAAAAAACACAGAGGAGCTAATTGTAGCTAGATTCTATATAACTGATAATTCCCTAGAAGTTAAGTTCAGTGGTTATAGAAAAATACCCTGAGAATCCCAACATTTTAATTTCACACTTACACTGTGACAAAAAATAGCAGCTTAGTCGAAATTATGTTTCAAAATTTATTAAAGAATATAAAAAAATTCAATTATTTAAATGACAAACAAAATCTTATTATCATCTTAAAGCCAGCACATTTTGGACAGGTCAAGAATCTAGTTTTTTTAAATGGTCAATCAAATTGAGGTCAAGGGACTTGTGATACTGTTGATGTGTCACATGCTGTTAAAATAGCTTAATAATATTACCGTAAATAAATTGTATATGCAGTATGATATAGGTAAAAAAAAATTGCTGTACTAGTAAATAAGATTTTTCTTTGCAGCCCTTCAAGCACTCTGAAACTATTTTGTACCCTTCTGAATGTACCTATCTAAAAAAAGTTTTTGGTCTTAAAATATCTGGGCTGTCAAGTTATGTTGATCAAAATGCATAAGTTTTGATAAAAAATGAAAGACTAGAGTGAAAAATCAAGAGATCAAAAGAATTTGCTTCCAAATTGACTGGAAAGGTGTGAGTCTCACAAGAATTTGTGAGATTTGACAAGTCTGCATTATCTTATGATTGTGTAGACATCATCATTTTATCGTACATAAATGATGCATTATGCATTTTTTTAAATTAACTTTTTAGAAGTGGTTGGTATCTCAAGTCAAATAAATACACATTACATACATTATGTGTGGGTACAACTACAGTAGTACCTGTATCACATGGAGACAGTTGTGTACATTCGTATCACTACGAGATGTGCAGCACATATTATGACATCATATTTCATTCATAGAATGAGAGTTATTCCACGAATCATTGGTTATACCATTTATTGTGACGTCAAGAAGTAGTTCCGACAAAAGTACATCTTGTATCACATATATTAGAAGGTTTTGTATCACATAGGTTGTATCAATCGCTTATTTTTCAGATTTTGACCAAATACATACTTAATTTTAGATAATATATTATATAGAACTAATGTATGGTGTGTGGTTATGTATTCAATGAATCCCCTTAAGTCCAAGTACATAAGTAAGGAAAAACTAACTGACACACTTCTGAAAACAGAGAACTAATCCAATAAAGTACAAATACATGTAATTTACTATAAAATTACCTCATCCTAGTATATTTCAACACCTAGAAATGGTTGTATATCCTGATGCTGTCTGTTGGCTGTACTGGATGCTTGTCCCGAGGGTATCTGCAGGCTGATGCTGTCTGTTGGCTGTACTGGATGCTTGTCCCGAGGGTATCTGCAGGCTGATGCTGCCTGTTGGCCATACTGGATGCTTGTCCCGAGGGTATCTGCAGGCTGATGCTGTCTGTTGGCTGTACTGGATGCTTGTCCCGAGGGTATCTGCAGGCTGATGCTGCCTGTTGGCCATACTGGATGCTTGTCCTGAGGATATCTGCAGGCTGATGCTGCCTGTTGGCCATACTGGATGCTTGTCCTGAGGATATCTGCAGGCTGATGCTGCCTGTTGGCCATACTGGATTCTTGTCCGGCAGGAATATGCAGTTTCTATGGAAGGTACCAGAATATGGTTGTCATCCAATGTTGGTACAATGCTTGCTGTTTTTCCCTTCTTAACAGTGATCCTAATTATTGAAGTATCGGTATCTATTAAAACAATCAAGAAAGTCTGGAATTTATACAGTAACATTTATGATAATTCAACTACTTATCTATATGAACTGAAATCCTTATAATGTGAGAGATGCAAATAAAAATAGGCAATATATTAATTAAAAGTTATTCCCTTAATACTCGAGACAACAGCTTGAAAAATCAATCAATTAGATTACTAGGAAATGTAGGAGTTTGATTTATGTCATAAATGTGCTGTATTAATTTACATCGATTGATTAGCCTTTTCTATCATGTAACGTAACGACTTCTCCTACAACATTACTAAAGTTTAACCATTAATACTTCATTGCTCGTTTTTAATACAATAAATGGTATTATTATTAGCTATAATCTGCAATCTGCTATATATTTTATTTTTGATAAAACATAGGGGAGACAACTCTAAAATCATTTTTATTTTTGAAGGTTTGAAGGTCATTTAAGTAAACTAATTATGACATCTGACTTTTATTGAGGTAGGAAGCAAAATTACTCTGACACTTCATGGCCTTCTAAAGAAAAAACTATCCAAACATGTTATTGAATTGTTTCAGTAAAATCTCATGCATGGTATGTTTTACAAAACACCAGCTTTCTGTGGAAACAACAGACACTCTTTGAGGGCATTCATATTTATCATGAAATCCTTTACTAAAAAAAAGGAACAAGATGGTTCAACAGTAACAAGCCAACTATGGGTTTAAACTCATAACATTAAGTAAGACATGAGACATGACACATTATTTATATATACAGATACCAAATACATGTATATTGTACCAGCTCTACACACAATGAGAGAAGTATACAACATAAGCAGCTGAACTTAAGCATTTAAAGCAGGTATAAGGAACTAAAAGTCATTCAAAGTAAGATAATTTAGAAGGCAGAGCATTATATTATGTGGCAATGCTAGCATAAGAGACAAAATGATCATTAAAATAATAAAAGAAGCATTTTAAACATAGGTTTAAAGACTTCTGCTATGGGGTGGCAGGAAATCAGTTTCTACAGGAACTACAATGACAGGTTTATGGGAAGCACCAAGTGGCAATAAAATTTTTGAATGTTCCAAAAGCAGAGAGACATCTTGCCTGATCTGGCAGGGTGTTGCCACCTCATAGCTAAAGCTAATCTTACGATACCTTTTGTTTTAGGCCACAGAATATCCGCTATGTTCTTGTACCTAAAATTATAAGAATTATGTTGTATTTTGACAATCTCATGGAGAAGAACTGGACTAGTTTAATTTAAGATTTTGTAAGTCTCCAGTGCCATGGTCTTCATTTGTCCGACTATTAATGATGGAAGTTTTATTCTTCAAGTAAATAGGTATAAGTGTTGGTACAGTAATAATATGTGAAACGGAGAGCAAATTCTTGTATTTTTTGCTATTTTTAGTGTTTCTTATGTGCAAAAGTGCATTGTGGGACATGTTTATATATTTCTAGCATAGGATTAGAAAGTTGACTTAATTTTAAACATTTAACTCCTCGAGAAAGACAGAAATGTGTAAAGGGACAATACTGCCTGAAAGGTGTAACTCCTAGAGAAAGACAGAACTCCCCACTAAAAATGCATTATTTCGAACATAAATAAAAAAAATTAGGCACTGGGTGGCAGCCACTGGTGAACCCCACAGTGGACACAGTCATGCATTGCCAATTGGGCAAGTGCGAGCCGTGTGAACTCCATGTATCTTGTGATAGTCTAATGCATTGCATATATCAGATAGTTAACTTTTTAATGGATTAAGAGATGGACCATTTATTACATATTTACTAAGTTTGAGCAGTAAGAGATCTGAGATGTGGTAGACAGTCGAAATCTTTGCCGAGATCCATCAGGATAGCAGCAAGGTATTTGCCATTGTCTAGGGCTATATTTTCCAGTCCACTAAACTTCCGAGTAGGATTGTTTCTGCAGCCATAGCCTATTCTAAATACTCTCAGAAAAGTATTAAATAGATTATCAAAATGATTAGAAATGTTTTCAATAGCTGTTTCGAAAATCTTAGAAATGGCCAGCAGAGCAATTGCGGCCTGTAGTTTTCTTTTTCCAAAACGCTGTTATATTTCAAAATATATATTTGTATTTAACTGTAATACATTTCTATGTCTTTTCGAGAGGTATTTCAGTAATTCCAACTTCATTTTGGTAACTGAATTGAAAGGTATTTTGGTAAATCTAGGTACCCTCAATAATTACCAACTTTTTCAGCAGGATATTTCAGGTGTGATTTTATGGTTTGAAAAAGAAATCCATATACCCGGTAGTCTATGCTTGCTATGCTGCGAGGTATTTATTTCTGGGTATAATATTATAGTGTTTTAAACCCTATATTTGCATATCCTTTTATAATTATAGGTGCAC